>CM018680.1:74729629-75169843 GCA_009363875.1 Mikania micrantha | reverse complement strand
TGAATATATATAGGATCGTCATCAAATAGTAATCTACTTTATTGTATAACCGAAATAAATATGCAAGATTAACCTGAATCTTTGGTTTTTTTTTTCAAAATCTTTATTTTACATGTACAAGAGTACGTTTTTAATGTGTTTGTGCAAAAATTTTTCGTTCAGTGTTGTATTTATGATGTATATTGATTTGTATAAAACGTAAATTTTTTAGTATTGTCAAAATGTAAAAAATATATTATAAATAATATCTTAAGCATAGAAGCCTTATTTTTTTTAAACACACATATTTTTTAAAAATTCAGGCTTTAATCCGGCTTGACAAGCCTACAGGTTTTTCCCTTGGTTGGGTGACTTGTGCGTGGCTCATTTGTAGATTAATCCGCAATCTTTTTTAAAACACGTTATATGTAACCGATGAGAAGTGTGCTTGTGGGAATGTAAACTAATGTTAGAAATTGTGTACATGATTACTAGAGATCCAAATATGATACTTTTGTTGAATTTTTATAAAAAATTGTCAACTTGTTTGTTAAAATCTTAATAATTTTGTCAATTTGTTGAATATTCTCGTTTGATATGTGTTTTCTAAATTTAATTTTGGGTCATTTTAAACAAGTAAAATGCATACATACATATATGTAATTTTTTACACACGTAACGTATATTAAAAATAAAATAAAAATACTGTAAATCTTGATTCCTTCATAGATATGCATGGCACTTGTTTATTTTCTAATATCACTCACTGTATCCCCAAAGCTTGAATCCGTCTAATGAGTGACAAAGATAACAAGTTTCTTTGTTTCCATTCATCAACACTCTCCTTTAAGCCTTCCTCTATCAACCATCGATCATTACCATCGAGTATGCTCACAATCCTCGTCATCGTGGTCTCGAATTCGGGTCCGACTGCGTGCACGCCATTGCTAACTTCACAACCCTCTGCAACTCTTTCCGATCATACTCTCCATCCAATCTTGGATCCACAAGCTCTTCGTAACTTCCTTTCCGGGACTCGAATTCATGAATCTTTTTCACCAGCAGCACCTCTGGCCGCCTGAAATCCACCGCCATTCGCCCTGTCACTACCTCCAGCATCACCACACCAAAGCTGTAAACATCCGCCATCGGTGTTGCTTCTCCGTTCTCCATGTATTCAGGCGCCATGTATCCGAAAATCCCACGGACACAAACCTTCTTATCGATCACCACGTGATGCCCATGTTCGTTTCGTAAGAAACTCAGCGAGTGCGAATGATCCAAGCCTTGGGTTCATGTCCGAGTCGATGTATATCGCAGATGATGTTATGTTTCTGTGGATGACCTGTTCTTCCCATTCTTCATGAAGGTATCGAATCGCACACGCGAGTGATTTCACAATGTTGTAACGATGGTTCCATTGGAGAAAGTTTGATTTCCGATGGTTGTGATGGGATAGTAGTTGGCCTAACAGACGGTTAGCTGAATAGTCGTAGACCACGAGCATTTCACCTTGCTCAGTGCACCATCCCCGGAGCTGTATGAGGTTTCGGTGCCTGAGCCGGCCCAAGTTGGTCAGCTCGTTGGCGAATCGGAACCTCAGCGCGGGCATGTTTTCATCCCGAGCCGTTTTACTATGATGTCATGGTTGTCGAGTACACCATAGTAAGCCGTCCCGAAATCGACCTCGGACAGCCTGTTTGAATCCGAGAAATTTTCGGTGGCAGAGATGATCTCCTTGTAGGTGATCTCCCTCGGTGGTTCGACCATTAGGAACGGGTTTAACTGGCGGCGGCTCAGTTGCGCGGTGGCAATTGCAGTCGTACCACCACCGCTATTGTCACCGTGTTCTTTCTCGGCGGTTATGTATAAGCTTTCTTCATTGGCGGTGGCGTAGGCGGTCGAGCTACTGGAAACGAATCCAAAGGAAGCGGTGATGGTGGTGGTGGTGGCCTCCGTGTTTCCGGTGGGTGGTGGTGCTACGAGATACAGATATGTACGGAGGGTGGGATTTGAAAGAAGGAAGATCCGGGAGGTGGTACAAATACCACCTGAAAGTGCTTCTATGATCCATCTCATGTTGGGTCGGGTTTGCGGGTCATGGAGCGTGCATAGTAACCCGAGATGAATCAACTGCTTCATTTCATGAAAGTTGTAAGACCCATCTGCTAACCTGCTATCGGATGCCTGCAAAACTATCTTTTCATCGGATAATTTTCGGACCCGATCAAGAAGAATGATCTGATCGTCGGGTAGTGTAAGATCGACCGCTCTTCGTCCTGATGCAATTTCCAGCAAAACAATACCAAAACTGAAAACATCTGATTTCGCGGTGGCTGCTGCTCGTTTCTGGAAGCTCTCGGTGGCAGGTACCCAATCGTACCACCAATGCCGGTGGTGTCTGCCAGTCGGAGGGAGTTGTTGCTCGTCGAAGATGATCTTGTGTCGTACCCGAGTTCATGTTCCATCCACCTAGCCAACCCGAAATCACCAAGCCTCGCGTTAAAATTCGAGTCGAGCATTACATTGCTTGTTTTCACATCCCGGTGTATGATCTGAGCCTCGAGCTGTTCATGTAGGTAGAACAACGCTGCGGCGAGACCCTTCACTATTTTCATTCTCCTTTCCCAGCTAAGAGGTGGCGCAGGCGCAACGAGTGCCTCCGCCACCTCAGTTTGCTTGCTTCCTACACGAGGGAAAAGCAACCGGTCAAGACTACGATTGGGCATGTAGTCATACACAAGTAGAAGCTGATCATCATGAACACACCATCCACGCAGCGGAACCAGATTTCGGTGTCGAAGATGCGCCACCGCCACCAGTTCCGCCGCGAAACTCTTCTCGAATCTCTCCCCGGTTTCCGTCAAACATTTAACTGCCGCCACGGTCCCATCACTTGGCAAAACGGCTCTAAAGACTCGCCCGAACCCACCACTCCCGAGAATTTGATCACGGCTAAACCCTTTGGTGGCTATGTAGAGCTCCGAGTATGTAAACATCTTTGGACTGTGGGCGCCAACACTCGTCTCCTTTATAAACTGCACGCCGTCAGTGTCATGGAAGATAGCCGGTGGTGGTTTTACGCAGAAACCGCACAACCGGATGTCCCGTTTGGAATTCGAGAGTCTGTGAAGCATGTTGTGGAGGAGATCATGGAGGTGAACACCACATGATCTTTGCTTAGATGGTGGTTTGGAGGTGTGGTGGTGGTCAAATGGGTGGTTGTCATCGCCGTCAGATGGTAGGACGAAGCAGAGGCGGTGAAGTGCATGGTGGCCGGCGGTGGTTATCGGAGAAGATTGAAGTGGATAAATAGGTGTGGAAAGAGGGGACCTTTCGTTTGGTGTCACTTGTCACCAACTCTTGACATGTATCATCATAAATGATAAATCGAAAATAGAAATATAGCTGGAGCGGTCACTTACACGCATTGACTTTTGATAAAGTTTGCACAAAGCTTTCAAATTTTAGTAGATATTATGGGTGTGTTTAGTTCATTTTCAAACCATGAAACCGCTTAAATTGGTTATCAGTTTCGTTTTACGGTTGGTTTTTCTCAAAACATTTGATCGGTCGCTTTCAAAAGTTTGAAACCATATTAAACAGTTTGGTTTACGGTTTTCACTAAATTTGGTCATAAAAAACCGGTTCAAAAGTTTGAAACCATATTAGACTGTTTGGTTTACGGTTTTCGCTAAATTTGGTCGTTAAAACCGGACCAGACCGTGTGATAGATAGGCAAGTTTGATGATTTAGACGTTATTTCATCAAACGGTTCGTTTTTTTTAACGACTTCAAAAGCTTAAACCTAAAATGCCCAAAGCATAAGCAAAATCGAAACCAAACCGTTGATAACAGTTCAGTTTTATTTTCAATAGTTTGGTTTGGTTCTCAATATATAAAAACCATTATTAACGATTTGATTTATGATTCCACTTAAAAAATGAACCGCGAACACACTAGTAGAAGTTATTGTTTTCCTGGTTTTTTATCTTACTATTATAATAAACAAAAATCAACATTTGCCACTTGTTACATTCTAATATCACTTTCGCCACTTGTCAATTTTTATAAACTTACTTAATTTTTCTATCTTATTAAATAAATAGAGTATTACCCCGTGTATTACACGGGGTTAATATTAAATATTAATAGTTAGTAATAAAAATTTAAAAAATTATAAAATGATATTTTAAGAGAAAAAGATTAATCCACATATAAATGAATACTTCAAGTAATAAAACAACAATTAAAAACTTTGATGACTATACAAATAATCTATGATATTTTTGACTTGTAACAATTATTATTTTTGAACAAATTAATAATAAAGCTTTAGTTTTTATTCTATCAAATACTAGCTTTTATAAATCAGTAAGGTAAAAAATATAATTATTTATAAAATGATATTTTAATAGAAAAAAATTAATCCACATATTAATGAATACTTCAAGTAATAAAACAACAATTAAAAACTTTGATAACTATACAAATAATCTATGATATTTTTGACTTGTAACAATTATTATTTTTGAACAAATTAATAATAATGCTTCAGTTTTTATTCTATTAAATACTAACTTTTATAAATCAGTAAAGTAAAAAATATAATTATTTAATTATTTAATTTTAACAACTCAATTTACATATAACGTTAAATATAAGGACCAAAAGTGTAACTTTTTCGATATTTTTTTTATTTTGGTTTATAAATAAATTAAAAATTGTCATCTTTTTATAAAAATCTTATTGCTTTAAACACCAGTGTATTTTATTTTTTATTAAAATTCATTTTTAAATAATTTTTTTCTATATAACTTTGATTTTTTGAAAATAAAATATTTCTTATTTTAAAAAAAATTAATATTAGATTTTTTTTTACATTCTATAAAATTTTTTTATATGTGTTTTCTAACTAAAAGATAAATAATATTAGTAGTTATTAGTATTATGATTATTTAATATAAAAGAAAATATAAATATTTAATAGGAGAGAATTAAATGAATTTGATAAAAAGTTGACATGTGGCAATTATAGTGTAAGAATATGACAAGTGACAAAAAAAACATATTGTTTATTAGTATAGTAAGATTATATTATCTCTCTTATTAAATATTTATAATAATAATAACAACTAATGATTATTTTATCTTTTACAAATAAAAAATAGTTTGTAATAAATTGAAAATCAAATCATTTTATTAAATAAAACATACTTTAAAAATTTTATATATTATAATTTTTAAATCAAAATTATAAAAAATATTTCAAATCATTTATATTTAGAAAATAAAATTTTATATGAAATAAGTTTTCAAAAAAAATAATTTTATTTTTAAAAAATTGATAATAAATCAAAAGCTATAGAAATGATACTACAAGTTACATTTTTTTCTTGTATGTTTAAAGATAATTTCAAATTAGGTTTTTAGCTTTAATAATTACAAAATTATTATCCTATCTTACTTATTTGAAATAATTAGTTTTTGCTAGAAAATTAACTTAAGTTTTAAATTTAATTAGTTTAAAGATCACGATTAATACAAATCAAGAAAGTTAGATGATATTCCTATTGCTATAAAAAAAATTATTGTTTTACTACTAAAAGCAATTATCAATACGCAATTTAAACATTTTATATCAAAATATTGTTTTAGATTTTTAAATTTTTTACTAACTATTTAATATTTTGTATGTAATCCGTGTAACACACGGGTAATAGCCTAGTGAAGTTATAAACAATAAACTTAATTACACAAATTGTCTCTTTGGTTTGGAGTTCAGGTTTCAACTTGTAACAAGTTTAAGAATTAATACCAGCCTCTGTTAACTTTTATTATGTTAAGTTTAGTGGCATTTCCGTTATTTAAGTTAGTATGAAAATGACACCATTTAAGACGATCGTTGGGTACATTTTTTTTTTTTTTTTTGAACGGCATTTGATCTCAACGTGAACCACTGATTTACAGGCCACGTCACCAAGTCTAGTTACCATGACCTCCGTTGAGACCCCACCACCACCCCAGGAGGAAACCGCACCGGAAAACCCCCTGACCTCCCAAGGACCCCTATTTCGCCTTGGGAGGGATTTGAACCCGTGACCTCTCACAGGGAAGCCAAAGGGGTAACCATTAGGCTAGAAGCCCTTGGTTCGATCGTTGGGTACATATGGTTGAGAAGTACTTGACAAATGTTTTGGTAATCGATCAATACATTAATCGTTGCGATATTTGCCCATTTAATAAATACAACATTAATGGTAGAGTCGATTGATACACTAACTTGCATAACGTATAGGTGAGGATAGACATGGTTATGTATGTGAATGTAACCATGTAGTTTGGTAAATGAGGGGATTGGGTGCCCGATAGACAAGATAAGATTATTTAAAATAATGATTTTTTTATAAGAAAATATGAAAAAAAAGTTGAAATTATTAGAAAGAAAGTGACACTGATTGGTTATAAATCTTGAATATCCAGGCATGATAGATGGGTTTAGCATCTAATTTTATATTTTTAAGTGTCTTTATTCAACTATGGATTTGTTGTATGTTTGAATTTTGTGTTCTCAGTTTGGTCAACAATTTCCACACTTTTGTCTCCATTGTGACCGAAGCAAGTTGGTGATAAACAAGTAGGCAACATAAAGTTTGATAAGTGATTATATAAATTGCATTATATCAAAACTTTACTTTAATGTTTTTGGATATATATGGTTTTTTTATATTTGATGTATATTTGTATATTGGGAAAGATCCGATAAAAGTAAGTTTTTTTATCTAAAAATTTAAAATAGTTAAAGACTTTTGACTTGAATTTGTGTTTTTTAACTGGATTTGTGTTTATTGTATTGGGTTTGTGTTGTATAACATAAATAAATAAAATATAGTAACAAAAATATAAATTTAATATAAAAAAATGAGCTTTTAGAGGAGCTACTAATCAACAATATGAGATTATGACTAGTAAAGAGGTGGGTTAGTTTAGTTTGTGCAACAAGGTAAAACTTGAGGGTTAAAGCTTGAGGCGTTTAGGTATCGAGGTAAAACGGATGCCTTGTAATATATTATGAGATCTTAGTAAATTATGGTGACTTAAGTTTTTTTTACCAACTATAATTAAACAGTTTCTTCAAAAAAAAAAATATCTGATTTTCTACATCAAAACTTGACAATTTTTGGTGATCGAAGGTAGAGGTGGGCAAAAGACCAGAAACCAACAACCCGAATCGGAACCAGTTGTATTAGAACAGGTGGGTATAGGCAGTTCTGGATTCTCAGAGAAATCGGAACACAAAACCCAAACTGGAACTGGCCAAAAATCGGTTGTTGACCGGAACCATTTTAAAAAAAACCTGGTTTGCCCCCCTCTATCGAAGGCTCAATATATCCTTTTGACTCTTCTGGTTCCGGCTTTGATCCTATGTAAACAAAACTTTAAAAATTCGGAGGCTTTTGCTATAACCGAACACTAAGATTTTTTATATGATACTAATAAGAGCCTTTTATTAGGTAAAGGAGATAATATTCGGATTTCATTAGTTATGTATCAATGCTTTAACAAAAATATTCGTATGCATCAAAGAATCAACATTTTTGATATAGTATTTTTACAAAAGAGTTGGTATAAGTTATCACACATAAACAACTCGTCCCAAAGAGTGTTTGTCATTCAATAAAACCTTGTATTGAACATCTTTTTTCTAAGGGTGCACCATTCAACATTTCAACTTGGGGACTTTGTGAAATTCACATATGAAAATGATCACCATTATATATATAGGAATTGAATCAAATGAAAATCCGATCTTAAAGAGAAAACCCTTAAACCATATCTCAACTGTTAGATCAAGCTTTTTTATTTTATGATTTATTTATATGAAAAGGGTATTTTCATCTTTAGCCACTCCCCTATATATACATTTTCACTCTCTCTCCTTTTGAAATACCTGCAATGCTCTCTCTATCTCTCTCTACGATGAAGACAAGGAAGGTGCTGGACGGTAGTGGTCGTGGGTTTAGGCGGTGGTGACCGACAGTTGGTAGTGACGAGAGGTGGTGGTGACCAGGCGGTGGTGGTGGTGATGGTGACTAGTGTCAACAGCATCATCGGTGGTGGTGGTGATGATCGGCGTCAACAACAACAACGACGGATCTAGGGTTTAGGCAGTTTCAAGAGGTGGTGGTCGTGGTGGTTCAACGGTGGTGGTCGTGGGTTTAGATGGCGGTGGTTTTAGGCAGTGGTGATGGTGGTTGTTGTTCTCTCTCTACTCTCTCTCTAAAGTCGATGATGGTGGTGGATGGTGGAGGTAGTTCTTTTGTCGATGGTGGTGGTGGTGGTGGTGGTGGTGGTGGTGGTCATGGTATGGTTCAAACACATGCTTGACCTGGTGTACCAAATGCTTAAAAACTTGTACATTTTTATTTGTACACATGTGTAGTTTACTGATTTTATAAGTATTGCTTGACTAGGTATACTTTGTGCAGTACAAGTTGTACATTTTTCTTACTACTCATGTGTAGTTTTTCAGTTGACCAGTGTACTAAGTCTTAAAAACTTGTACATTTTTATTGTACACATGTGTAGTTTTTCAAATTTTATATGTATTTGCTTGACTATGTGTACTTTATGTAGTAATGTCACATCTCAAATTCCCACGTGCGGTGTCAGACTGCGCGGGTGTGACGTGGCCAGGATCATAGCTCTTGGTCATATAGAACGACTCTATATGAGTTACACAATCATACAACTTTACAAAATCAGTCAAGTTTATATAACTACGCAGCGGAAATGTTTAAAGTAGCATAATAAAATAAGTGATGCAGCAGAAATAGAAATTATATCAGACACTACATGATGATAATTGTTTTTAAACACACAATTCCAATACAAGCCTAGGACTAGAGTTTAAATGCATAAGACTCTCTTGTATATCCTCCAGTGCATCCTAGCTTGTGTCATCAGTTACCGGAGAATACGTGCGAAAACGTGTCAACTATAAATTTGGTGAGTTCACATGTTTAGACAGTAATAAAACAGTTGGACAGACGTATACTGGGTATGTTAAGTTGTTTGTTGGATCTACGATCCGTGAGTGTGTCAGTTCATCTTACCGAAACTCGACTGTTTCCGTTGCCTCCTCGGGTCATCGCTGAACCCAGCGTCAACATCGATATTACACTAGTTATGACCTCCAGTCAAAGTTGTTGTCGAGTGAGGCTAGTCAAACCCAGTAGTACTACGTAATAACGACTCGTTTGTTACACAACTAACGGTAAGGATATGTGAGGACTTGTTGCGATAATAGTTACACTCAAAATAGTTTTACAACATACCAGTCATATATCTAAGACAATTGCATAGTATTCTCACCCCAAGAGTTTATCAAAACAGTTAAGTATAAAAATAGGGTTGTAAACTCACCTAAGTTTAGTAGAGTGCGTTCGTCAAGTGAACGGAGTAGTGCGCCTGCTAGCGGTTACCTATATCACATAGGTGTCATGAGATTGTGTTCACATTTGTATGGGTCTCTCAGGATCGTATTCGTGTTTCAAACAACTCCAAGTTGTTATGTGGGTCGCGTTGACCGTGTTTGACCGTGTTGACCTAACGACCTGTTGGTGACGTGTTTTAGTTCAAGTGATTATGTAACGTGCGATTTGTGTCGTGTGATGTGTGTGAGCACTAAAATCGCATCCGTGGGATAACTTACTATTTATAATAAGTTTCCATTTTAGGAAAGTTTCTATTTTAAGCAAGTAATGCAAGATATCACTTTCCGTCTATTCTAATATGCATAGTTAATGTATATGAACATGTTATCACGTAGCACTCAATTATACATATCCAAATAGTCACGTTTCTCAATTAAAAGTTATTATTTATAGCAAGTTCACATATCTCATTATCCTAGTCATCAATAATCCTTTCTAACATGGTCCTAGGACTCTTGACATTATCATCATAACTCAAACTTGACCAAATCAAGATTTATGAACAAGTCCGTTAATCAAAGTTTCCATTTATGGAAACTTGTAACAAATACCCATATTTCCATCATTTTAATAAATCAAAACACCTAGTTCATCATGTTAATATCACATAATCATGTTAAACATACAAACAATATCAAGTTCATCATCCTTTAACCATTAGCAACTAAAAGTTACTATATTTAGAAATAATGGTGTAAATCACTTCTTTTAACAATTCTAATAAACCAAATACCCCAATAATCTTCATATTAGTTCCAAATCATCATCTTAATAGCATGCATGTCCATATTTCATCATCTATCATCATTTTGTAGCAAGAAAGTTTCTAAAAATAGAAATACTCGTACATACATACTTTTTAACAAAAGTACCCACCATGGACCTTGTAGATCATTCCCAATATCATTAACAATCACCCATTATCACTCAAAACATTCTAAAACATGTTAGATCATGCATGCATGTAATCAAACATAGCCATTTCTTAACAAAATCACCAAATAATCATCAAATCCCATCAACATCACCATAGATCATTTTAAGAACATTAAATCAGTAACAATCCCATCAAATAATAGATCCACAATCTCAAAATTTCGTGATTAAGGTGGTGCTAGTGTTGCATGTGGCCATATTGGCTTGCATGTGTGTGTATGTGCAATATTTGAGCAAAATGATGCTAAGAACTACCTCAAGTGCTCTTGAATATGCAAATATGATGTGGCTCCTGGAACCTGTTGAGAAGGCCTCACAATGAAATGGTGGATGGTGGTGCTTCCTTCTAGCTCCTTCTAACCTTCAACACTCCACCAAGGATCTTGAACACCTCCAAAATGGCTCTTGACCGAAGGAAATGGCTCCAGCAGAAGGTTTTGGGTCTGATTCGTTGAGTGTAGTCGAGAAATTTAGAATACGTGTGGCAGAAATGATAACATCTTGGTTAAATAAAGATTTTGCGTGTTTGGAGCCGTCGCGTACCGCTGAGACTGACAGGAGTCCCTCTCGGCGTACCGCGATGATGGAAGTTGATTGGTCGTCGCGTACCACGACGACTTTCGAAGAATTCAAATTTCCCCGCCCAGGCTTCGCGTGTGACAACTAGTACCCGACCGCCCGGCAAGTTCGTACGGTATGTGTACTTGCATACAGTAACTATGTGTACATACGTATTTGTGAACATTTTTGTATTAACAGGATTCTAAATACAAGGACGGTTGTACGTATTTTCGTGTAAACTTAAATACATTAAGTACAACGTACATTTGAAACATTAGTTGTGTTTATTAAGTGAAAACTTAATTACAGTTAACACAACAAAACATGAGAAACAACGGTGTTCAAACAATTATCAGAAACAAATCGGTTGCGATCTGGTGTCCATAGATGACAGGAATCAGATGGCCGACAATTCAATGTGAAAACAAGATGAAAACAGGATGTTTAGTTGAGTTCGACAGTGAGGAAACACAATTTAAACATAAACTGCAGTGTCGTTTCAGAATAACGAACTGACAATGTGTTTGAGTGGGTGACGATTCACACAAACATATCTGTGAGTTTAACGTTCTGAAATGATGACTGGAAAGTAGAAAACAAAAGTCGGAAAGCAAAACCATCGTCGTGTTCGTTCGAATGACGATTCGAACGAATACGCGCGATGGTGACGCGATTCGACGAAACGAAAACGAATTACGACGCGAAACGAAATTTAATTTAATTAAATAAAAATAATAAACATTTTTACAATTTTGAAACTCATCAAATTAATTTGATTAAAGTCTTTATTTATTTATTTTCTTATTTTAATTAATTACGCGTAAAAATCCGGATACGCGACAAATTTACGAACCGAGCAACCGAAACGGACCCGGACACCACACGTGATATAAATAGGTTAAATGAAGTGTTTCTTTCATTTGACATCCAAATTTCCTCTCTCTCTCTTAAAATTCCGGCCACCATCAAGAAACACCACCAAACCACCTTCAAGAGCTCATAACTCACTCGTTTCTAGCCCGATTTGGGTGATTCTTGAACCCACGCGTAGCCCTCGACGTCCTCTACAAGGAAGTACAACCGATCGGGAAGATTAACCACTGAAACTCAAGGTATTAGTTGAAGAAAAACCCTGAAAATAGGGTTTTCGTGTCTTGTTTATGCAACACACACACACACAACCGGTAATCATCACTGTTTGTCCACACATCGATCATATACAACTCGACTGGTTTAATGTATAGCTTAGCAACCGGTGGGGATGATGATGTTCAGTACAGGTCACGAGTCATCAAAGAAACCGACCGAACTTTCGACCAGCCTTGCAACTATCTTCGAACGAACCCTTGCTGTTCAAACAATGCCGAACCCTTCCTGCTCACGAGCCTTGTGGAGACAACCGCGAACCCTCCCCGATGTCACGAACCATGGTCTGCGAACGAACCCTACCGAACCATGGTGGCGAACCATGGGCAGGTTCTGCTTCACGAACCAGCAGGAAGGCGGCGAACCCTATGATAGGTGACGAACCCTAGGCACCCACGAACCAAGTTTCATTCACGAACCCACATGTCCTCCGAACCTTACACACTTGACAGTCACCGAACTCATGCACGTCATCTCCTAGCCGAACCCATTCAAGTCCACAAACCCATGTACTGCCATAGATGCCGAACCCCAGTTATTACATGGTCGAACCTCATGCACGGGATGGTAGGTTCGCTGCCAGGAGGACTTCATCCTTCGATTTACTGAAGCAGTCGAACATCTCTGTGTAAACAAACTCACGTTTTGTGGCCACATACATTCTGGCCCAATAACATACCTATCGGCCCACCCAATTTGAGAGAATAGGATAGCATGTGGGTTACTTAAATTATGCAGTCATAATTTCTTATTTAGCCTACATTCTTCATGAATAAATCAACGGTGATTATGTTGGACCCACAATCGCTTTAGGCCCACAATCCCGAGGCATCCCATGATGATCTCAATTGGCCCAGATTTCGATTTCTGTTGGCCCAATACCACTAGACTTAGCCCAATTTAATTGATCAACCATGAGAGCTCTTAAGGCCCAACAGCCGGTTCCTTGGCCTAGACCACCGAAGTCCAACAGGCCCTTTAATTTTCCCAGCCCACAACCTGTTTAAACTCAGCCCGCAACATGGTTACATCTAGCCCACAACTTATACACTAGTTCCATCATTGTAGTTCGGCCCAATAAGAAACAACCAACCCAAGCCCATCTCGATTGGGCCACACATACTTCTACAGCCCATTTAAATTACTATTCGGCCCATGTTGTTTAACTTAAGCCCACGCGAATAACGGCCCACGACAATTATAAGGCACACACCCATACACGGCCCAAATTGGTTTAAATTCAAATTAATTCAAGGTTATAAACGAGTGATGACGTTTAATTCATTTAAATCTTTATGATACCAAGTTAAAAGTATTAGTAAGTAATGGGAATAAAGCTTTGGTCATAAACTTTAACCAAACATAAGACTTAAACTAAATCAATTGATTGATAACAAATCAATTTGAATTATATTGGGTCGAATAAGGACTAACACCAAAGGTTGATGACCAAACCAGGATTAACATGTACACGCACATAAACCTATACAACTTATACTTATAAGTTACAACAACATGTGCACAATACAGGAACGTGAAAACAACCAGTCAAGAACAACAAAGAGCGCGTGTCTTCGTTATCTTAAGCTAAGTCAACCTTACAACTACCAGGTGAGTTCATATGCCCCTTTTACTTTAATCTTAACTGATTTTAACTCTCGGGGCTGAGAAACATGTTTACTTTTATTTATTTAAAGTTTTGCTTAACATGTTATTTATACTTTGATTTAGATAATATTAAATTGTTTATTATCGTTTATCATTGTATGCATGCTTGTATGATTATGAGATAACAGGGAAACTCAGATGATTATGATAATGTAATTTCTTAATCATCAACACATTAGAATAACTTAGTTATAAGATAATAGCTTATAACACTTAGTTATTTTCACATGAGCAAATACCTAGACAGTTTACACATAAGCATAACGAGAGCAATCCCTCATTGAGACTTTGGGATCACACGGATTACAGTAAATGATGATCATGATAACGTAACTTCATGGGATTCTTATCATTTACAGTAAATGATGATCATGATAACGTAACTTCATGGGATTCTTATCATTTACACATAATTAACATAATGTAATAAGACAAGTTCTTATTCGACTTTGTTAAACACACGAGAACATTCCCACACGGATACTTTGGGAACACATGGATTCAGTAAATGACGATTCTTATCATTTACAGTGAATGACGATCATGATAACGTAACTTCATGGGATTCTTGTCATTTACACCCGATTATCATAACGTAATAAGACAAGTTTTTATTCGACTTTGTTAATCACATGATACAATCCCACACGGAAACTTGGGATCACACGGCGGGATAGGAGAGAATGGAATGCATTTTAATCTGATTACGTGAGGATTTAAAATGGATTCCATTCGGATTCTATACGCTACATTTGGAGACACATGATGAACAGTTAACTAACACTTTTAATATTTAGAAGTGAAACAACAGTTAACCCCACAACTATAGAATAATTTAAGGAATGGATTTAATAAATCTAATATCCTTAACACATATATTGGTTATCAAAACTTAGGTTTGATAATTACCACGTATCATATTATTATTCTATACATGAGAACACAGGTGATCAAGGAAGAGATAACATGTGAATTGAGAATGGAAATCAATAGTTGTATTACAAGTAGTGTGGAGTTCTAGTGGTGTTGTGGTGGGATGTTGGCTAGGGCTTAGTTCCCTTACATATGCCCTATATATAAGCAACACTACTAGGATGATATAGTACTTGTGATTATAACTATTGAGGAGCCATTGGATGAACAAGTGAATCAGACAATCATACGAGTAACATATTATCATTGTGAATGTGCATGTGAATGAATCAAGGTTTTACATTAACTTACTTATGAACTCACCAACCTAGTGTTGACTTTGTTTTAAATACATGTTTCTCAGGTGACGAACAGGTGTAGACATATACATGCAAAGATTAAGCTAGTGGACTTTTAGAAGACCTAGCTTTATTTTGTGTTGCATGCTTTTGGGGAAACAAGGATATGAATCATCTTTTGTATATCTTGTACATATACAAGATATAGTTACATTGATTCTTTTTGGTAGATTTACTTGATTAAATTATGAACGATACTGTGTAATTTAATCTTGTAATTCTATATCATGGATGTGTTAGAAATTTCTCATTTATTTATCATGTGCTATGTAAACAATCTGATCATTTGATTATCATTCAAAGATATCGCGCCCCGGGAACCTTCCGCCCGACGGGAAAACCCGATCCGTTCCCGCCGGCCCGGGGTGTGACAGATTGGTATCAGAGCCATGGTTATAGAGAAATATAGGTCATATTACTTAAACGGTTTGGCCTAGACTATAACCTAGGGACCCTCATGTAGAGTTCTTACGATATAGGATTCTATTTGCATATGTCTTCTGCTTCTGATCACTGCACTAACCGATTTATTTTCGGTTATGATCAGAATGCCGCCGAGAAGACAACCACCTCTGCTACCCCTGACTCAAGGTTCAGCTCCGCACTCTTCGACACCGACACCGCCAGACTCTCCTACACAAGCACCTCCACCTCCTCCTCCGCCACCACCAGCGTATCAGTTGGACCCTGCTACTGTGGCACTGGCTACTCTTCTTACAAGCCAACTGAGGGAAGTGATTCCAGAGATGATGAACCGGATCAACAACAACAACAGTAACAACGTTGCTAACTCATCTGGAGAAGGCAGCGGTAACACCAGACAGAGTCAGGACTATGCCTACAAGAACTTTGTAGGCTGCAAGCCACCCAGTTTCAGTGGTAGCGAGGGTGCAGTCGGACTGATCCAGTGGATTGAGAAGATGGAGGCTACCCTCGACATCAGTGGCTGTCCTGAACAGAACAGAGTTAAGTATGCTGCGGGATCATTTAGCAAGCGAGCGTTAACCTGGTGGAACGCTCAGGTATCAATCAGAGGCCGGGATGAGGCCCAGGCCATGCCGTGGAACGAATTCAAGGCGATGTTGAGGGCAGAGTTTTGCCCAAGAAATGAACTGAAAAAGGTTGAGACTGAATTACTCAATCTGGAGATGATTGGTGCTGGGCATCTGGCCTACACCACACGATTTCATGAGTTAGCCACTCTGGCACCGGATGTGGTGCCAACACTTGAGAAGAGAATTGAGCGGTATGTTGGTGGATTACCGCCCAGTATCCGAGGTCATGTGATTTCTGCTCACCCTACCACCATGGAATTAGCTGTTACACTGTCAGCATCCCTGACGGATATGATGGTTGCCTCTGGAGCATTCAAGAAGGAGGCTGAAACAGCCAAAGCTGGAACTTCAAGGAAGTCGGACAAACGTCCGGCTAAGAAACAAAAGGTGGCTAGAAACTTTGCTGCCACTACCCAAGCTCCAATGCGCAACCAACCACCACCATTGGAGATCAGGAAGCCATACACTGGCACTGCACCTTTGTGCAACTCATGCCAGTACCATCATCTACCAAATGTTCCGTGCAGACACTGCACCAACTGTGGAAGATTTGGTCACACAGCAAACTACTGCAGGAGTCAGAGGACTCAGAACAGAAACAACAATGCAGCCACTGCTGCTGCTGCTACCGATCACAGGTCTTGCTACAACTGTGGCGAACCAGGACATTTCTCTCGGGATTGTCCCAAGAGAAATCAACAAGGGGCTCAAGCACCGCGAGGAAGAGCCTTTCAGATAGGAGCTGCTGCCGCTCGACAGGACCCGAATGTTATTACGGGTACATTTCTGTTATCTGACTTCTATGCATCCATATTATTTGACACTGGTGCGGATCAGAGTTTTATCTCATCCAACTTTGCATGCCATCTTAATTATGATAAGGAATTTTTAGACTCCCCTTATACTATTGAGATAGCAAATGGCAAACAGATTACAGTAGACACTATATTTAGGAATTGCCCATTGACACTTGGCGATCATACATTTTCCATCGACTTGATACCGATGGAGCTGGGCAGTTTCGACATCATCATCGGAATGGATTGGCTATCTCTTAATAGAGTTGAGTTCATCTGTTCCGATAAGCTACTACGCATTCCTGTGGAGAACAATGAGGTCTTGGAGATTCGTGGAGACCAAGCGAAACGCAGTGTCAAGATAATATCGTGCATGAAGGCTCGCAAGTACTTACGAAAACAATGCGTTGCATTCCTAGCTCACGTGATCGAGAAAGACAAGAAGACAATCAAGATTCAAGATGTACCAATTGTGAGAGATTTTGCAGAAGTCTTTCCGGATGATTTACCCGGACTGCCACCCGAGAGATCGGTGCAGTTCCGAATCGATTTGATTCCGGGGGCAACTCCAGTAGCCAAGTCACCTTATCGACTTGCTCCATCTGAGATGCAGGAGTTGTCTAATCAGTTACAAGAACTTCTCGATAAAGGATTCATCCGACCGAGCTTTTCCCCGTGGGGAGCTCCGGTTCTTTTTGTTAAAAAGAAGGATGGAACTTTCAGGATGTGCATAGATTATCGAGAACTTAACAAACTCACCATCAAGAATCGGTACCCGTTACCGAGGATTGATGATTTGTTTGATCAGTTACAGGGAGCACAGTACTTTTCAAAGATAGACCTGAGATCAGGCTATCATCAGCTCCGGATTCAAGAAGAAGACATACCAAAGACGGCCTTTCGTACCCGATATGGTCATTACGAATTCATGGTGATGCCATTTGGATTGACGAACGCACCGGCTGTGTTCATGGATTTGATGAACCGGGTGTGCAAGCCGTATCTGGATCAATTTGTTATCGTCTTTATTGATGATATACTGATTTATTCAAAGAACGAGAAGGAACACGAACAACACCTCAAGACAGTTTTGGAGCTTCTGAAAGAAGAACAACTCTATGCCAAATTCTCTAAGTGTGAATTTTGGTTAAGAGAAGTTCAGTTCTTGGGTCACGTGATTAACAGTGATGGCATTCACGTGGATCCTGCCAAGATAGAAGCAATCAAGAACTGGGATGTGCCTACGACACCAACGGAGATCCGATCATTCTTGGGATTGGCAGGTTATTACAGGAGATTCATCTCGAATTTCTCTAAGATAGCCTTGCCTCTCACCAAGCTCACACAGAAGTCTGAACCTTTTGTGTGGACACATAAACAAGAAGAGGCATTCCAGACATTGAAACAAAGATTGTGCAATGCTCCAATCTTAACACTCCCAGAAGGCAGTGATGACTTTGTTGTATATTGTGATGCTTCCCATCAGGGACTCGGATGTGTTTTGATGCAACGAGACAAAGTCATTGCTTATGCCTCACGACAGCTGAAGATACACGAGAAGAATTACACGACACACGATCTTGAACTGGGAGCTGTTGTTTTTGCACTAAAGATTTGGAGACATTACCTTTACGGTACTAAATGCACTATCTTCACAGATCACAAGAGTTTACAACACATATTTGATCAGAAGGAGCTTAACATGAGACAGAGACGTTGGGTTGAGCTCCTGAACGATTACGATTGTGTGATCAAATACCATCCGGGCAAAGCAAATGTTGTTGCAGATGCTTTGAGCCGGAAGGAAAGAGTCAAACCCTTACGCGTTCGCGCAATGGGAATGACTGTGCAAACCAGTTTGAGAGATCACATTCTACAAGCACAACAAGAAGCAGTGGCAAGAGACAATCTGAAACGCGAGCTCGACTGTGGAGCCGAGAAACATTTCAAGACGAAACAAGATGGAGTTATCTATTATCTGGATCGTGTTTGGATTCCAGCAGTAGAGGAACTTCGAACACTCATTTTTGATGAGGCACACAAGACACGTTACTCAGTTCATCCTGGTGCCGATAAGATGTACCAAGATCTTAGGTCGTTTTATTGGTGGCCAGGCATGAAGAAAGACATTGCCACTTATGTTGGCAAATGTCTCACATGTGCCAAAGTCAAAGCTGAACACCAGAAACCTTCGGGTTTGCTGGAACAACCGGAGATACCACAATGGAAGTGGGAACAAATAGCTATGGATTTCATTACCAAGCTACCCCGCACTTCCAGCGGATACGATTCTATTTGGGTCATCATTGATCGATTGACCAAGTCCGCACACTTCTTGCCGATCAGAGAGACATACAAGATGGAGAAACTAGCGAGACTATACATTGATGAAATAGTAGTTAGGCACGGGGTGCCATTGTCTATTATTTCTGACCGGGACAGTCGATTTACTTCGCGGTTCTGGCAATCATTGCAACAATCCTTAGGGACAAGTGTTAACTTGAGCACTGCTTATCATCCACAAACGGATGGACAAAGCGAGCGCACCATTCAAACCCTAGAGAATATGTTGAGAACATGCATCCTAGACTTCGGTGGAAGTTGGGACACACATTTACCACTCATTGAGTTCTCCTACAACAATAGCTACCACAGCAGCATTGGATGTGCTCCTTTTGAAGCACTCTATGGTAGAAAATGTCGGTCTCCAATTTGTTGGACCGAAGTGGGAGACAACAGAATCACTGGGCCTGAACTTATTCAGGAAACTACTGATAAGATTGCCCAGATACAACAACGATTACAAGCAACACGTAGCCGCCAAAAGAGTTACGCAGACAAACGACGCAAGCCTTTGGAATTCGATGTGGGTGACCGAGTCATGTTGAAAGTGTCCCCATGGAAAGGCGTAGTTCGTTTTGGGGCTAAAGGCAAATTAGCACCTAGGTATGTCGGACCGTTTGAGATTACTCAACGCATAGGTCCTGTGGCATACAGACTCAGACTCCCTGATGAGCTCAGTGGAGTACACGATGTGTTTCATGTATCAAATCTCAAAAGGTGCTTAACAGACGAGTCATTGATCATACCATTGGAAGAAATACAAGTTGATGAGCAATTACACTTCATTGAAGAACCTGTAGAGATTATGGAACGTGAAGTTAAGAAACTGAAACGTAGCCGTATCCCTATTGTAAAGGTTCGATGGAACTCCAAGCGTGGACCAGAATTTACTTGGGAACGCGAGGACAACATGAAAGCCAAGTATCCCCATCTGTTCGAGAAGTAAAGACCGATCTTTATGCTTAAATTTCGGGACGAAATTTCTTTAACAAGGGGAGACTGTGACAACTAGTACCCGACCGCCCGGCAAGTTCGTACGGTATGTGTACTTGCATACAGTAACTATGTGTACATACGTATTTGTGAACATTTTTGTATTAACAGGATTCTAAATACAAGGACGGTTGTACGTATTTTCGTGTAAACTTAAATACATTAAGTACAACGTACATTTGAAACATTAGTTGTGTTTATTAAGTGAAAACTTAATTACAGTTAACACAACAAAACATGAGAAACAACGGTGTTCAAACAATTATCAGAAACAAATCGGTTGCGATCTGGTGTCCATAGATGACAGGAATCAGATGGCCGACAATTCAATGTGAATACAAGATGAAAACAGGATGTTTAGTTGAGTTCGACAGTGAGGAAACACAATTTAAACATAAACTGCAGTGTCGTTTCAGAATAACGAACTGACAATGTGTTTGAGTGGGTGACGATTCACACAAACATATCTGTGAGTTTAACGTTCTGAAATGATGACTGGAAAGTAGAAAACAAAAGTCGGAAAGCAAAACCATCGTCGTGTTCGTTCGAATGACGATTCGAACGAATACGCGCGATGGTGACGCGATTCGACGAAACGAAAACGAATTACGACGCGAAACGAAATTTAATTTAATTAAATAAAAATAATAAACATTTTTACAATTTTGAAACTCATCAAATTAATTTGATTAAAGTCTTTATTTATTTATTTTCTTATTTTAATTAATTACGCGTAAAAATCCGGATACGCGACAAATTTACGAACCGAGCAACCGAAACGGACCCGGACACCACACGTGATATAAATAGGTTAAATGAAGTGTTTCTTTCATTTGACATCCAAATTTCCTCTCTCTCTCTTAAAATTCCGGCCACCATCAAGAAACACCACCAAACCACCTTCAAGAGCTCATAACTCACTCGTTTCTAGCCCGATTTGGGTGATTCTTGAACCCACGCGTAGCCCTCGACGTCCTCTACAAGGAAGTACAACCGATCGGGAAGATTAACCACTGAAACTCAAGGTATTAGTTGAAGAAAAACCCTGAAAAATAGGGTTTTCGTGTCTTGTTTATGCAACACACACACACACAACCGGTAATCATCACTGTTTGTCCACACATCGATCATATACAACTCGACTGGTTTAATGTATAGCTTAGCAACCGGTGGGGATGATGATGTTCAGTACAGGTCACGAGTCATCAAAGAAACCGACCGAACTTTCGACCAGCCTTGCAACTATCTTCGAACGAACCCTTGCTGTTCAAACAATGCCGAACCCTTCCTGCTCACGAGCCTTGTGGAGACAACCGCGAACCCTCCCCGATGTCACGAACCATGGTCTGCGAACGAACCCTACCGAACCATGGTGGCGAACCATGGGCAGGTTCTGCTTCACGAACCAGCAGGAAGGCGGCGAACCCTATGATAGGTGACGAACCCTAGGCACCCACGAACCAAGTTTCATTCACGAACCCACATGTCCTCCGAACCTTACACACTTGACAGTCACCGAACTCATGCACGTCATCTCCTAGCCGAACCCATTCAAGTCCACAAACCCATGTACTGCCATAGATGCCGAACCCCAGTTATTACATGGCCGAACCTCATGCACGGGATGGTAGGTTCGCTGCCAGGAGGACTTCATCCTTCGATTTACTGAAGCAGTCGAACATCTCTGTGTAAACAAACTCACGTTTTGTGGCCACATACATTCTGGCCCAATAACATACCTATCGGCCCACCCAATTTGAGAGAATAGGATAGCATGTGGGTTACTTAAATTATGCAGTCATAATTTCTTATTTAGCCTACATTCTTCATGAATAAATCAACGGTGATTATGTTGGACCCACAATCGCTTTAGGCCCACAATCCCGAGGCATCCCATGATGATCTCAATTGGCCCAGATTTCGATTTCTGTTGGCCCAATACCACTAGACTTAGCCCAATTTAATTGATCAACCATGAGAGCTCTTAAGGCCCAACAGCCGGTTCCTTGGCCTAGACCACCGAAGTCCAACAGGCCCTTTAATTTTCCCAGCCCACAACCTGTTTAAACTCAGCCCGCAACATGGTTACATCTAGCCCACAACTTATACACTAGTTCCATCATTGTAGTTCGGCCCAATAAGAAACAACCAACCCAAGCCCATCTCGATTGGGCCACACATACTTCTACAGCCCATTTAAATTACTATTCGGCCCATGTTGTTTAACTTAAGCCCACGCGAATAACGGCCCACGACAATTATAAGGCACACACCCATACACGGCCCAAATTGGTTTAAATTCAAATTAATTCAAGGTTATAAACGATTGATGACGTTTAATTCATTTAAATCTTTATGATACCAAGTTAAAAGTATTAGTAAGTAATGGGAATAAAGCTTTGGTCATAAACTTTAACCAAACATAAGACTTAAACTAAATCAATTGATTGATAACAAATCAATTTGAATTATATTGGGTCGAATAAGGACTAACACCAAAGGTTGATGACCAAACCAGGATTAACATGTACACGCACATAAACCTATACAACTTATACTTATAAGTTACAACAACATGTGCACAATACAGGAACGTGAAACAACCAGTCAAGAACAACAAAGAGCGCGTGTCTTCGTTATCTTAAGCTAAGTCAACCTTACAACTACCAGGTGAGTTCATATGCCCCCTTTTACTTTAATCTTAACTGATTTTAACTCTCGGGGCTGAGAAACATGTTTACTTTTATTTATTTAAAAGTTTTGCTTAACATGTTATTTATACTTTGATTTAGATAATATTAAATTGTTTATTATCGTTTATCATTGTATGCATGCTTGTATGATTATGAGATAACAGGGAAACTCAGATGATTATGATAATGTAATTTCTTAATCATCAACACATTAGAATAACTTAGTTATAAGATAATAGCTTATAACACTTAGTTATTTTCACATGAGCAAATACCTAGACAGTTTACACATAAGCATAACGAGAGCAATCCCTCATTGAGACTTTGGGATCACACGGATTACAGTAAATGATGATCATGATAACGTAACTTCATGGGATTCTTATCATTTACAGTAAATGATGATCATGATAACGTAACTTCATGGGATTCTTATCATTTACACATAATTAACATAATGTAATAAGACAAGTTCTTATTCGACTTTGTTAAACACACGAGAACATTCCCACACGGATACTTTGGGAACACATGGATTCAGTAAATGACGATTCTTATCATTTACAGTGAATGACGATCATGATAACGTAACTTCATGGGATTCTTGTCATTTACACCCGATTATCATAACGTAATAAGACAAGTTTTTATTCGACTTTGTTAATCACATGATACAATCCCACACGGAAACTTTGGGATCACACGGCGGGATAGGAGAGAATGGAATGCATTTTAATCTGATTACGTGAGGATTTAAAATGGATTCCATTCGGATTCTATACGCTACATTTGGAGACACATGATGAACAGTTAACTAACACTTTTAATATTTAGAAGTGAAACAACAGTTAACCCCACAACTATAGAATAATTTAAGGAATGGATTTAATAAATCTAATATCCTTAACACATATATTGGTTATCAAAACTTAGGTTTGATAATTACCACGTATCATATTATTATTCTATACATGAGAACACAGGTGATCAAGGAAGAGATAACATGTGAATTGAGAATGGAAATCAATAGTTGTATTACAAGTAGTGTGGAGTTCTAGTGGTGTTGTGGTGGGATGTTGGCTAGGGCTTAGTTCCCTTACATATGCCCTATATATAAGCAACACTACTAGGATGATATAGTACTTGTGATTATAACTATTGAGGAGCCATTGGATGAACAAGTGAATCAGACAATCATACGAGTAACATATTATCATTGTGAATGTGCATGTGAATGAATCAAGGTTTTACATTAACTTACTTATGAACTCACCAACCTAGTGTTGACTTTGTTTTAAATACATGTTTCTCAGGTGACGAACAGGTGTAGACATATACATGCAAAGATTAAGCTAGTGGACTTTTAGAAGACCTAGCTTTATTTTGTGTTGCATGCTTTTGGGGAAACAAGGATATGAATCATCTTTTGTATATCTTGTACATATACAAGATATAGTTACATTGATTCTTTTTGGTAGATTTACTTGATTAAATTATGAACGATACTGTGTAATTTAATCTTGTAATTCTATATCATGGATGTGTTAGAAATTTCTCATTTATTTATCATGTGCTATGTAAACAATCTGATCATTTGATTATCATTCAAAGATATCGCGCCCCGGGAACCTTCCGCCCGACGGGAAAACCCGATCCGTTCCCGCCGGCCCGGGGTGTGACATCGCGTACCGCCAAGGCTCAACCAGTGGCCCTTAGCGTACCGCGATGGGTCCTAGAGGAGCCCAATAGGCCCAATTTTATTGTTTCGAACCGATTTTCGCGTATTTCACGATTACGATCATTGATTCTCGACATATTAGCATTGTTTCACTCATTTTAGGTTCCCTAGAACCTAAGTGTTGTGAAATTGGACTGTGGTTTGTTTAATTCACCAACGTTCGTTATTCAAGACACGTGCGAGCGTTTTACGATAATTTCTCGAATTATCTGTGTGTTTGTGGACTGTTGTGCCACGTGTGTCACTAAATATTAATAATTCTATTGCCACGTATTTAATAATAATACAAATTATTATTAAAATAATTTAAATGCTGACCTGGAAAATATGAGGTGTCACAAGTAAACTTGTACATTTTTATTACTACACATGTGTTGTGTTTTGACCATGTGTATTTTTGTTGTAAAATTTGTACATTTATATTACTACACATGTGTAGTGTTTTGACCATGTGTATTGTTTGTTTTAAAATTTGTACAATTTATATTGCTACACATGTGTGGTGCTTTGATCATGTGTATTGTTTGTTGTAAAATTTGTACATTTTTATTTTACACATGTGTAGATTTTTAGATGTTTATGGTTGTTGCTTGACCAGGTGTATTGTGTACTAAAACTTGTACAGTTTTGTTTCTACACGTGTGGTTTTGTTGTTTTGGTAATTTTGATGTTCTTGTATAAAATTACACATGTGTAATGTTTGTTTTATATGTAAAAATACAAATGTGAAATGTTTTATTATGTTTGTTGCTACACATGTGTAGTTTTTTGTTGTTTTGATAATTCTGATGTCCGTATATAAAATTAAACATGTGTATCCTAAAAATAACACTACACATGTGTATCTTCCGGTAAAAGAAAGAAGGGTGGTAAAGCTGAAGCTGTCAGGCAATAGAGAAAGGGTTTTATTTATTTCTTAACATAGACTAACAGTGATCTATGTCAAGGCAATAAAAAGAAGTGTGGTAAAGCTGTCAGACAATCTTAAAGAGAGATGAGAGAAACACTACACATGTATATCTTCCGGCAAAAGAAAGAAGGGTGGCAAAGCTGCCAGGCAATAGAAAGAAAGGGTTTTATTTAACTCTTAACATAGACCAACGGTGATCTATGTTAAGGCAATAGAAAGAAGGGTGGTAAAGCTGTCAGGCAATATAAAGAGAGATGAGAGAGACTGGCGGACAGAGAAAGAGAGATGAGAGATATCGGGAAAAAGTCTCTTTTACCTCTTAAAGGTATAAAATGTATTTTCTTTTTAAAACCTCAATAAAATAATCAACGTTAATTGTGGACCACATATTTCTTCTTTTTAATTAATTAAAAACTAAAATAAGTTTGATCTAACAGCTGAGATAGGGTTTAAGGGTTTTCTCTTTAAAATTAGGTTTTCAAAGTATTCAAACCCTATATATATATAGAGGAGTTAATCCCTTAAGAAGAGATTTTTATCTATTAAGAGTAAGAACTAATAGGAGTTTGATATGTGGCATACTAAAACTAATAAAAACAAAAATACAGTACATAAAACAAGCTAATACAAAAAAATAAAAATATAGTACAAAAACAGAAATCTAGTGCAAAAAAACACAAAAAATCTAGTAAAAAAAATTTAGTACAAAAAAAATAAAAATATAATACAAAAAATAAGATTTATCATGCCACATGTTAAAATTCAATTAGTTTTTAATCTTTTTAGGCAAAAATACCTTATATATATTGTATTATGTGAAAACTCAATTTTAAAAAGAATTTTTAAACCATATTTGGATCATCCATTTAGAATCTTGAAATTATATATGTTATCAACGTTAAAGTAAAATAAAAAAATAGGTTTTGAATAAACAAATTAATTTTAACATGATTAAATGTTGATAACATTTTTATTTTCAAGATTTCAAAAGAATGAACCGGATAGAGTTTGAGGGTTTTCTAATATAAGATTGAGTTTTCATATGATACAATTCACACGCACGCACACACACAAATATATATATATATATATATATATTATAGGGTTAGGTTACAAAGGCTTAAAACCTTAAAAAGTGTATGAAGAGATTTGAGCCATTGATTTTTTAGATGGATGGTTGTAATTATGACACATTATTAGAGATAATTAAGGGGAAACTTAAATGGTTGTAGGAGTATAATGGGTATTGTGATTATTGTTGACTTTTTTAACAACTTCTCCTTTTTCAAAAAACGTTTATAACTTTTTTATATGTTATTATTATTTAAAAAAAATTACACAATAAAATCGAGCATTTTTTTTATCTTTTCAACGAGTATAATATTGATATAAAAAAAACCCGATCTGAATTTATTGTATATGAATTTTGCGTTTTATGGTGTTTTCGGATGATTCATATGTCTGAACTCTAAAAACACCATAAACTGTCCAGTTTAAGTTTCATGAATATCCGAATAAACACCATAAAATAACTCGAAAAACATCATAAAACTTGAACATAAAACGTAAAAGTCACAAAACGTATAGATGCGTCACAAAATTAAATGTTTATAGTGTTTTTAGTGTTCAATATGTTTATTCGTGAACACCATAAACCTAAGTTTGAATAACACCATGCATAAACTTAAATGTTTATAATGTTTTTCGTGTTCAAAAACACCATAAAAGGACTTGTGGTGACTTGCATGTGCAACATCTTTTTTTTTTTACATTTATATCCTTTAACCTAATGTACACATGTCTTATGTTTGTTGCTTCTTACACTTTTTAAGGTTTTTATCCTTTGTAGAATATCCTTCCCCTATATATATATATATATATAGAGAGAGAGAGAGAGGATCAAATGTTAACTCATGTTTATTGTGTTAACCGAATAACTACATCTTGTTACTTTGGGCCACACATTAAAGTAAATTTAAAGGTGTATGTTTTTTCTTTTTTAAATAATGTAGGGTCCACTTAAATTAATAAAAAAGAAGAAAAACACTAAACCCTTAGATTTACTTTAATGTGGGCCCTAAAGTAATAAGATGTAGTTATTCGGTTAACGCAATAAGAAAGGGCTAACATTCGAACCATCCACTATATATATATATATATATATATATATAATCTTTAATATAAAGATTAATAGTGTCTTGATGTCACAATAATAATGACAAAGGCGACATCTTGCTAACCATGTTGTAACAAATGTCATTCATGTAATAATCCTGCCTGCCTCTAGAATTATTCAAAAATACGGCAAAGTATATTTATTTAAATTCCTAAGTTGAATTATGAGCAAAAATAATATATATATATATATATGTATGTATATTTGAGAGGGAGACATGAAATGTCTAATTCAAAATTAACACGAACCAAAAAAAAAATCGTGGGAACGAAAGTCCTGTTCGCAGTGTTGACCAATATGTATATGTATTTTACGGCTTTTCTAATTCTTCTAATTATTAACTTTACATTGGACGGCTCATAATGAGACTCTCGATTAAAATAGGGTAATTCTCGCTTGAAAAAATTTCGTTCAAATTTTACTTAGTTTTAAACAAGCCAAACACAAGCCAAAGTAAGCTCTCTCGTAGCCCGTTCGGATAGTAACTTATTTGGCTCGTTTAAGTATAAGTAAGTTTATATATTTGTGTGTTTGTGTATGTGTTAATTTTTATTAACACTAACATGTTACAAACTTTTAAAGATGAATGATGTTGGTGCATTCGAACTAATGAATAATGATGTTATTGATCCGTTAAGATCCGTTAATACATGTTAAGATCCATTAAGACCTGTTAAGACATGTTTAACATTTAAAATTTATAATAAATAATATAATAAAAATATGTGGGTAACCGATTAGTTTCAAAAAATTTCTAATTGTCTAACCCTAGTTCTTTAACGGGTTCCTTAACAGGTTTTTTAACGGGTTTTAATAGGTCATTTATAGTGTTAATTGTTAACATGTTCCTTAACGGGTCATTACGTATTTACGTGTTTTTAACGGCTCTTAACGTGTCGTATATTAACGGGTCGTGTCTGACCCGTTATGACAGCCCTAGACTTATGATGTTTGAATAACAATGGAGTAGGTTTTGAATGAGTATTGATAATCATGCCACATACCTGATTGTCAAATGAGTATTTCATATTCACATACCTGATTGTCAAATCATGCCTCATACTTGATTCATGTGTTAGGTGAATGATTAGTCATTCCTACACTTAGACCAATAGTAAGATAAATTGATAGATTTATGTAAACAATCAGCGTATTTTGAATTGAAATTGGTAGTATTATGACTTAAAACGTTTTGAGATGTAGTAACTTAAAAAATATGTGAATATCATTGATTCAAACGGGTAAGAATGATCAATAAAGTATTTGTTACAACTATTTCTTTAGTTAAAACTTATTTTAACTAAGTATGTATGTATATCACTATATGTGTTTATGACGGATTGAATTACATACATGCATTTTTTTTGTTATAAACGTGATTTGAACAATTATCATGTGAAAAGGATAAGACGTATTCAACACCTTGTTACTGCTAGATCTAGAAAATTTACTATTTTAGATATTTGTAAAGATTATTATTTAAGGAATTGGAATTTTATAATTGAAAAGTAAAGTGGGTTAATATGGTACTCTGTTTATGATATTTTGCTAGTATCGAATATTTGATTGTTTTTTCTTTTACCTTTTCTAATTTTATCAAGATCTCATAAACTTATACGCTAGAGGTAGGCAAAAAACTGGTTCTGGAGCCGTAACCAATTATCCGAACCGGCGGATGCAAGCGGTTTCGATTTCTTAGATATACCATAACAAGAATTAACAGAACAAGTTCTACATTCACCTGTCTAAAACTTGAACATACCAAAAATTAATAAAAACCAGTTAAAATTAGTCAAAAACTTGAATATAACCGAAACGAGTTCTTGACTTTGTTTACTTTAACTGGTTTGAAACTAAAAACTTATTTGAAACCAGAATCGGTTAAAAAAACCCGGAGTGTGGTAGACAATCGGTTTTTACTCTTTACTTTTTACTTCCCTCTTTCTTCGGTTCGGAGCTCCTATCGGCCCATTGGCTGAACTACCCATTAATCATTTGATCATTAATTTCACATCTCCATTAATTCAATCCAACCAAGTATAAGGCCCGCTAAAGCTACACAAAAGCCCAATTTCTTTTTATTTTTTGGGGGATTAGTTGATATAACATTACAAGTTTATCACCCAACCAACTTGGTTGAGGTTTGCTTCTCAAATAAAGATAATGAGTCAAATTAGGGGTGTGAATGATGTGGTTTGGTATGATTATGGCTATTTTTATAACCAAAACCGCTACTTCGGCTAATTCTAAATTCATATTCATAATTGTAACCAATTGATCGGTTAACGTTAACAATTAAATGGTTAACCACCGGTTATGTAGTTTCGGTTAACTTCGGTTAATAATGAAATTGTTGGAAAATTAAGAAAGACTTGTAAATAAACTTGTGAATTAGAGATATATAAATGATGAAAATATAAGTGAAGCTCCTATGCTTTTGTATTGACTAAGAATGAGTGAACAAAAAGTAAAACATGTAAACAGTAACTCATCTCCTAATATATTTAGTTTCACATGTAACTTATAATATTTTCATTCAATAAATAGTTATAGCTCACCTTCTATACTTAACTTGTTTCATAACTTTTAAGAGGGAAAAAAAAAGAAACATCCACATCCACACCTAACAAATATACAATAATCGGTTCGGTTCGATTATGTTAAAGTCGGTTAATGGCATGGCTTAACTATAACCATAATCAAATGGGTCAGTTAATAACTTAGTTTAACTATAACCACAGGTAAATTTGGTTTTGGTTATAATCAGTTATGGTTCGAGGCAATTATATGTTACTTTTCGGTTATTGTTATATTATGCTCACCCCTAGGTCAAACGACGGTGGAAGGCCGGTAAAACCGGGTGGGATCAAGAATCGAACCCATGACCTGGGTCTTCTATCACTTCCCCATACCTCTATCTTACCACTAGGACAAGACATCACTAATATATGTTAATTTGCTATCTACGTAAAAGAACATAAATTTAAAATATCCATTAAAAATTGAGTGGTTTAATTAGAAAAAAAAAACAAGTATGTGTGGCTTAATTAATTGGAAAAGCTTGAAACTTAATTATGAATTTAAAGAGTTATCACTGCTGGAAAACACTTGATATTCCCACAAAATTTTCCGACAAACGTTTGTCGGTAAGGTTAATTTAATCATAAAAATTAAAAAAAAAAAGTTTTGTTGGAAACTCGTCGAAAGCTTTATTAAATTATTGTTAACAGATGTCATTATTAATTCTATTATTAATTGAGTAATTAAAAAATAAAGATTAATAACATCAGATTTTGTCACTCATTAGTCGCTAATTTGTCCGAAAGAGATGAATTTTTGTTTATCGATATTTTGTAAGAAATTTAGCGACAAATGGATTTCGTCAGTATTTTGTCATATAGTTTTTAGAAAATTCTTCGGAAGATGTTTTCTTACGAGGTTTTTTCCGACTAATGTTTTTCGTAGGTAGTTTGTTGCTATTTTGTTTTTCCGAAAAACTTCCGACAAAAATTTGTAGGAAAAATTTAGTTTTTTTTTTTATTGTGTTATCATTTAAATTACTAATAACCTTGTTTATTATTTCAAATCCGTATAACTTGTGTTGTTATCATGTTTAACCTTTAGACTATAAAGAGAATGATATTGGCATTCACAATCTTAGTACCCTTACCATAATATAAATTCTAGAATACTATACCCAAAGCAAATCATAAAAACACATGTTAGTTAGATTAGTTAAATTGGTTTTAAGACAAAATAATTCTTTTGATGCGCTTCCCTTTTTTTCAAAACCATTCAGAGGTGAAAACCTCAAATATCATTTTTAGACATTTGTTTTGTTTAGATGTGGCAATTTTTACCCATGTCAAAGGAATTTGGTTGATTTGGGTAAACAATTGTTATAAAAATGGGTTGAAATGGGTAACATCATAATATTGAATGGGTTGAGATGGGTAGCACTTAAACACAATACGGGTCAAGACTGGTAACCAAAAAACTATGTAAATGCAATGGATTCAAAGATTTAAGAATGATTAATAACATATTTGATGAGAAAATCACTAAAAATTATCCAAATGCATTATTTGTTTACTTATAACACATCTAAAGTTAAATTACATTGATGTTTTTTAAGAACAATCCATTTAGACCCGAACTGATTTTGTTTAAAACCCGTTCTGACCCGCACCCATCCTGACCAGAACCCGTTCTGACCCGTTACCCAACCCAACCCGCCCATTTTGCCAGGTTGATGTTCCAAATAATTTTTTTGTAACAAAATATTTTCTAATCATTGTTTTTTGGAGCGGTTACCACAAACTTCTCGATAAGTATTTAACTAGAAAAGTTACCCGCTTGCGGGCGGTACAATTAAGACATATGTGTTGGAACGTGGTGGCTTAATCAAAACAAACATATGAACTTACGATTTATCTCATTAAATCGTAGATAGACAACATTATTGCGTCACATACATTGCGGTATATGAAGTTTAAGAAAATCAAAACTTTGATATACAACAATATTGTGCCCTATACGTTACTATACATAAATTTAAAAAAATAATAATTGGATAAGGTATAACCAACGATTATATAATTGACGATATAACATGTCACCGTAGAACGATATAACCAACTATTATATATAAATTTAAATTAACAAAGGAAAACTATCATGAAAAATCTTATCGTATATAATACATGAGATAATATTTAAAAAAATAGGAAAATGTATATGACAAATGAATACCGAAAGCATGTGAAGTCGCATGTTTACGAATTTAAGTACATATGCTACATCCCATGAGTATAAAGCAGTTGTATAAATTTACGATGACATGATTTTGGAGATCGAAACATATACAGAAAAAATTTATAAAACGGTGATATGTTATTAAGTTGATGTAGGTATCGATCTCTTTAATTTTCACTAACACCACGTCATTGTAGATCGATATAACTGACGGTTATATATATACATATATATAATTATTAAAGAAAAATTATCGTGAAAAATCATATTGTATTTTTGTATATAACACAGAAGATAATATTTTAAAATATTTGAAAATTATAACACAGTTGAAAACTGAAAGCACCGTGAAGCAGGATGTTTATGAATTTTGTTGCATGTGTTATGTATTTATAAAAAACAATTGTATAAAGTAACAATGACATGATTTTGGAGATCAAAACATAAATAAAAAACATACATAAAATGACGAGATGTTATTAAGTCGATGTTGGTGTGAGTTTCATTTTCATTAACAACACGTCACTGTAAGACAATATAACTAACGATTATATATATACACACATATATATAGGGAGATGATCAAAACTTAACCCTCTCTTATTGCGTTAACCGAATAACTACATCTTATTACTTTGGAGCCCATATTAAAGTAAATCTAAAGGTGTAAATTTTTTCTTTTTTTCAATTAATTTAATTAATATAGGGTCCACTTGCATTAATAAAAAAAGAAGGAAAAAACATACACCTTTAGATTTACTTTAATGTGGGCCTTAAAGTAATAGGATGTAGTCATTCGATTAACGCAATAAACATGAGTTAACAAAGGAACCACACCCTATATATATGTGTGTGTGTGTGTGTATAGGTATAGATAATTTGAAACCACTTTCTGAATGTGAAAACTATGAAAATAATGTAAAAACAGTTTATTTTTCTGATTTTTTTACAGGTTTGCAATAACATTATTTGGTACATTTTTATAAAGATGTTACGTATGTTTTACGTGGGTTTATAAAATATTTTTTTAAAAAATTTACTCGTCATTTTTTTGATATTTTTTATAAAAATGTCAAATAATGCTACAAATCTGTAAAAAAATTGACAAAAAAAAAACGTTTTTTTACATTATTTTTACGTGGTTTTCATAGTTTTTACACTAAGAAGGGTTTTTAAATTATATTTCTCCTATACATATATAATAGATATCTATATATATTAAAAAAAAGTCACCACGGTATATTAGAAAATTATCAATAAGTTACGTCATTTAAAAAAATATTAAAAAATGTGAAAACAATTGAAGTATAGCTAAAAGGTTATCATGTTATTATAATAATTTGACATACAAAGCCTGCAAACGTTTTTAAAATTGTTAAAATAAGTATGTAACCTAACCGGAAACATAGGCGGAATCGGTTTTGAATAATTTTTATGACGAAACGTATAAAAGTAAAAATATATTAGAGTTAACCCTATGAAAAACATAAACAAACTTGATTATGAATAATATTTATATTGAAAAGTAGATTTAAAAAAAGTTACAACATTAATGTAAGTTATACTAAAAGTTTATATTTTAGATTATATATGAGTGGAAATACTATCTTTTCTTAACAATCATTTGTTTGAAATCCAGACAAACAATAAATATATGTTTGATTATATGTGGTGGTGTTTTTTTAGTTGAGCCAAATTAAAAAGGAAAATAAAAAAGACTCTAGTAGAGGCTAGAACCTGCCGACCCCTTGTTTCACAATCAAAGAATCAACCAACTCCTCCAATCTAGTATAGTGTGTACCTGATTGAAAGAATATATTTTCTATAGAAGTTTTTTTTGTTATTATAATGACCACCAACGTTGCATTTTAAGTATACATATAATAGTCATACTTTTTTGGAGCTGTCCAAAGTGTAAGTGTGTAACAAATGGCGGTTAAATGATTTGAGTCAATTTTGCCTAAAGAGACGTGTGTATTCTATTTTCTGCGCCATCATCTTCAACAGAAAACCTAACACCATACTGAGAAATTAAAGACCATCATAATCAAGGCAAAACTAGACTTTTTAATCAAGAATTATCATAGCATCCTCTTTTACTTTTTTTTTTTTTTTTGAATGGCAATTTGGATCACTAATGGGTCATAGACCCACCCGATCATATACACACCCAATAGGAGGAAACCCACCATAGGTGAGAGAGAAAACCCCCTAGCCCAGCATGAAACCCATATTTTGTCCATACCAGGACTTGAACCCGTGACCTCCCCAATATTGAAGTCACTGGGTACCTCCCCCTAACATCCTCTTTTACTAACAAGATTGAATCAACACCGACAAGTAAGTTTTACTAATTTAATATTTGATTCATGTTCATGATTGTAGTATTTGATTAGGGTTCGTATATTTCAACCCTTAATTTAAGATATAATCAACTGTTCTAAATTATTTTTTGATCGGTTTCTAATAAATTGAAATAAATCAAATACCAAAAACCGCTCTAAAATATCATTTTTTAAAGCGGTTCTAAATTATCTTTTGGAGACGTTTTCATGATAAATTGAATCATATCAAATACCAAAAACAGCTCTAAAACATAAATATTTAATTACTATTACTGTTCACTCACAATTATTACAATTCATGATTGTATATATAGTAATGATTGGGTTTTTGTTTTTATAATATTTCGTTACATTTTATTTATATAATTTTTTTGTTAAATTAGCACTTTTAATCCACATATCACATATTACAAAAGTAAAAAAAAGTAATGACACATATGCATGTTAATTTGCTATCTACGTAAAAGAACATAAATTTAAAATATCCATTAAAAATTGAGTGGTTTGATTAGGAAAAAAAATATGTGTGCGTGACTTGATTAATGATCCACTGCTAGAAAACACATAATATTCTCACAAAATTTTCTGACAAATAATTGTTGGTAAGTTTAATTTAATCATAAAATTAAGAAAATAAGGTTTTGCCGTAAACTCTTCTAAAGCTTTATTAAATTAAATTATTAATTGTTAACAATGTCATTATTAGTTCTATTATTAATTAAGTACTTAAAAAAATAAAGATTATAACATCGGATTTTGTCACTCATTAGTCGCTAATTTGTCGAAAAGAAATAAATTTTTTTATTGGTATTTTCTCAGAAATTTAGCGACAAATAGATTTCATCATAATGTTTGTCACTAATTTGTCAGAAGATATTTTCCTACAAGATTTTTCAGACTATTTTTTCATAGGTACTTTTTTGCTATTTTGTTTTTCTGACAGACTTCTGACGAAAATTTGTTGGAAAATTTTCAAAGTTTTTTGACAGTTTTATTCTATCATATAAATTACTAATAACCTTGTTTATTATTTCAAATCAGTATAAGTTGTGTTGTTGTTATCATGTTTAACCTTTAAACGATAAAGAGAATGATATCGACATTCACAATCTTAGTACCCTTACCATAATATAAATTCTAGAATACTGTACCCAAAGTTGAAATCATATAATACAAAATCAAAAATTTTAACAAAATAACAATTACATTTTATTTCCTTTATCATAAGTAATACCAAGTAATATTTAAGTCTTTGATCTATAATCAATCAACCCTGTCAAACTGCTTCCAATCCCAAATGCCATGTATATAGATATTATACATATTGATGTATCAAACATCCAATTGATATATATATATTTATACACACTCACACCGAAGAGTTCATTTGTTAACCCACTTTTATTGTGTTAACATGTTTAACTCCGTCAAGATCAATCTAAAACGTTGTTTTCTTTTTTTATGTATCGTTATTACACATGTAAAACACTTTATTTTTTTATCTGTATGTGTAAATTCAACAAAATATAAGATTTAAAAGAAGTGTAAGTTTTGGTTACATTATCATGACTTATAATTTTCAGTACAATGTAACTTAAACTTACACTGTTTTTAAATCTTAAACGATGATAAATTTACACATACACATAAAAGAAGAAAGTATTGTTTATGTGTGATAATAATATTTAAAAAAAGAAAACAAAGATTTGGATTGATCATGGCGAAATTATACGCGTTAACGCAATAAGAGTGAGTTAACCAAAGAAACTCTTCCCTATATAATCATATATCTATAGAGATGCAATGCAAGCTAGTGACCAACACCAGGACTAGGTGTAGACTCCATCACGACCCTGTCAATATGAGCAGTATGAAGAGCAAAAAGCTCTTCAGCGGTTAAAGCAGGCGGGACCGTAGCGGTGCCCTTGATCAGAATGGACCCCTTCTTCTCATTCAATGGCTTCCTTGCATCCAAACATGGTGCACCACATACTAATAAAGCAAGTATAACAAGTCCAATTATCATTAAACGAGCCATGTAACGACCGAATTATGATCAATCTCTAATAATCAGCTCCTTCCGTTCGAACGATCGAATCGTTAAAAGAACTTGTTTTATGAGTTCTTAATTGGCTTGTTTGAATTAAGTTATGCATAGTACTTGCATGCTTATACATATATATATACTAGCAAGTTGTCTAGGTCAACGGTTAATATATAAATTAGAAGTCATTTTTATTAAAAAAAAAAAAGGTTAGTTTACTTTTGTGGAAAGTGGGTAGGTCCATATGAACTAATTAAGCTGCCGGCAAGGTACTGCATATTGAGTTTTCTTTCTTCTTAATTTGCTTCCAACATTTGTGAAACGTGGGTTTTCAAGAGCTAGCTAGTGGTATACAACACATGACGTACCATCGAACATGCATAACGTACAAGTGCTTGATGCACAGAAGCTAAAATAAGAGACATACATAATCATCTACAGTTACTTCAGTTGGTGTACACGCAAAAAAATGCATGAAGACTTAATAGTTGGTGTTTAAGTAAGACTATACTTCCTGAACAAATATTCATGGATCACTACATGAGGTGGGGAACTTTTTTAAAAAGGGTATGTCTTGGTGAGATGCATGCATATCTCTAATAAGATTGAATATGACCAAACTCATTTGTAACGTGCTTGCATGAAAGTTTAACCATAATACCCTAAAAAAAATTAATCTAAATCTAGCCAAGACATATATTAACTAATTAATTAAACAAAGTTTCAATAATCATATGTGGTTTGGCATGGGGATGGCCAACCACAAGGTTGTAGGTTCGATTCTTGTTAGTGACAACATTATCTTAGATTATTTAGGTGTTGTCAATTTTATTCTTGATATTCTAGGTGGTGTTGTTCAAAAAATAATATATGTTATTTACGTATCTGTATAAGTTACAGGCGGAGAATTTCGAAAAGTGACATAAGTGAATAAAATTATAGGATGTTATATATAATTTAAATATTGATAATGTGTCTTGGGATTTGATGGGGAAATGGATATAGTAAAAGTTTACCTAATTCATGAAATAGGAGATTACCTAAGGAATAATCTTTTTGTTTGTGTTATGGAGGTTTAATGATAGACGACAAACAAATTAGACAAAATTAGGGAAGGAAATTAGTCAAACATTATAATAATTAGTTTCGTTACTTCTTGAATTGTTATAAAGAAGTTTATATTATATGGACGGCTCCTATTTGAGAGGGATTCATAATAACCCTTCACTTCATGTATATTTAAAGAAAATTATTCAAATATATGCTTAATATTTAACAATTAACACAAATAATATTAATAAATATAATGTGTGTGCGTGTATTCTTGAAGTATCGATTTTATCTCAAACACAAAGATAATATGTGAAAACAAGATGCTTTTTGTTGAAGGAAATTAATTTAGCATTATAGTGAATCTAGGTGTGATCAGACATAATGCATATAGACTCAAATGGTTCCAACTGTTTAGTTTCAACTTTCAATGGCTCACACTTCTCAAACCATTATTTATGGTTTATAATATGCTTATCATTTGAAACTATATATCATAGGTGGGCCAAAGATTTTACTACATTAAGTCTTTGAAAGGTGGGTTTTCTCTATATGATGTGCATGTTAGGACACCAACGTTGTCTGTGTTTCACGGACATGAGTAGTCTTTCTTCATTAGGTAATTAAACGGCAGACCTGGTTTAAAATGTATGTATTGACTGTTAAGAAAATTATTTATAGTTTAAACTTTTTTCCTACACATGAAACGAATTATTAATAGATACAACTAGCAAGTAGCTAGAACATATAGAGCAAACTAGAAATATATATTAATTACCACATCATTCCACTCTAGTAAATATAGTCTTGTCTATGCTTTTATCCATAAAAAATGATGGCATTTATCTCTTTGCAAATGTGTCCTATTGAGAATCCTTATATTTATACATGTCATACATATAATGAATTAAGCATTCTCATGATTCTCTTATTTGGTATTAGAGCGAGGTTGAAGTTTATGAGAAGTAAAAGGTTGAAGCCAAAGGTAACATAAACAACCAAAACTTTATAAGTTGTTGTAGTAAGGTAATTTATGAAAAAGACAATGACATGGTGATTTGTTTTGAAGGGTAGGTGTAGGATACTTTATAATGAGTTAAGCAAGACTAGAATTTATTATTTAATAAGCAGGGACGACCGTCCCGCTCTTTTTTCGCAAGTATTGATAATTTTTGGTTCGTAGTGTATTTTTTAAAATATTGGTTTCACCTCCCCTCATTTAAAAAAATTAACATGAATTATATTTACATACTCTTCAAAAAAAAAGTTATAAAGCAATTACATTTTAAAAATTACCCATTTTCACAGCTCGGCCACCCCACTGCATCCCGCAATCCCGCTCACGGCTCACTCATAACTAAAATTTTATGTGTCATCAAACGATCCTCGTATCCTTTCAACTCACAATTTGGTTTTACATGTTACATTTTGAGTATGTAACGAGGGATACGACCCGTGCTTCGCGGCGGGACGGATCGAATTTTAGTGAATTTTTCCGTAATTTTGATTATCCTTTTATAATATCTTCGCAAAGATATAATGTTTTTTAGTCGTTACCGGTCTCATTCTATAAACATATCACCATCAGTCGATACTACCATGATTAGGATTATTTAAAAACAACGACAAATGAAATTTGTTGAGAAAAAAGACAGATTATATTAGAAACTTAAGAAGTTAAAGTGATATTTACAGGTTAAGGGGTGACTTCCGAAAACTTTTAACCCATAATCGCGTACCATGACACATGAAGGGATGATATGAAAACGAAATAACCTTGTTGAGAAATCCAAACAAAAGAAAGGACAGGAAGGACACACAGAAGACACATGAAGCGCACGTGGAGATTAGGCATATAGATATGTACAGTTTCACTCCCAAAAGGCGTGTACAGTTTCACTCCCAAAAGGCAGTAAGCAAAAAACATGATGGTGCCGTGAGTCGAATCCAGCTTCACTCGAATTGCTGCATACACCTTTACCATCTGCCCTACTGCATCCTTTGTGTTTTTTGCGTAAACAAAACTTATTTATCAAGTATTTGCGCTGTTTGAAGGAACCACCGACATTCCAAATTAAGAGATATATAATTTGATATACCAGGGAGATATGTTGCTCCTAAGGTGTTTAGAAATGAAGATTATGACACCGAAGTGGACGTTTTCTCATTCGCCTTGATTTTACAAGAGGTATGACTTTATAAAAAGAAAAACAAAAATCTCATTTACAGAATTTTTTTTTGTTTATACGTAGTATTTGGTGCTCAATTTTATACTTATTTAGTCTATTTAGTGCATAATATTTAGACCTATTTCTTGCATAATTTATATTTATAATTCATTTAGTTATTTTAGTGCAAAATTATGTATTCATTTAGTGATTTTGGTTATTTAGACATTTAGGTCATTGATGAATTCAAAAAATCTCAAAGATTGTCGAGTGGAATTATTATTCTTTTTCAAGGTACTTACTATTTTAACCCAACTAATCGAGACATACCGGTCAATTGCAAAAAAAATATGTGATCAGGCAAGTTTTCGCCCCCCCCCCCCCCCCCTTCTTCAAACTTGTCAAGCTCCGTCACTACATTTAGCTCGTCGATGAATTCAAAAAATCTCAAAGATCGTCGACCGGAATTGTAATTCTTCTTCAAGGCACTCACTCTTTTAGTTTTTTTCACGTATAATGATAATTATTAGACATTTATTTTTATTTTTATTGTTTGACCCGACTTGAACCAAATCACTGATTTGAACAACCAAACTAACCGAGACATATTAGTCGATTGCAAAAATGAATTTGATCACGTAATAAGAATCTAACTTAAAGAGATTAATGAGTGGATATATTAACAAACCCATTACTTAACTTCTTTTTTAACATATCATGAACGTTTATATTTAAAACTTTAAGAACAATACACGATTTGCAGATAGTTTTCCAAATACCTAAAATTGACTTTCTTTCATCCGTATGCTCTCTATTGATCTCATGTATGTTGTTGCTATTGATGGTGTATTCAATCTTCACCAGGGCATTTTAAATGTGTATTCTCTTGATTTTGTGTATCCCTCCCTCACTATATTAAAGTAAATAGAGATATATGTCAATTATATATATCTATTTTAATAATAGTTATATATAATTGAATTATATATAACAATCTCTTACACAAATGTGTATGATAAGACTACATACATTAGATTACGAAGCAATATGATCCCTCCTTAATCATTGCTCAAAGCAGGAGATAAGACAAACACGAAATACACACTTCTTTATATATAATTCAATTCATTTACTTTTTATAGCAAAATACAAAAACAACAAAAAAGCAACCTAATTGAAGAATTTTTATGTTTTTATGTAGAAACTGTTTGAAATTAATGTGTAGATTACTTAATAAAATGATATATCCATATTTGGCTAATACATTATAATTTACGAGAAATAATCAAACAAAAATACAACACAAAAAATATATTACAGAAAAATATAGCACACATAATACGGTACATAAAAATACATGATAAGAAATTAACATTTTTTTTTTAAAAAGTATGTCAACATTATAATCAAATTGAAAAGAACAAACATTTGATTGTATAACATGATTTTTTAAAAAAATATATACGTCGCATGAAAAAGTTATAAATGCTTTAAAATATGGGAGAAATATTAAAAAGGTCTAAAAAGTGTTTTTTCCTATATATTATTCTCCTTTTGTAATACTTTAATCTCAACTATTAATTTAAAAATTAAGAAGTAATGATCATTCCTACTTTTTTAACGCAAAAACATATTCATAGGATTCATAATTTCAAAGTTTAGAGTAAATTGTTGAGATAGACTCTGACATTTGCTGGTATTTAACTTTTGGTATCTAAATTTCATAAATTACTCGTATGATCTCAAACTCTAAAAATTTGTAACATATATAATCCTTTGGAGAAAGTAATTTGGTCCATCATGTGAGGATAATTTGGTAATCTAAAGATTGTATATGTTACAAATATTTAAAAATTTGAAATCATACGGGTCATTTATAGAACATAAAGAACAATAGCCAAACATTTAGCAAAACACTCTCTTTTTGTCAATTTCCTGTAAACCGATAAATGGGCTTAAGATTTTTGATTGTTGAACGGACACAATTCGTACTTATTGATTTATTTCCAACTAATCAGCCCAGAAACCCAATAAGCTAAAAAGCTTAACCAAGCGACCCAATAGTCCAATACTTTTAAATTGGTGACCAAAATAGAAAACAACCAAAACTAACCACTAACGAGTAACGAGTAAGCTTAACCAGAAGTACAAAATAACAAAACCAATAAAAAAATCACTATTCATTTATATCACAAGCATTCATTAATATTATATAGTAAAAAAAAATTGTGAACGCCATCATTAGGCGCCATCACCGACCGGTATTACGACCAACATGATGGAGGTAAATCGTGTGAGCTAGGGAAAATTAGGTGATGCCGGACTTTGAACCCTAGACCTCCATTATAGGTTCACGTCTGTTACCATTAGGTCGCTATCGCAGGGACAACATTATATAGTAAAAGATCAAGTTAGTTTAAAAAAGGCTTTAATCTGTCAAATTTGGTGAGAATAATTTTGATCACTTATAAATCAGCTCAAGCAGACTCCGATTGAGCTTATTTTATTGGTATTAGAACTAGCTCATCAAATCATAAACCATAAACCTTAAAGTTAAATACTAAAAACAATGATGAGTAGGAAAGACACAATGAGCTGAAAGCAGAAATTTTAATACCTAAAAGCTAAATCATAAAAGTTAAATCATAAAGCTAAACCATAAAACTAAAACTTAACGTACGATGATGAGTAAAATAGATACAATAATGATGAATAGAAAAGACATAGTGGCAAGGAAAGGAAAATGAGCCCAAAACATAAATTATTTAACCTAAAATCGAAACCAAAAAAGCTAAGACTATAGACTTCAACGAGCCACTTTCTAGTGTTACTAGAATAAGTTTAATCGAAATTTTTTTTTAGCTAGTTTATGATTGACTAAAAATCATTATTATTAATTTTATAAACTGATTTTTTTTTCACTAGAATCCAACTCATATAGTATAATAATACACATATTAGTTATAACAAAAATGTTGGTGGTTGAGCTCAATCTACCAACCCAGCCACCCATGTAAAATTACCATTTTTGAAAATCAAAATGCTATTAGTGTTGATGTTCCAACTCGTAATATGTTTCATTATGGAATTTGTTATTATATTTTCGTTAATTACTCATTAAATTTCTTTTTATTACTATGCTCATGATAAACTCAATATGTGAGTTTCATATTCATTTGAAACTAACCCGATATAATTAGCCACCCTCATAATCTATTGGATATCTTTCTAATTTTTTTTATATATTTATATTTGTTTATTTATATAGGTCTGTTAAAAATGTATAGACGTATTTCGTGCTTACGTTCGTGACCCATTTGTTTGTTCACTTAATGAATGAATATCTTTATTTTCATTATTGAAGCCTCATTATGTATATATATTAAAAAAGAATGGCTAATGAATACGCATGCGAACCATATTCAAACTAACCGGCCGGTTCAACGGTCGGACGGGGAACCGGTTCATTGATCGGACCGGGAAGCGGTTCACTAGTCGAACCGGATTTCAGTTTTTTTACTAAAATCCAAAGAATTAAACATTAAAACAAAATCCTGTATTTATTTTTTTAACATAATTATGTTTGTTTAACTAAGTTTATAATTATATAATTATTTTGGAATATATTATATATTTATTAAGTTATAGCCGCAAGCTTCTTCTTTTTTTTTAACAGCAATGAGTCAAATCCTAGGAGCCTTTTTTCACCCTAGCAATTTTTAAGCGATATACTTCGTTTTTTAGGAACATTTTGATCTCCTACCCCTCTGGTTAAGGTGTTTCTTGGGTTTTGTGTTCTTCGTGTCGGGTTGTTCGGGTTTTTGACATTGAAAACAAACCCGATTACCGAACCATTTAACTTATTTGTATTTGGTATTCGGGTTTTGGTAATCAAGTTATTCGGGTTTTTTATCGTCATGTCATAGATTTATTTTACTGTGTTGTCATATATTCTTTTACTTTTACTAATTAATCTATATATTAAAAAGCAAATGTTTGATGTGAGCACAAATTACTATTCCTTTATGTACAAGTCTTTTAAGCACATGGTACAACCTTGATAACACACCGAATCTCTATGGGAGACACAAAGCACATCGCGTCAAAAAATAAACAACCGCGTCAAAAGATCGAATATACTCTCACAGAAAATATAACCGCGTCAAAAGATAGGAAAACGCGTCAAAAGATCAAAAGAAAACTTTCAATGCTTTTGAATTAATTTGAAATTTTCATTTATAACCCTGGACTTTGAACTATTATTTTTTAAGGTCCCTCTCACTTTACTCACATATTTTTAATGTTCACATGATTTTAACACGTTATTAGGCTATCGGATAAAAGTCAAGATTATATTAATTTGATCGTAATGGCCTCATGAACGTTATATAAATTTCGAACACAAACGACCATAGAAATTTTGCGCGTTGTTCACATTCCTATAACGCGTCCGCACATTATCAAATATTTGTATCGTTTATATCATTTTGATCGTAATTACTTCACAAACAATTTAGATTTAATAATTTTATAAACCATGAGTATTATATATACTACATATATATACGATTTACATTTAATAATTTATAATATTTGTATCGTTTGTTCTGTTAGTTGTTTTTACGTCAGTATATCAGACCCCGCGGCAACGTGCGGGTCCTATATACTAGTTATAGTTAAAAAACAAATTGATTGGGGCCAATGGTAAAATTAATTAAACGATACTATTCCTTCAAGTTGATCTTTAATATATAGAATAACTAGATTTAAGACATGTATATCACACATGTTAAATATAAAAAATTTAAATAAAACTGTTATTACTACATTTGTTATCAATGTTGTCATATTCAACTTTAAATACACTAACGATGTTAAGTAAGTCAAATTTGAAATTTGGCGGATGTCACACATAACAGGTGAGTTATAACAGCCATCATTTTAAATAATTTGTTTAATTAATTTGCTCCTTTTGGGTTGACATGGAAATCATATGCGAGACAAAATGAAATTGATAGAAATGTATGCTAGTTTGAATTAATTTCCATATTTACGTTTTGACCACTTGTCTTTTGGTTCATGTTTTTAAAACCTACTCTTACTATTCTCAAATATTTTTAGTATTAACGGGCGCATGCAATAACACGGTTTATTCGAATTCACGTTATAATCGTCACATTGTAAATCGCTAATTTTCGCTAACCACGTAAAATTTTTCGAGCCGTTACGTGTTCACTCAAGGTGTACGTTAACTTTTATTTATTTTATTTTAATTCAAAAGTTATGTATATTAAAAAAGGAATCTAATGTACATTTTGACCATTAAATTTTTATTTATTTTATTTTAACTTAAAAATTGGCTCAGCAAATTTATGATTTTTTCACTGCGGCTCTTTTTAAATGTTTGATTTTGGATTGTTTACGTTTATCGTTTTGTCTGTGTTTTTTATTTGCATTTTTTATCCTTATTTTTATCATAGAGTACACTCTTAGGTTTTACAGCAGAGTGATAGTTGTTTTTATGATGGAGTATGCTTTATACTACAAAACGTTAGATGTTGCGATTTGTTTTCTCATCTGAATTTTTATATTCGTAATCGTGTCATCATCATGACAGTACACGAGTTTACCGTTACAATGCTCGATTAGTAAAAACTAGTTTGTTTAAATGCTCGTGTTATGAACATTTATTTCATTAAAGTCAAATAAACGTATGCAAACATACCGAGTTCATATTGGTTTATGACGTACACTCAAGAGTAGGAACTAGTAAGAAAACAAGTCGTTCAATTTGATGTGAAACAAAGTAAGAAGATGATACATGTTCTATTAATTTATTTTTTGGGGAAGGGCTAAACTTTGTTTATTATATATATATATATATAGGGAAGGGATCATATAATAACCCTCATTAATTGAGGTAATCCATTAACCTGACAAAAAACGCTCAAATCGTAAAAAAAAAAATTCATGGTTTTTTTTATGCAAAAATAGGGAGGCTCCTTTTTTAAGCGTTCGCTAATTCACAAGCGTTAAAAAGTTAAATGAAATGTAAGTTTGCGTTACACTGCGAACATATATTTAAGTGTCGCAGTGTAACGCAAACTTACATTTTGTGACACCCCGCAAATTCCAGGTCAGCAATTCTTTATTTTAAATAATAATATGTTTTATTATTTCATACGTGGCACTAGAATAATTGTATTTAGTGTGACACGTGGCACAACAGCTAGAACACACCGATAATTCGAGGAACTATCGCACGAAAACTCGCACGTGTCTTGAATAACGAACGTTGGTGAACGGATCAAACCACAGTACACTTTCACTACACTTAGGTTCTAGGGAACCTAAAATATTAGGAACAATGATTAAATGTTGAGAAACGATGATCGTAATCGGAAAATACGCGAAAATCGGTTCGAAACAACAAGATTAGGCTTATTGGGCTTCCTTGGAACCCATCGCGGTACGCGATGGCTCCACAGGAGGAATCATAGCGGTACGCGACAGGCATCGCGGGGATTTACTCCCGAAATTCTTCGCGGTACGCGGAGATTATTTTAAAACTCCATCGCGGTACGCGACAGGTGCCAGTCGACAAATCTTTATAAAATCAAGACCACCATGCCTATTAACTCCACCTTTCATCATTTCTTCGGTTCTACACGTTATATCTCGACTATTCCTCTGTCAAACACTTTGATTTGACTTGGTGGAAGCCATTGGAGCTCCCATAGAAGCTTTGAAGCTTGGAGGTGAACAAGAAACTTGAAGAAAGCCATCGTCGAAGCTTGAGCATCACAATTTCCTTCTTGTTCTCACTCGAACCTGCTGTCCAGGAGTTCTAGAGGCTGTCCTCATCAACATCTCAGGATTTTGGAGCTTTGGAAGGTAGCATTATGCTTAAAATCTCATTTTTCACACCTTTACACTCACATGAATGACTTTAAACACACATGCAAGCACCATTGATGCACATGCACGAATTTTAGTTCTGGGTTTGATGATGTTTACATGATATTTGATGATCTATGATGATTAGATGATGTATCTTTACATTCCATGATGATATTGTTATGATAGGATGGTCATAGTAGCTAAAATGATGGTTTTAGCAACATGAATGTATGATCTAGGTGGTTTTACACGATTGTGGATATTGAAATGATGTTATGATTGTTATTGATGATGAGTTGCAAGATTAGAAATGGTGGATTTGTCAATATTTGGTTATTTGGTGAATATTGCTAATGTTAGTAACTTTAGTGTTACTAGTTATGTATTTGTGATGAAAAGGTCACCTTTGTAGGTTTAGATCCATAAGTTATGTTAAAATGATGTTTAGAAGTTAATATGATGGTTATTTGATGCATTGGAATGATTAAAATTGCTAATAGTATGATATTTAGGAATGTTACTAAATATAGTAACTTTATTGTACAATTTGGAGAATAAGAGCATGCTAGTCATAATGGTTATGATTAAATAATTATTTAATACTAATATGATGATATTATGATAAGGTTTGTATCCAGGCTTAGTGATATATGCATATCTTGTAACCTTCTAATTATGGTAACTTTTACGCGCAAAACATGCTAAACCGACTAAGTGTAACTATGTGCAATGTGATAACATGCTCATTTAGGATAAATATGCATGATAGAATAATCGGATTATAATTTCTCACATGACATGCCTAAAATAGAAACTTTCCTGAAATAGAAACTTACTATGAATAGTAAGTTTCCTCACGAAAGCGACCATTGGTATCCGCACACTTCACACGACACTAAACCGCATGTTACACGCACATTTGATCCAAAACCGTCACCAACGGGTCGTTAGGTCAAACACGGTCAACCCGACTCACATAACAACTTGGAAGTTGTTAGACACGAATACGGTCTTGTGAGACCCACATATATGCAAACACAAACTTACAACACCTATGTGATATAGGTAACTACTAGCCGGCGAGCTACACTGTTCTTGTAAGAACACGCACTTCTCAAACTCAGGTGAGTTTACGGCCCCACTTTTACTCTTTAACTGTTTTACTGAAACTTTGGGGTGAGAATACAATGCAACTGTTTTAGATATATGACTGGTATGTTGTGAAAACCATTTTCGAGTGTAACTATTATCGCATAAAGCCCTCACTTATCCTTACCGTTAGTTGTGTATTCAAACGAGTCGTAATTACGTAGTACTACTGGGTTTGACTAACCCCACTCGGCACCAATGTTGACTGGAGGTCATAACGAGTGTAATTTCGATGTGAATTGCGAGTTCAGCGATGACCTGCGGAGGCAAACGGAAACAGTCTAGTTTCGGTAAGATGAACTGACACACTCCACGGATCGTAGTATCCAACTAAACTTAACATACCCAGTATATGTCTGTTTACTATTTCTGTCTGTCTAAACCTGTGAACTCACCAACTTTTTAGTTGACACTTTTCGCATGTATTCTCAGGTAATTAATGGAGCACACGCTAGGATGCGCACAAGGAAGCTTTAAGGAGTCTGGCTTGCATATAGACTCTTGTCCTAGGCATTGTGTGCATTGGATGTGTTCTAAAACAATTTAAATTATGTAGTGTCTGTTAAGCAATTTACTTTCCGCTGCAAACATATTTATTTATGATGTTTAACATTTTCCGCTGCATATTAAATGAAACTATGTTATTTTGCAAATCTGTGTGAATGTGAAACTCATATAGTGTCGTTCTATATGACCATGAGTTGTGATCCTGGCCACGTCACACCCACGTGGACTGACACCACGCGTGGTAATTTGGGGGTGTGACAGACTGGTATCAGAGCCTTGGTTATAGGGAACTAGGTTTGCATATAGTAAACTTAGACTATAGCCACTGCTCTACATTAGACACTACACTTAGAACTTTCACACTTATATTATTGTTATCACTGTAAATTAATACTGACTGACTTAGAACTTACAGGATGGACAATAACAAAGATCCGAAAGGAAAGGACACGGGGAAACGCTCGTATGAGTATGAGCTTACTGAGGAAGACAAGCAGAAGATTCAGGAGATAGTGGAGCAAGTATATTCTCAAGAGTCCAAGAGACTTCGACCCTCGACCAGCAGGGGACCATGGGACTGGTACCCTACCACCCTTGCTGTTTGGGCAAGGGAAGAGAGAGTACCTAAGTTACCTTTGTTAGGTGACACATCTACTGGACCATCACTACCACCTATTGGAATGCATATGGAGCGGGCATTCGCTGCACTGATCTCGCGTTATAGACGTGAGTCCTGCCAGCTACGCGTGATGACTGATGGGTTTAGGGATCTGTTGGAGCATAGTCAGCGCCTCCAGAAACATGTGGATAACTTGGAGGAGAGACTCGCACGCGTCGAAGGGACGCAGGATGACTTGGTCGCTAGGACTCAGGATGTGATCCAGCGACAGGAGGAGGTCACTACTGAGGTCACCGACATCCATGATAGGACTACGTTGCTCGAGGAGCAACAGGATTTCTTAGCCGGAGTGACACATGGACACGCTGGACGATTGGCAGCTGTGGAGGACGCCAACGAGGAGAACCTTGCCATGATCCAGGCAAGCGATGCCATGCTGAATGCATGGGTCGAACAGTTTATTGTGGAGCCACAGCCTGAGCCAGAACCCCAATTCGAGCCGGTGGATCTCGATGAGGAAGATTTTGATGAGGATCCAGACGAGGATCCAGACGAGGATCCTGATGAGGAGGACGATGATGGCCCTGCTGATAGTGGAGATTCACACTCCACGATTGTCTAGTTAGGATTTCTATTTCAGTATTCTACTTTTGTATCACTTAGCCGAGCGGAATGTGCTCGTGCAATTTTTGTAGCATCTCTTTTGGAAAATATTGTACACAAACTTATTATCATTAATGGAAAGATGCTTTACTTTGTTGCTTATATATATATCATGGCTATGACTATTGTTAACATGACATCTGACCTAACAATTGACTAACACTCTAACTTATGCTAACTAACATCCTAACCTTTCCATATAGAAACATGTCCGGAAGAGGAACCCATGCCCTTCGACTCAAACGTAAGGCAGAAAAGGCACGAATCGACATGATGGTCGAACGCAAATTCAACAAGGTACTCGCGGAGTACGAGGCCAACCGTCACGCCAGCGAGACGAGTGGTACTAACAACGGATCCCACGGGGGAGCGACGAAGGGATGCTCGTTTAAGGCGTTCCTGAGCTGCCACCCTCACAAGTTTCAAGGTACTGAAGGAGCAGTGGGACTGCTTCGTTGGATAGAGAAGCTGGAGTCAGTTTTCTCTATAGCTGAATGCTCGGATGAGAACCGGGTAAAATACGCCACGGGAACACTGGAGGGACCGGCCCTCACCTGGTGGAACACTCATGTCCAAACCCTTGGACTGGACACCGCAAACTCAATTCCATGGGACAACTTCACCAGGATGCTCCACGAAGAATACTGTCCTCGGGATGAAATTAGGAAACTGGAGGAAGAGTTCTGGGTACACAAGATGGTAGGATCAGAGATCGAGAAGTACTGTACTCGGTTTCATGAACTGTGCAAGCTGTGCCCGGCGATGGTGACGCCGGAGTACAAGAAGATTGAGCAATTTATCAGTGGATTGCCGGAACAAATCCAGAGCACGGTCACTGCTTCCGACCACTCTACTATCCAACCACTGATACGCTTGGCACACAAGCTGACTGATCAGGCGGTAGCCCAAGGGAAACTGCCTAAAAGAGGTGAACACCTGAAGCCTCAAGAGCCCAAGCGAAAGTGGGAACCCAGCAATAACCGTACTTTCTCACCTCAGCAACCGACCCAACATCGCCCAGCACCTGCCAAAGTTTTCACTGCCACCCAGCCAAACACTCAGAACAAAGGAGGATACCAGGGCAACAGCCCAAAATGTAACAACTGTAACTTCCATCACTTTGGCCCATGCAAGAGAGTCAAATGCACCAACTGTGGGAGAAACGGGCACATGGCCAAAGAATGCCGATCAAACCCCAACCCCAACCTCAATAAGGATAACACATTAAAGGGGTGCTTCACTTGCGGAAAGCCGGGCCACATGCGCCGAGATTGTCCGCAGAACAAGAATGCAGGTGGCAACCCGGCTAGGGGTCGGGCATTCGTGATCGGATCCGGTGAAGCTAAAGATGATCCGAACGTCGTTACCGGTACGTTTCTGTTAAATAATGTCTATGCTAGTATATTATTTGATACCGGTGCCGATAGGAGTTTTATCTCTAATGAATTTAGCAAATTGCTTGACATGACACCAACATCATTAGATTATAAGTATACCGTAGAGCTAGCGGATGGCAAACTGATCGAAACACAACATATCATCAAGGGATGTGTTCTAACCTTAGCAGATCATCAGTTGATGATTGACTTGATGCCAGTAACTCTCGGGAGCTTCGACGTGGTGATTGGAATGGATTGGCTATCTGCAAATCACGCCGAGATCGTGTGCAATGAGAAGATCGTGCGAATTACATTGCCAAGTGGAGAGCAGATTTCAATTCAAGGGGAACGGCGCGGAATACCATTAAACATCATGTCTTGCATGAAGGCAAACAAATATTTGAGGAAAGGATACACGGCTATCCTAGCTCTTATCACCGAACAATCAAAGAAGGAACGGAAGATCGAGGACATCGCTATTGTTCGCGATTATCCGGAAGTCTTTCCTGACGATCTACCGGGACTACCACCAGCACGACAAGTGGAGTTTCAAATAGATCTGACACCAGGAGCAGCACCAATAGCCAAGGCACCATACCGATTTGCTCCTACTGAAATGCAGGAATTATCTAATCAACTACAAGAGTTGTTAGATAAAGGGTTCATCCGACCGAGTTTCTCACCTTGGGGAGCACCGGTCTTGTTTGTGAAGAAGAAAGACGGTTCATTCCGTATGTGTATAGACTACCGAGAACTGAACAAGGTGACGATCAAGAATCGATACCCTCTACCTCGAATAGACGACCTGTTTGATCAGTTGCAAGGGTCAAGCTACTATTCAAAAATCGATTTAAGATCTGGTTACCATCAACTCAGAGTACAAGAAGGAGATATACCGAAGACAGCCTTCAGAACACGGTACGGACATTACGAATTTCTGGTAATGCCTTTTGGACTGACTAACGCACCGGCCGTATTCATGGATCTCATGAATCGGGTGTGTAAACCATATCTCGACAAGTTCGTAATCGTATTCATTGATGACATCCTGATCTATTCTAAGACTCGAGAAGAACATGCCGAACACTTGAGACGTGTCTTAGAACTACTGAAGAAGGAACAATTGTACGCGAAATTCTCCAAATGTGATTTCTGGATTCGCGAAGTGCAGTTCCTTGGGCACGTGGTAAACGCGAAAGGGATACATGTAGACCCAACTAAGATTGCGGCAATCAAGAACTGGACTGCACCTAAGACTCCAACAGAGGTACGACAGTTTTTGGGATTGGCCGGGTACTACAGGCGGTTTATCGAGGGATTTTCGAAGATTGCGCAATCATTAACTTCCCTTACGCATAAAGACAAGAAGTTTGAATGGGGAGAAAAACAAGAAGCCGCTTTTGACTTGTTGAAGCAAAAGTTGTGCAGTGCTCCGATTCTATCGCTACCAGACGGGTGTGAAGATTTTGTGGTTTATTGCGACGCATCGAAACAAGGGCTCGGTTGTGTGCTAATGCAACGCGAGAAAGTCATAGCTTATGCGTCACGACAGCTAAAGGTGCACGAGAAAAATTACACCACCCATGATCTGGAATTGGGAGCCGTAGTGTTCGCATTGAAGATCTGGAGACACTATCTGTACGGAACCAAGTGCACTATATTCACGGATCATAAGAGCCTGCAGCACATTTTCGACCAAAAGGAGCTAAACATGAGACAACGCAGATGGGTCGAGTTGATAGGTGATTATGACTGTGCAATCAAGTATCATCCCGGGAAAGCCAATGTAGTAGCCGATGCGTTAAGTAGAAAAGAAACAATCAAACGCGTACGAGCACTACAACTTACCATTCATTCTGAGCTACCTAATCAGATCCGAGTAGCACAACAAGAAGCTCTGAAAAAGGAAAACCTTATCCTCGAAGCTATGCGGGGTATGGATAAACAGATGAAACAGAAAGACGACGGAGCTTACTATCTGATGGACCGAATTTGGATTCCACGCTACGGGGGATTAAGAGAAGTAGTGATGGATGAAGCTCACAAGAGTCGATACTCAGTACATCCAGGTTCTGACAAGATGTACCACGACCTAAAGACAACTTATTGGTGGCCTAATATGAAATCAGAAATCGCAATCTATGTGAGTAAGTGTCTGACTTGCTCCAAAGTTAAGGTCGAATATCAGAAACCGTCAGGGTTACTCCAACAACCGGAAATCCCAGTCTGGAAATGGGAACAGATTTCCATGGATTTTATCACCAAGCTGCCAAAGACAGCAAGTGGTTGCGATACCATCTGGGTTATCATAGACCGACTCACGAAATCGGCACACTTCCTGCCGATTAAGGAAACTGATAAGTTGGAAAAGTTAACCCGAATCTACTTGAAGGAAATCGTATCCAGACACGGAGTCCCAATCTCTATTATATCTGACCGAGACAGCCGTTTCACGGCACATTTTTGGAAGTCCTTACACAAGGCACTTGGGACGAGATTGGATATGAGCACTGCTTATCACCCGCAAACAGATGGTCAGAGCGAACGAACCATCCAGACCCTGGAGGACATGCTTCGAGCATGCGTGATCGACTTTGGTAACAGCTGGGAGACTCACCTACCTTTGGTGGAGTTCTCGTATAATAACAGCTATCACACCAGCATTGGAGCTGCACCTTTTGAGGCACTTTACGGACGTAAGTGCAGATCACCGCTCTGTTGGGCAGAAGTTGGTGAAAGCCAACTGACCGGACCCGAGCTTGTGCATGAAACCACTGAAAAGATCATGCAAATACGTAACAGAATGACAGCAGCTCGAGATCGACAAAAGAGCTATGCCGACAAGAGGCGCAAACCCTTAGAATTCCAGGTGGGAGACCGAGTACTACTTAAACTCTCGCCTTGGAAGGGAGTGATCCGATTCGGGAAACGAGGAAAGTTAAACCCTCGCTATATCGGACCCTTCGAAATCACCAAACGGATAGGCCCGGTGGCCTACGAACTACGGCTACCACAGGAATTGAGTAGTGTACACAACGTGTTTCACGTTTCAAACCTCAAGAAATGCTTATCAGACGAAACACTCGCAATTCCTTTAGAGGAAATTCAGATAGACGAACAACTACACTTCGTTGAGGAACCGGTGGAAATCATGGACCGGGAAATCAAGAAGTTGAAACTCAGTAAAATACCAATCGTGAAAGTCCGATGGAACTCACGGCGAGGACCGGAATACACCTGGGAACGAGAGGATCAGATGAGAAAGAAATATCCTCACTTATTCCCCGACCAGACCAACACCGGCAACACAAACAGAATTTCGGGACGAAATTCCTAATAACTGGGGGATGATGTGACACCCCGCAAATTCCAGGTCAGCAATTCTTTATTTTAAATAATAATATGTTTTATTATTTCATACGTGGCACTAGAATAATTGTATTTAGTGTGACACGTGGCACAACAGCTAGAACACACCGATAATTCGAGGAACTATCGCACGAAAACTCGCACGTGTCTTGAATAACGAACGTTGGTGAACGGATCAAACCACAGTACACTTTCACTACACTTAGGTTCTAGGGAACCTAAAATATTAGGAACAATGATTAAATGTTGAGAAACGATGATCGTAATCGGAAAATACGCGAAAATCGGTTCGAAACAACAAGATTAGGCTTATTGGGCTTCCTTGGAACCCATCGCGGTACGCGATGGCTCCACAGGAGGAATCATAGCGGTACGCGACAGGCATCGCGGGGATTTACTCCCGAAATTCTTCGCGGTACGCGGAGATTATTTTAAAACTCCATCGCGGTACGCGACAGGTGCCAGTCGACAAATCTTTATAAAATCAAGACCACCATGCCTATTAACTCCACCTTTCATCATTTCTTCGGTTCTACACGTTATATCTCGACTATTCCTCTGTCAAACACTTTGATTTGACTTGGTGGAAGCCATTGGAGCTCCCATAGAAGCTTTGAAGCTTGGAGGTGAACAAGAAACTTGAAGAAAGCCATCGTCGAAGCTTGAGCATCACAATTTCCTTCTTGTTCTCACTCGAACCTGCTGTCCAGGAGTTCTAGAGGCTGTCCTCATCAACATCTCAGGATTTTGGAGCTTTGGAAGGTAGCATTATGCTTAAAATCTCATTTTTCACACCTTTACACTCACATGAATGACTTTAAACACACATGCAAGCACCATTGATGCACATGCACGAATTTTAGTTCTGGGTTTGATGATGTTTACATGATATTTGATGATCTATGATGATTAGATGATGTATCTTTACATTCCATGATGATATTGTTATGATAGGATGGTCATAGTAGCTAAAATGATGGTTTTAGCAACATGAATGTATGATCTAGGTGGTTTTACACGATTGTGGATATTGAAATGATGTTATGATTGTTATTGATGATGAGTTGCAAGATTAGAAATGGTGGATTTGTCAATATTTGGTTATTTGGTGAATATTGCTAATGTTAGTAACTTTAGTGTTACTAGTTATGTATTTGTGATGAAAAGGTCACCTTTGTAGGTTTAGATCCATAAGTTATGTTAAAATGATGTTTAGAAGTTAATATGATGGTTATTTGATGCATTGGAATGATTAAAATTGCTAATAGTATGATATTTAGGAATGTTACTAAATATAGTAACTTTATTGTACAATTTGGAGAATAAGAGCATGCTAGTCATAATGGTTATGATTAAATAATTATTTAATACTAATATGATGATATTATGATAAGGTTTGTATCCAGGCTTAGTGATATATGCATATCTTGTAACCTTCTAATTATGGTAACTTTTACGCGCAAAACATGCTAAACCGACTAAGTGTAACTATGTGCAATGTGATAACATGCTCATTTAGGATAAATATGCATGATAGAATAATCGGATTATAATTTCTCACATGACATGCCTAAAATAGAAACTTTCCTGAAATAGAAACTTACTATGAATAGTAAGTTTCCTCACGAAAGCGACCATTGGTATCCGCACACTTCACACGACACTAAACCGCATGTTACACGCACATTTGATCCAAAACCGTCACCAACGGGTCGTTAGGTCAAACACGGTCAACCCGACTCACATAACAACTTGGAAGTTGTTAGACACGAATACGGTCTTGTGAGACCCACATATATGCAAACACAAACTTACAACACCTATGTGATATAGGTAACTACTAGCCGGCGAGCTACACTGTTCTTGTAAGAACACGCACTTCTCAAACTCAGGTGAGTTTACGGCCCCACTTTTACTCTTTAACTGTTTTACTGAAACTTTGGGGTGAGAATACAATGCAACTGTTTTAGATATATGACTGGTATGTTGTGAAAACCATTTTCGAGTGTAACTATTATCGCATAAAGCCCTCACTTATCCTTACCGTTAGTTGTGTATTCAAACGAGTCGTAATTACGTAGTACTACTGGGTTTGACTAACCCCACTCGGCACCAATGTTGACTGGAGGTCATAACGAGTGTAATTTCGATGTGAATTGCGAGTTCAGCGATGACCTGCGGAGGCAAACGGAAACAGTCTAGTTTCGGTAAGATGAACTGACACACTCCACGGATCGTAGTATCCAACTAAACTTAACATACCCAGTATATGTCTGTTTACTATTTCTGTCTGTCTAAACCTGTGAACTCACCAACTTTTTAGTTGACACTTTTCGCATGTATTCTCAGGTAATTAATGGAGCACACGCTAGGATGCGCACAAGGAAGCTTTAAGGAGTCTGGCTTGCATATAGACTCTTGTCCTAGGCATTGTGTGCATTGGATGTGTTCTAAAACAATTTAAATTATGTAGTGTCTGTTAAGCAATTTACTTTCCGCTGCAAACATATTTATTTATGATGTTTAACATTTTCCGCTGCATATTAAATGAAACTATGTTATTTTGCAAATCTGTGTGAATGTGAAACTCATATAGTGTCGTTCTATATGACCATGAGTTGTGATCCTGGCCACGTCACACCCACGTGGACTGACACCACGCGTGGTAATTTGGGGGTGGGACACATTTCATTTAACTTTTTAACGCTTGTGAATTAGCGAACGCTTAAAAAAGGAGTCCCCCCTATTTTTGCATAAAAAAAACCATGATTTTTTTTGCGATTTGAGCGTTTTTTTGCCAGGGTTAATGTGTTACCTCAATTAAGGTGGGTTATTATTCACTCCTTACCCTATATATATATAGGGGATGGTTCCATTGTTAACCCTCCCTTATATCGTTAACCCGTGTTAACCCGGCATTTTTGCCCGAATCTTTTTTTTTTTTTCATGGTTTTTGTTATACATAAATAGGGGGGTTTCTTTTTTGTATTTTTGCTAATTCATCACCGTTTAGAAATTATTTACAAGTGTAAGTTACTTACACTAAATAGGGGGGTTTCATTTTTGTGTTTTTGCTAATTCATCATCGTTTAGAATTATTTACAAGTGTAAGTTACTTACACTACACTAGAAATTATTTACAAGTGTAAGTTATTTACACTACACTTAGTGTAAGTAACTTACACTTGTAAATAATTTTTAAACGGTGATGAATTAGTAAAAACACAAAAAAGAAACATGTGACACATCGCAATTTCCAGGTCAGCATTAACTTTATTTTTATAATAATGTGTATTATTATTTCATACGTGGCACTAGAATAGTTAATATTTAGTGTGACACGTGACACAACAGTTCAAACGCACCGATAATTCGAGAAATTATCGCACAACACTCGCACGTGTGTTGAATAATGAACGTTGGGGAACGGATCAAACCACATAACACTTTCAGTACACTTAGGTCCTAGGAGACCTAGGATAGGTAGAACAATGCTTATATGTCGAGAAATGATGATCGTATTCGAGAAATACGCGAAAACCAGTTCGAAACAACAAAAATTGGGCCTATTGGGCTCCTCAGGGACCCATCGCGGTACGCGATGGCCCACAAGAAGGAGCATCGCGGTACGCGATGGATGGGCGGGCAATTTGAATCCCGAAATCCGTCGCGGTACGCGGAGCTTTTCGGAGATCCTTGTTGCGGTACGCGACGAGTGCAACACGCAAAATATTTTATTAAACCAAGACTAATCATCACTCTAGCCACCCTAAACTTATCTTGTTTACTCCCAGACACAACCAGCTCGTTTTAAACCCCCAAGAACCTCTGATTTCAGCCTTACACCCCCCAATCACCTCTTGGAAGCCATTGTTGCAAGATTTGAAGCTTTGGAAGCTTGAAGGAGGACTTGAAGCTTGAACACCACCATCACGTTTGTGATTCTGCAATACCCCAGGATCCAGGAGGCTTGGGAGCTGCTTGGGTGCATCATCTCAGTGTTTTTGGAACCCAAGAAGGTAGTTCTACATCGCTAGTAGCTTAAAAACACCTCAAAACTCACATGCATGATGAATCACCCACATGCAATCACTAACACTTCACATGCACGAATTTTTCCTTGTTTGAATCTGGGTTTGATGATGTTTTTGTGTTTATTGATGATCTATGATGATTAAATGAGTTTTTATGACGATCCATGATAATGTCAATGTGCATATGTTGATGATTTGTCGATTTTATCATGAAATGGGTACTTTAGATCACATGCATGTATGATCCATGACGTTTTATGAGATTTTTAATAGAGAAATGTTGTTATAAATGATATTTGGGATGTTCTACATAGTTAGGAGGATTGGTTATGTCAAGAAACGGTTATTTGGTGATTATTGCTAAAAATAGTAACTTTAATGTTACAAAGTGTGTATTTTTGATGAAATGGCTATCTTTGTATGTTTAGATCTATAAGTTATGTTTAAAAATGATGATTAGAAACTAATATGATGGTTATGGAGGTATTAGAATGGTTAGAATTGATAGAAGCATGATTTTATGAATGTTACTAAATATAGTAACTTTATATCATAAGTTGTTTAAAATAATGAGTTTGATAATGTGGGATGCCTAGCATGCTTATTTGATGTTAAAATGATGATATTATGATAGTAATATCTTTGAATGAATGAAATATGTGCATTTGCCATAGGTTACTATAATTAGTAACTTTATTTTACAAAGCCTATAAATGATGATGTGTTAGTTGTAACAAATGTGACTAAATGACTACTTGGGACTAAAGTATTGATATTGGATGATGTTGGCTATTAAACTTAGCTAAACACGTCTATTTTTATCACTTTCCATATTTAGTAACTTTTAAAACGCGAAACATGCTAAACCGACTATGTGTAACTATGTGCTATGTGATAACATGCTCACTTAGGATAATATATGCATATTAGAATAATCGGGTTATGATTTATTGCTCGACTTGCCAAATTGGGAAACTTTCCTGAAATAGAAACTTACTATAAATAGTAAGTTTCCTCACGAGAGTAGCTTTGGTATCCATACACATCACATGACACTAAACCGCACAACACATGATCACATGATCCAAAAACCGTTACCAACGGGTCGTTAGGTCAAGCACGGTCAATACAACCCACATAACAACATGGAGTTGTTAACCACTAACACGGTCCTGCGAGACCCACGTGTATGTAAACACAAACTTACAACACCTATGTGATATAGGTAACTACTAGCCGACGAGCTACTCCGTTCACGAACGAACGCTCTACTCAAACTCAGGTGAGTTAACAGCCCCACTTTTACTCTTCAACTGCTTTGCTAAACTATTGGGGTGAGATTACTATGCAACTGTTTTAGATATATGACTGGTATGTTGTAAAACTATTTTCGAGTGTAACTTTTATCTCATAAAGTCTTCACTTATCCTTACCGTCAGTTGTATGACAAACGAGTCGTTATTACGTAGTACTACTGGGTTTGACTAGCCCCACTCGGCAACAACGTCGACTGGAGGTCATAACGAGTGTAATATCGATGTTGATGTCGGGTTCAGCGATGACCCGTGGAGGCAAACGAAAACAGTCGAGTTTCGGTAAGATGACATGACACACTCCACGGATCGTAGATCCAACGACTAAACTTAACATACCCAGTATATGTCTGTTTAACTGATTTACTGTCTGTCTAAACCTGTGAACTCACCAACTTTTTAGTTGACACTTTTCGCATGTATTCTCAGGTAACTAAATGGAGCACCCGCTAGGATGCGCACGAGGATGCTTTAAGGAGTCGCATGCATTAAACTCTTGTCCTAAGCCTTGTGTGCATTGATTCTTTTGAAAACATTTCAAACTATGTAGTGTTTAAAACAATTTACATTCCGCTGTGTATGTTAACTTTTCCGCTGCAAGTTAATTTAGTTATGATATTTTAAACATACCGCTGCGTCTTATTGAGACATGTATTATTTTACAAACCTGTGTGATTGTGTAACTCATATAGAGTCGTTCTATATGACCTTGAGTTGTGATCCTGACCACGTCACACCCACGTGGATTGACACAACGAGTGGGAATTTGGGGGTGTGATAAAACCCCCCTATTTATGTATAACAAAAACCATGAAAAAAAACAAAGATTCGGGCAAAAAATGCCATGTTAACACGGGTTAACGATATAAGGGAGGGTTAACATTTGAACCTCTCCATATATATATATACCAGGTTAAATAAATAAATTTTAAAATTATTTACTTTAAATAACATATTACATATTTTTCAAAGATTTTATATAAAAATTAAATAATATGACTTATGATATAATAATTTTATTTGTTAAATTGAATAAAATTGTTATTATTTAATACAAGAGAAATAAGAAAAATCAAAATATAATAAAAGATATTTACAAACAATTAATATGAGATAGAAGCGGGAAACCTAATTTTTTAGGTTGTTTGCAATGGTGACATGTGTCCCACCAAAACCTTTATTTATTATATAATAATATATATAGATATATAGGGCAAGGTATAAAAAATAACCCTCATCTTTTGCTACAACTACATAACCCATTTCAACCAATTATAAACTTACATGTAAGCATTTCATTAAAATATTAAAAAGGACATCATAGTCATTTTACCTTTATAAGTTTTTCCCCCCTCTTTTTTAAACATTAATAACTTTTTTATAATATATTATTTTTTTAAAAAAATTGCACCATTATATTCGTCTCATTTTTTTCTTTAATTTCATTATAGTCTCGACTAATTTTTTTTTTTACTTTTTTTAGATGCTCTATATTTACATCATTGTAACGAGCTTAAATATAACAAATTTATTTGAAATTTTTTTAAAAATGATAAATTACAGTGATGTAATTTACATTGACGTAATTTATCGTGATGTAATTTACATTTACGTAAAATTCGGTTTCGGTTTTTTCGGTTAATTTGGTTCCGGTTCGGTTTTTTTCGGTTAATTCGGTTTTGGTTCCATTTTTTTTGGCTTTTTGCTCATCTCTAATTTGTAACGAGCCTAAATACAACAAATTAGTTTGAATTTTTTTCGAACAATGATAAATTATATCACTATAATCATCATTGTTAGAGAAAAAAAATCAAAATAATGTGTTATATTACATCACTGTAATTTATCATTGTAATTATCATTGTTAGATAAAAAATAAAATAATATGTTATATTACATCACTGTAATTTATCATTGTTAGAAAAAAATTCAAAATAATGTGTTATATTTATGCTCGTTATATCGATGGTAATAATGGACAATGAGAAAAAAAATTAAAAAAACTAGTCAACATTATAACGGGAATTAAAGAGAAAATTACATCAATGTAAATAATGTGTTACGTCACCGTTAATTATGTCATTGTAAATTACTTCATTTTATGTTACATTACTTCATTTTGTGTTACATTACTTCATTTTGAGTTACATTAGTATAATTTACCATTGTTAGAAAAAATTGCTAATTAATTTGTTATCGTTAAGCTCGTTACAATGATGTAAATACATGACATCAAAAAAATTAAAAAAAAAAATTAGTCGAGACTATAACGAAATTAAAGAGAAAAATGAGATGAGTATAATGGTGCAATTTTTTTAAAAAAATAATATAGTATAAAAAAGTTATGAATGTTTAAAAAAAGGGGGTAAACTTTACATAAATGACAAATGTCCTAAATGCCCTTCATACTAAAGACAAAGGAATTGACACGTGGCACGATCCTACACACTTACCTTTTTCAAGCAACCATTGGATGATGGTTAATGGGTTGTAGCAAAAGATGAGGGTTATAAAAAATTTCATCCCCTAGATATATATATATATATATATTAACTATTTTTATGGGTAAGTTTATAATAAAAGGGTATTTAGTATAAAAAATAAAAATAAACATTTAAAATCATTAGATCTATAACTAGTGGTTGAGATTAAATTATATAAAAAAAGTTGACGAAGTTATATTTTAGTCATATACATTTTTGTTAACTTTTTACCATATTCTCTCATTTTTTTTAAATGATCATAACCATATATATGATTTTATATTTAGAAAAATACAACAAAAAAAACAAGTATAATACTGTTATATTAATTTTTTTTTAAACATTGTTTTCCATCATCTTGTATTTGTAATGTGTCATTATGTCTTTTGTTCGTCATTGTACCTTTTGTTCGTCATTATGTCTTACTATTTTTCTAAAATGATAAATTTAAAAGAAATGTGTTGATGAAACAACACAATCAAGTCCTTTTTATATGTAAATCATAATAATAAAATAATAACAAATATATCTTATACATAAAAAACAATGACAGAATAACATCAAATGATCTAAAATGTAAAACATAATGATAAATATATATAACACGATAACCTGAAATATTTGTTTACTAAAATAAGAAGTTTGAAAAACAGAATGTTGAAATAATACAATTGTGTAATTCTAATATGTAAAATATAAAAATTAAATATATAACACTCATTTTATATTAAAAAACAATAACAAAAAAACAATAAAATCAATTACTACACAAAAATGAATACATATTATACAATGATCTGAACGTAAAAATATAATGGAAAATATATATTACACAATGACCTAAACATAAAAACCGTTGACCAAAATATATTATTAAAAAAATTAAGATAACGTGTTTTTTAAAATATGAGTTCTGAATAATACAATAGTGAAATAACAAAATTGCGTATTTGTAATCCAACAATCAAAAAATAAATAAATAACAACTATTTATTTAATACATAAAAAGCAATGACAAAATAACACAAAATGAGATAAAACATAAAACACAATAATAAAAAACATATTATACAAAATGACTTGTACCATAAAACACATTGAACAAAATATTTTTTTTCTTTTTCATGTTAAAGAAATTTTAAATATCAACCTCACCATATTACTTACGTTTTTACAATTAAAATCATTTTCATTGGCTTATTAGTATAGAAGAATGATCAAATAAGAAGATATTTTTACCTAAAAAAAGTAGAACTAATACAAGCTTGACACTCGACAAGCCAAACTAATGAATAACGATAATTTAAGTATAACCTCTTATTTTTTATAGTAGATTTTAATTTTTTTGTGCTAGGTTTTTTTTATCTAGATTTTTTGTACTAAATTTTTGTTTTTTATTGGATTTTTCTTTTTTTTATTGGATTTTTGATTTTTTTTGCACTAGATTTTTTATTATTTTGCACTGAATTTTTTATTTTTTTTGCACTAGATATTTTTTTTTTGTACTGAATTTTTTATTTTGTGCTATTTTTATGTTTTTAACATGTTATATGTTAAAGTTATATTGATTATACTCTTATTAGACAAAATTATTTTTCTAGTGAATTTGTTATTATATTATCTTGAAAATGGTTATTATATTGTTGTCTTTAAATCCGGTGCACACACTCAAAACATGATTCATGTCCTTTAAATGATGTTGTTTTCTAGATTTAGGTAAATAATTTGCGGCAGGAAACTTCGATCATGTGACTATCATTTTTAATAGAAATAGCGGTTTAACAGTCGTGCATTATCAACCAACATAATCTTGAATACAAAATCACGGATAAAAAACATCACAGCGGCTGTCAGTTTATCACAAAATCTTAACTCACAATTCGTCATTGAAGCAAGCACCATACGTCATAAAGCATACTTAATTTTAAAAGCGAGCTTTAAAAAAGCCAAATTTAAATTTTCGTTAGTATGAATTTTGAATTTTCTTGTACCACTTTAATTAGTTTGCTTGTAAAGCAAATAGTAACAAATAATTGTTTTACATACAATGACAAAATGCTACTATTCAATCATCTTTAATATATATAATAGTAAATGTGTTCAAACTCTAAAATCTTAAAACAATTATATTTTTTTTCCATGTACTTTAATATTTATAATTATAATAATATTCTAAAATAAGTTATATAAATGATTCATATTTTTATATAGCTTTAATATACACTTATTAACCTTTTAAATCTTAAATTCACAAGATTTAAACCCATTGCCTCTTAAATCAATGAAAGACATCTTACCATCCGAACTTCTTATCAAAACGTACAAAAAATTCATATGAGTTAAACGTAAATAAATTAAGCAGTGTAAATAAATTAAACGTAATAATACCTTTTTAGAACATGTTACTCTTAATCTATAAAAAAAAAATTTAAAGTATATGAGAGTCTGATTTTCTAAGTGACTTCTCTTCGACTTAAGTATGCCTCCTAAAGTATTGTTACAAGAGTATGAAGAGCGAGAGTTCTTTCAGGTTCACCTCTAATTTGTGACAATAATTAGGACCCACAACTTTGTTGATTTATCTTTAGAGAGAAATAAGCAGGGGAGAGCTTGAACATTTTAAAAGACTTACAATACATGTTAATTTTTTTTAAAAATGGACGAAACCAATATTTAAAACAAAAAATAACATTTCTATCGAAAAATTAACGTACTCTATGAATGGAAAAAAAAAGCCTCATCCAAAAAATAAATAAATAGTTGTCCATGTTTTTTTGAACGACTAATTTAGATTATTAACGGATCATTAGAGTATTATCGTGCCACTAGCGGTAACAATCAATCATATATACCACCAAATCACCAGTTTAGAAGGAAACTAATACTTTGAGAAAACCCTCATGTGAGATTCGAACCCAGAAACTCATGGTTCCTGGGCTTTATCCCGCCATTAAAATATTACTGGGTTGTAATGCCTTTGACAGCTGTTCATGTTATATCCCATAACTTTTATGTTGTCATGGCCTTGGGGAAATGACTCAACTTTGATAATAGTCTCTTGTCATAGGAGTTTGAACTGAAAATCGCTCCATTTGTAACTCTAAAATGTCTGTCTTCTTAGGGCATTACAACTAGATAAATCAAAATGACCATAAAAAAATGCCACGAAACCTTAAGAATAGACGAAATACGTGTTGTTTGAATGTGGTTTATCTTGTCAATACGACACCGTTCCTTTGACTAGAAAATTTATATAGAGTTTGATTTAGATTTGCTACCTCTTTCTTTTCAAAGACCTTTGAGATGTTTATATAATTATGATGAGTGGTATTAATTAATCTATAAACTAAATTTTTTCCTCCAAAAAAACACACAAATTTAGCCCATGCCTCTTGAATTCACAAATAAATTACACACATGTAATTGCATAGAAATAGGTAAAATTAGAAAACCACCAAGAACAAATATAATATATTAATTACATTATTGATGAAAATATAAAATAATGATACAAAGGTGGGTTGTTCCATAGGTTAGGAGAATAGTTGGTAACCTAAATGCAACCTCTCTTGCCTCAACAGTTGATTTTGACTTTTTTCCCTTCAATTTCCATCTATAAATTGACCCAAATCAAGCACCCACCCCATCAAATTACCAACAATTTCAATCACAAATTATAACCAAACAATTGATCCAATGACACCCAATCAACCACATGGCACACTCGTTTTAAAGACTATGGCCCTGGTAGTCACAATAGCCGTGTTATGTGATCATGGAATGGCACAATCTTCTTCTGGGTGCACGAATGTGATTATTAGCATGTCTCCTTGCCTTAACTACATTAGTGGTAACTCTTCGACTCCGTCTTCAGGGTGTTGCACCCAACTAGCCAGTGTTGTCAAGTCGCAACCACAATGCTTGTGTGAAGTTTTAAACGGCGGTGGTTCGTCTTTAGGCCTTAATATTAACCAAACTCAAGCTCTTGAATTGCCCAATGAATGCAATGTCCAAACACCTCCAACTAGTCAATGCAATGGTAATGCATCTTTCTAACTTCAACACTCTTTGAAATTTGAGTATTTTATCATTTTTCCTTTTAATTTGATTTTTTTCCTATTTATACAAATAAACTAAAGAACTATTTTAAATTTGTTAAACTTATAACCTACGTGCTCTTGAACTAAATGTTGGTTGGTCTTTTGAAAATGTAACAGTTGCATCTCCGAGAAGTTCTCCAACAACACCTTCTGGTTCAGGTCGTGGATCAAATACTCTACCATCAGGAAGTGGTTCATCAAACATTATTTCTACACAGTTGACAATCATTCCAATTATGCTTTCTTTTATAGTGGCTTCATATGCTAATGTTTTTTGAAACATGTAGATGGCTTGATTATTTTGTTATATTTATGAGGTAATGTAATCAATTCTTTTAGCCATCACACTTTGTATCTTATACATCCATCAAATAAACTTGTGTTATTTTGGTTGGAATTATAATTCTTCATTATATAATATAATATGAATTAAATTAAATTTTACATATTTTTTATGACACTATGGCAGTCGCTCTGTCCATCATTATAATTTGTGTTGATCCCACATGGCTACATATCATCCATCTAATAAAATATCTTGAAATTAAAAATAATTTATATACTATTTATGTTATAGAATTACAAGTATGTTTGTTAACGAACCAAGGAATACGAAAAATAGCGTGTTCGTGTTTGATTAACGTTAGCTACAGAAATGATTGAGCGTAACAAGTAAATAAACAAGTTTACTTCTTTGTATTCAATAGTTCACTAACATAAATAAATATAAACAAAAATAAGTTAATAGAACATATAGGGAGGTATTCTATTAAGAACCATTTTTATGCTAGGAACTTGAAAACTACATAATACACTTGTACATTATGCTTTAAGTTTTGTACATAGAGTGGTTATTTAAAAGGGTAAAATAGTAACTTCTCATACTTTAAGGTTAAATTACTTTTATACCCCTAATAACATATGGTTTAAAATTAGTTCTTTTAGTTCTTTCATATTTAGTGGTTCTCAATAGAATAAGTATATATAAATAAACATAACATAACTAGACAAATTGATACTCATATATGTTTTAAGATATCATTTATAACACTTAAAGAAACAATGATTTAAGAAACATGGATGAATATAAACTATTATTTGTTAGTAAAACTAGACAAACATGTCTTTATATTTGTTTGTTGCATTAAATAAATAAAAAATAAATTAATTAGCATAATGATTCATACGATTTGGTATTATTTCACTTTTAGTCTTTAAGTTTTATAAATTATTCATATGTTCCCAAACTTTAATAATTACCTCACCGGCTCACATAAAAACTACATGTGTTACAAATATTTAAAGTTTAAGAATATAAACGTAATTTTTAAACTTAAGAATTAATAGTAAAATATTAACAAATCACATTAATCATGTAGGCAATTTGTCTCAAAGAAAATTTTGAGCCATTGCTCTTTTGTTAAACGAACCAAAACAAATTTTTGGTCCAAAGTCCAAACGCTTCACGAACGTTTACATCATAACTTCGATTCAGTTATTAACCTAATTGAAAAAATTAAGCGAATCGCACGTGTCTAGTTCTAAACAATGCTGCGTGTATAACCCTCAAAACAAAATGATCAGGTCGATTTTAAACTTCTTTCTTTAATTTTCTATTTTTCTTGATCGAAATCGCTAATTCGATTGTTTCGAATATTTTGCATTTGGGGTATCTTGATTTTGTTATTAAAGATCAAACTCGTGGGTTCTGCAATCAAGCAGTGGAATTGCTCAAGAATCTTTACCATCCAGAAACAAAAACCCTAGAAGATGAATAGGCGTTTCTGGACATTCAATACTTTGGTGGGTGCTTTTCTTGATCTTTTCATAGCATATTTCTTACTTTGTGGATCAACAATTGCTTTATTTGCTGTTAAATTTCTGGGTTTCTTTGGTTTGAGCTTGCCAACTCCCGACAATGGGTTCTTCGGAATCCCTAATTCCGATTTCAGAAGTTTACTGGTTGATTACCCAACTGATAAGATATCCGAGGTTCAGTATTCTGTAACTAGAAAGTTCCCTTATGATTCGGTGTTCTTTAGCGCACAAAATCGCAACCATAATGAGGATTTGAATCTGGATAATCGTAATGGTGATAGGTTTATGGAATTAGAAGGTGAGGCATCTTGTGGGTCTAAATCAGATTCTAGAAAACCTAGAGTTGAAAGTGATGAGTCTGGAATCAGGGCAGAGAAGCAAAGGGGATTTGATATGAAAGGAAAAGTGGCTTTGAATTACAGATTAAGAGGCAGTTTTAGACGAAGAAGAAAGTCGATTTTTGACAGTGGAAAACACTCCTCCGTATCGTCTTCCCCAAATTGGATTACATGTGTTGATCAACAAAGCAATGATGATAAAGAAAGCTCTGTTCTTTCTGGTGCTAATAACTGTAACAGTGAGTACTCTCATTGTCTATACACTTTTTACATGATTTAATCATCATATCATCTAATTCTGCTTGTTTGGTTGGTTTTAGATGAATCAGAGGTTAAATCAGATGGAAGATTTGATCAAGGTATTGTATTTGGTGACCCACAGAGAATGATTCCGGATAATGAAGCTGATAAAGACAAGATGATTGTTTTGTTAACACAAGAATTAGAAGAATCACAGGCGGGGCGATCAGCTCTTTATGTTGAGCTTGAGAAAGAAAGAAATGCTGCTGCAACTGCTGCAGATGAAGCAATGTTGATGATTCTTCGTTTACAGGAAGAAAAAGCATCAATAGAAATGGAGGCGCGCCAGTATCAAAGAATGATAGAGGAAAAATCGGCTTATGATGAAGAAGAAATGAATATTTTGAAAGAAATTGTGTTGAGGAGAGAAAGGGAAAAGCATTTCTTGGAGAAAGAAGTTGAAGCATATAGGCAAATGATTCGTGTTGAAAATGATCAATTTAATGTAGGAAGTAATGAAGATTTCACTCAAGATCCTGAATTGATGTCAGATCAGGTTAACATGAACATTCCTGAAAGGAAAAATTCAAGATTGTTTGAAGATGTTGAGTTTACAAAACAAGAGGAAACCGAGAAGACTATAGCTATTGTAGGGGAAGAAAAAGGTATGGAAATAGATGCATCGCGTGGTGGTGAATCCGATTCGCCTGTTTTTGATGTCCATGTAATTGACAATGACCCGAAGTCAACTGGAAATAAGCTACAAACAGACCGAAAACAGAGTGGTTCAGAGACGAGTGTCGGGCTGCCACCTGTCAGTGGCTCAAAGAGTAGTTTAAGAAGGAATTCCACATCAGCATTGGATTATGAACGAAGTAAACTTGATACTGAAGTTGAATGGCTTAGAGAAAGATTGAGGACTGTTCAAGAAGGAAGAGAAAAACTTAATGTTTCTGTTGATAGTCGGGAAAAAGAAAGCTTGCAGTTGCAGCTTTTGGAGGATATTGCTCGCCAGCTTCAGGAGATTCGAATGTTGACTGAACCCCGGAGCTCCCGTCAAGCTTCTCTACCCCTTCCTTCCTCTAAGGTGCTTTGTTTGACCCTTCTGCTATTTTGACATCTTTTTTTGCATATAAATCATGTTAAAGTTCATGCATTAACATCTTTTAGATGTTTATTATTTGACATAGCTTACCTTTTGAAGCAGTTTTTATCTTGAAAGTCATGCAATAACTTATCATATGAGGCAGTTTATATCTTGAAAGTCAACTTAGTCCCATTGTGTAGCAATTTAGGAAATTTGTCTACATTGATGGTCTTTTTAATTTGGTGATAAATGTTGGGTGTTAACCTATCCCACATTGGACAAAGAAGAAATTAAATGCCTGTTTATGTAGTAATAGACTAATGCCTGTTTTTGCTTTGGTAATGTCAACTCTCTGCTAAGTTTTGGGTTTTAAATTTTAGCATTTGTTGAAAAGTGATAGAAAAGTGTACTTAGGATCTCTTAAACCTACCTTTGTTGACACCAAAAGATTTGTTTCTATTAATCTTCTTTTTTTTCTTTCTTTCCCTTTTTGGTTTTTTTTTTTTTTTTTTTTTTTTTGATAACCATGGGAACGATCTTGCTCCTCCAATACCCGACTAACTGAGAGGAACAAGTAAAGTACAGTCGCAAGCAACTGGATCGGTGTTTTTGTAGGTATATGATGCATCATATCCATTTTCTAGCTTTTGATCATGGAGCTAACAAAAGGAGTGGACAATTCAATTTTTTTAGCTTAGTTATATGTTCTTTTAGCTTTTAATAGAAAAATGCCTCAAGTATCGATTAAAATATAAGTTAAGGGGTAAATGTGACTCATTTTGCTCTTAACTGTGTTACGGTTGAACCTTCCGGTTTCATAAATTCACTATATGTATCACCCGTGAACACATTATAATGATTGAGGTCTCGATGAGATCTGTCCTCCTGGACAAAAGAAAGGCTTGCCGCGCCATCTTACCTTCTCAAACTCTAAATATAGCTTTGTTACGAGTAAGATTTTATAGGATATAGGATATGCTACTTTCTTTGTTTGTTTGAATACGTTATGTATAGAGCTCGATTTTCGACGGAATTAAAGACATATCATATGCAGGGTTCAACAAAGAAAAAGCGATGTAGAAGTGTATCTTCAGGACATGCAAAAAGCTCATAAAGATTGTAAAGGTTTGAACTTTGAGCATCAAACTCCAAAGGAACAGTGTTTTTGATTTCATATGTTGTGAATATTAGATTCAGTTAGCATGTTTCAAATAAGCCTCTGGGAACACACATGTTACAATAGTAAATGTTCTTTTGCAGCATAACATATTTTTCAACACTAAACAAACAAAACTTACCCAGTATATTACCACTTTTCAGTAGGGTCTGGGGAGGAAGGATGGACACAAACCTTACTCCTATTCCAGTTGGGATAGAGAGGCTGTTCCGAAGGAGTCCCCGGCTCATAGTTGTCGTTTGAAGTTAATCATCCCAACACTTTTAACGTTATTTTCACATAACAAGTAAAATAACGTTAAAATTAGTGCAATTTTACTGTAGCATCTTGATGAACCACACATAATACATTATATGCGTGCACCACAAATGGGGCGTTTTTTTTTTTTCCAACACTAAAGAAAACTTAAAAAAGGTATGGAATGCTAAAAGTTGAAATAAAAACGATCAAAACTTGTAATCAAAATGGTATTCGGATGCGTTTCTTTTATGAGATCAAACGTTCAAGTAGTAGATTAGATTGTAAAAAATAAATAATATTTTTGGTATTATTATTTGTGGATTTAAGTTTAATTAATAATTTTTAACATTTCGTTTTTATTTTAGGTATGGTTTGGCATGTGGTTCGTCTGGTGTTATCTAAATTTACATTCTTTTTTTCTTTTGTTAACATTGTTTTGATCATTACATATGCTTTTGCAATCGGTCTATGATTACGGGATAATATGACGGGGTGACTATTGCTTTTACATGATGTTTGTTTTAGGGTGTAAAGTTGGAATGACAGATTCGTAGATTTGTTTTGTGTTTTTAGTTTTTTTTTTTTTTTGATAAACAGGGAACCCACTAGCGTGGTAAACCCCGGGCCCCCAATACCAGATTAACCGGGGTATGCTCACTATGCGTATGCCTGGCAAAATAGGAGGGTTGGGTAACAGGTCAGAAATGGTTCAGGTCAGGATGAGTGCGGATCAGAACGGATATTAAGCAAAATCAATTCGGGTGTAAATGGACTGTTATTAAAAAACATCAATTTAATTGAACTTAAGATGTGTTATAAGTATACAAATAGTCTATTTGGATAAATTTTAGTGATTTTCTCATTAAATATGTTATTAATCATTATTAAATGTTTAAATTCATTACATTTACATAGTTTTTTGGTTACCTATCTTGACCCGCATTGTGTTTAAGTGTTACATATCTTAATTCATTCAATATTATAATGTTGCACATTTCAACCCATTATACTACAATTGTTTACCCAAACCAACTCATTTTCTTTGATTTGGGTAAAAATTGCCACCTCTAACCGGGGGTAAGGGGTAAACCGCGGGCGCAAGCACCCGGGTCGGTGGCCTTGCGGAGAAAATGTCACCCCATGACTAGAAAGCATGACCTCAATATTGAGGTCTCAACACCCTTATCACTAGGCTATTTCCACAAGTTTGTGTTATTTAGTTTTTATTTTCACAATGACAGATTTTTTAAAATGAGTTTTAATATACCAACAATTTAAACAACTTTATATTTAACAAATGTAATTAAGTGTATATTTATAGATGTTATACATAACTTGAAATAATAAAGTTAATAATTGTGATCATTTTTATAGAACATCTTTCCCAGTTTAAACGTCACAACTCACATGTTTATGATTTTGATGGCCTCAGGTGAGAATCAACTAACACACTTCTCTGTCACATAGCATAGGTCAAAATACCAGTTCTTATACATGTAATACATCAAGAGATCAATTTTTATTGGTTTAACAAGCAACAAGTTATTTATTTAACATGTCACATCTTTATCTTAATTTTAATTATTAAAATAATTATATTTTCAGGATACGGGTCATCATATCATGCGTTCATTTTTTTTCCTGGTCATATATTAATGTAAAAGTTTTAGTTTTTCTAACAGTAATATTATTTATTTAATATTAATTTTTTTTTGTTTTTAGGATTTTGTAAAGGTTTTTGCTTTAGGTTTTTCTCGTGACGCTTCTAAGTTTGCATTCGTGTTTATTGATATTCGATTTTATGATTGAGCATGCTTTCAAGGAAGTTGGACGAAAAGTTTAAAATTACTTTAATATGTGCTTCTTGATATTGAATTTTAAGCATATTTATGAGGAAAGTCGAGTTAACAATAATTATTATTTTTTTCATTATTTGCTTTATAAACTTCACAATTTTGACAATATCCTTTATGATAAACTTTCTTATTTATTTATTTATTTATTTATTTGAATACATCCCCTCATTATGGTGCATTTGTGTGTGGTTTTTTAAAAATTTTATTCATGCTAATATTGTTTTTATCCGTGAGCCAGTGTTTACGTCTTCATGTTAGTTTTCGAGTAAATTCACTCAGATTTAAAACTAGCCTAATTAAAACAAAAAATATAAAACCCGAAGCAACACATGATAAACCCATACTTATCATAAGTATTACATATAGCTAGAGGAGCACAAACCGGTTAACCGGTGGAAAACCGGTTTTGAAATAACCGAACCGGTTAACCGGTCAAAGTCTGGCAACCGGTTTTACAAGATCTAAAACCGAAACCGATATATAACCGAAACCGGTTAACCGCTAAATAACCAATTTTTTCCTAAGTTACATCGGTTAACCGGTTTGGTCTCTTGAAACTTCAAACCGGTCCTAAACCGCCGGTTTTTTCAAAAACCTAAACCAGATTCCAATAACCGGTTTAAAAACCGGTGCGTAACCGGTACCGGTTGGGTTAACCGTTTTTTTTTGTGCATGTCTACATATAGCTAATAAAATGATATAAGATAAATGTTATTGAATCGTAAAGTACTTTTATTTTGTTTTATTCTTTCATTACACTAAATGTATTTTTTTTTTGTTTTAATATCATACTTTAAGATTCAGAAATCCTTGTATATTGGCTACTGTTTGTCTAATGATTTAGAAGTAATAAATTTTTAGATCCATTAATCAACTAGGTAAATACATGTGTAATACACAGATTAAACAAATAAAATTTAAAATTATTTATTTTAAATAACATCTTACATATTTTTCAAAGACTTTCTACAAAAAAAAAATATCTCTTATGATGTAATAATATTATTTGTTAAATTGAATAAAATTGTTACTATTTAATAGAAGATAAATAAGAAAAATCAAAATATAATAAAAGATGATTTACAAACAATTAATATAAGAGAGAAGCGGAAAATCTAATTTTTAGGTTGTCTACAATGGTGACATATGTCTCACCAAACCTTTATTTATTATATACTATAGATATAAATATAGATATAGATTTATAAACAATAAGTAAGAAATTCTTTGATCCACTATTAATGCATAAACTTGCCGATCATTAATTTGGGCGATCAACTCATGACCATGTATCTTCATTTATTAATCATGATCACTTGTTTTTTGTTTTTTGTTTTATATATGATAGTCACATTCCTATGTTTATGGTTTAATGAAAATAAGACATGACAAAATAAAAATAAAAAGAAAACAATTTTTATACTAATAAATAAAATAAAAGTGAACACAGTCAAATTGTTAAAGTATTACCACACAAATTTTTCAGTTTTTTCCCATATTAAATAAAAATGTTAAACATTAATTATATTCTTTATACCTTTTTCGATAAAAAATATTTCTTAATTTACGAAAAAAATCTTAAGCTTAAAAAACACCTTTTAAAAAATCAATTTATTATAAAAAAATCAAATTTTTATAAAACAAGAAATTTTTTAGAGCAAACTTTCCTAAAATTAAAAAAAAGAAAAATTTAAAATACGATTTTTATAAATAAATTTTCTTTTGTGAAAGAACTTTTTTTCAAAAATAATAATTTGGAATCAAAGTTTTTAAACAATGAGATAATTATTAAAAAAATAACATTTTTCAAAAAAACATTTTTTAAACAAAATGTTTCAAAAGAAAACTTTTAAAAATAACATTTAAAAACAATTTTTTTGTTAATTTCTTTTGTAAAAGAACTTTTTTTCAAAAATAATAATTTGAAATCAAAGTTTTTAAACAATGAAATAATTATTGAAAAATAACAATTTTCAAAAAACGTTTTTCTAAACTAAATGTTTAAAAAGAAAACTTTTGAAAACAAAAGTTAAAAAGATTACTATTATTGTTTCATTACTCAAATTACTAATTATAAATAATTGCAGAACTATTTTTATTTCAAATTGATCATTGTATGCTTTGTAAATTTATAATACTAAATTTTTAATATTTTATTTATTCAACTCGTGTTATATATATATATATATATATATATATATATTTAGATAAGAGCATATATTTAGATAAAATTATCAATTTCAAAACAATTTTTTAAATAATATCTTTAAAAAAACTTTTTGAAAGGTAAAGTTTTAAACAAATGAAACTGTTTAATTAAATTATTAATTATATGTATTTTGATCATATGGTATCTCAAAATATTGTTTAATAGATTTATTAGTCTTTATCGCTAACTCTTGTAACACGTGTAATAGCCTATATCTTTTGTAAAAATTGTTATTTTTGTGAAAAATGATATTTCTAAAATGAACTGTTTAAAAAAATAAACTTTTAAAAAACAAATGATTAAAAATATTAAATTATTATTGCTTAAAAAATTAACATATACATAATTTTAATCATGTTTAATATTAAAAAAAATCATGAAATAATTCTAAATTTTCGTTATTAAATACGAAATAGTGAAATACCAATCTAGTGATAATAATAAATACATAAAATTTTAATAAATTAATTTCTACTAAAATTATAGGCCACAACATAAGCACTTATTTTTGCATTATATTTGATCATTTAATGGTGATAAAAACAAGGAAAATAACCCACAAAATAAAAAGAGAGATTTCAGTCATCAAAGTTACCAAAATACCCAAATCTTCTCTTCACAATTTGATATGTGAAAATTTAAAACCAGTGATATAAAGGGCAAAAAGGTAATTTCAAAAATCAATATAACCTCCTATATTAAAAAGCTTATTTCATATCCCCCTTCAAGAAACATTATCACCATGAATGTTAATATCGAAAAGAAAAGGTTAATATAGTTTACACGATACATATTTCACCAAACCCTCGTTCCATTAAAAAGCTTTTCCATATCCAATTTCTGCGAATTCACCATGTCACAGTCTTTGGTAAGTTTTTTTTCGCATTTTTTCATCTGGGTTTTTTAATTTATGCATGTATTTTGTCATTAATTTAATCAAGGTTATGTTTTTCAGCGACCCACAGGAAAATTTTAAAACCCCATTACTGTTCTTGAGCAAATGTGTAATCTTTCATAAAAAAAAAAGTAGGGATCTTTTTGCTTTTATTTCAATCAATGATTAAATCTTCACTTTGGTTAGCCCCACACGACAGATCTCTCTTCGTCTTCGATTGTCTTTTTTCTTTTTGGTTTTTGTGTTATATTTTTTTAATTTTGCAAGTACGATTTGCATTTGAATGTAACAAAAATCCAATTTTGAATCCATTTGTATTCAATGGCTTTTAACATTTTCAGTTTTGGGTAACAGGTCGGAGTTTAACCCGTGTTTATAATCAACTCCAGTGTAATTTGTATTTATTTGTAAAAACATGCAATCTTTTTGGAGATATTAAGATTTTTTTTTTTTTCAGTTTTTGTGAATATAATCTTATTTTGATTCATAACTGTTTATATTTTAAAAGCTGTTTGTTGTCATTTGATTATATGTTTAGAATGTAAAAAGTATGTATTGTAGTTGGCCTGCACCTGCAAATCCAGTTCTGTGAGAGAGAATTTAGGTAATCTTTTATCAGAGTTTAAAGAGGTTCCTAATTTGTAGTTATGATCCTTGAAACTTCAAAGAAATCGATAATTATGATGAAATCTGATATGAATCTAGGGCAGTTTTGTATGTAATGTGTGCTTAATTTCAATTTTTTGCTATTTTCTGCTTATGTGATTGTAGCTTTATTTTGTCTTTATGTGTGTTCAGTAAGTAAACAGGTGGTAGATTGATGTGAAGGTGGAGGAACAAGCCGGCTCAGCTATCGGAAGTTGCTGTGGTAAGGAGACAATGGCAGCATCATCTTCGGCGGAGAACAAAAATTCAGTTTCAGTTAGTGAAAAAGCTATGCAGTGTTTCTTGTATCCACCCCCCATTGCTCAATATAAAGATGTTATTGCTGGTCCAAAATTGTTCATGGATATTCTTGGTAAATTTCATGCTGCTATGGGGACCAAATTTAAGTAAGCCTTTACCGTCTAATTTCGTGCTTATGTAAATTTGATGTTGAAAACTATACTTGTCGTACGATATATTATAGTCATGCTTATGATTGTATTCCAATTATTAGCTAATTAGCTTATCTGTTATGAAACTTCAAGGGGATGACATATTAGTAAGTGTTTGAGTCCCTCTGGCAGAGGTCTCAGGCTCGAATCCGATATTTGTATACTGGTTTTCTGTTATTAATCCTCTTGAAGGCCACCTGCCCATCACAAGCTGTGTTTTACGTTATCCTGTTGGTTAGCTGAGTATTGGTGGGTTCCTATGAGGTTATGAGTTTTCTGTTAACGGGCTCTCATGGTTACCAAAAAAAGGATTATGAGTTTCTCGAGGTTCTTGAAAATATTCTAATATGTTTTTATTTGTAGGATTCCCATTGTTGGTGGCAGGGATTTAGATTTGCATCGCCTGTTTATGGAAGTTACTTCTCGTGGAGGCATTAAAAAGGTACCCTTGATCATACTTCTTTAGGGGTGTTTGGACTTGTGTTTTGGAACTGATTAGCTGATTTCTTAACTATCTAAGAATTACAAAGCAATTTAATAAATCATCATTACAATTTTAACCCCAAAAGGCACTTCCAAACACTATTTTCTGATGTTTAATTATTTGGTTATCAATTATTTACTTTCAAAACGCATACAAACACCCCATTACTTTCTTGGCTAGTTAGTTCTCTCATTTTGGTTACATGTTTCTATATCTTTGTGAAAATTAAAATTCAGGTTCTTGAAGAGAAGAAATGGAGGGAGGTGACCAATTGTTTCGACTTTCCACCCTCTGCTACAAATGCTTCTTTTATCCTGAGGAAGTATTATATGTCACTTGTTCATCACTTTGAACAAGTTTATTATTTCAAGGCTAAAGCATGGACTCCTGTTCCTACTGGTGTGTGCACACTGCTTAATTCTCACACTAACTAACATTATATGCCTGAATTTTGGTTTTAATAATTTATTTCCTTAGATACTTGGGAGAGTACAAAAACTACACTCACTTCAACATCTGGAACCAGTCAACCCATGCTTGCATTACCTGAAATTCAAGACTCACCGGTGAAGAAGCAGAGGATGCTTACAGATCAGTCATTGCCTAAAGGTCACTATCATCTTTAAAACTTTCCTTTTTTTTTTTTGTTAATTTTTATTATAAAATGACCTTTCTGTGGGTTTTAAGAATGTGTTTTGAAAGCAATTTATGCGATTTTGAATAATCAGGAGTCATCTGTAAAAAAATATGATGTAGGATATAAGTGTTTAGATATACATTTTCTGTTTGAAGTTGTAATATCTAAGATAATCAACCGTTTGAGTGTTTGAAAATTTTTGATTATTTTACTTGTTACGTTAAATGACCAGAGCAAACATTTTTGTGGAAAATTAAGATATAGATTTTGTGATTGAAGTTAAATTATGGCAATTAGGTAATTTTGTTTTTACCCTTTCGCGATTAATTTATTGCAGCTACTTTGGAATTGACTGATTATTTTAGATATCTTTAGATAGGGGTCTTCATAAATCGTTGAACAAACCCTAACTGAAGCAAATCAGCCGGTTTAAGATTTATACGGTTCGGTTCCCAGTTTGGAATTAGCGCTGACCATTTATGTTTATTAGTTCATATGTATCTATATATTTATTTTTACTGGAACACGCAATTATGCATTTGACAACAGTAACATCTTTATCATTCTTCAAAATTTAATACAAACTACCGATTTTGCATCTTGTTTACAAATCCAGTCCAGCCAACACTACCAACGTGCTAGTTTGGTTTGCAGTTTTTCAAAACCGTAGTTAGCATTTGGCCCATAATCTTTGTCAAAACCAGCCGAACTGGATTGTTCACACCCTTATATTCAGAACATAAATCCAGACACCCCTAATCACTTTCTTTTTGTCTCTGTGTGACATTTTGTTCTTTGTTTTTACATTTAAAGTGATTAGAACTGTTAAATGTAACAATGCAGGCTCTCCAGAATCATCTATAGGCTTACCGGTAACAGGTGTACTGGATGGGAAATTTGAAAATGGGTATCTTTGTACTGTGAGAATAGGTGGAGAGCAGTTACAAGGTGTCCTTTATCAAACCGTGCAAACCCCGTTGTATGAAATACCAAAACACGAGGGTCAAGTGTGCATGGATGCAAGTCAAGGTTTAACCGCGGTTAGGTGTAGGCGTAGACGTAGGAAGAAATCTGAAATAAGAAAGAGGGATCCTGCTCAACCAAAACCTAACAGAAGTGGGTATAATTTCTTTTTTGCTGAACAACATGCCAGACTCAGATTACTTAACACGGGTAAAGACAGAGCCATCAGCAGGATGGTTGGTGAAGAGTGGAACAAATTAACTGAAGCTGAAAAGGCGGTGAGTAGGCTGGTGGGGTAAATGGTCTAAATGGGTTCAGGTCAAAACATGTTCTTAATGGTGCAGGTGAAAATGGGTCCTTTATGGTGCAGACCCAAATGGGTCAGTTGGGTTGATACAAATGTATTTGTCCAAAGTGGGTACTGAGTTACAGGTTGGGTCAGATTGGATTGGGTTGATCCTTTTTGCGTGTAATTTTTGAATAAAACTATACCTTGTGTGACATTCGAATCATTTTATTTTTCTTTTTTATTATGTTATTTTACTTGTGTGCACCATTTGAGATAAAATACAAACCTGAATTGACCCATATAAACAAAAGGGCTGTGGATTGGTTCTGTTTGTTACGTATGCAACTTTTAAAATTAAAAAAATAAAAATCTTTTTGTTTAGTTTTTATTGGTTCATATGTAACGGAGTGTTTCTTAATTTAGGTATACCAGGAAAAGGCGGTGAAAGATAAGGAAAGATACAAAAGTGAAATGGTAAACTACAGAGAGAATTTTAAAAAAGGGCCAGTTTTAACCACTTCAGTGCCTCTACAGCAACAGTATTTAATGATGGACACAAATATGGAAGACAATGATGGAAATTCTCATAAAATTCATGCAGATGAGTCGCATTCTGAGCATTGTGATGATGATGACGACAATAGCAGCTTTGAAGTCGGAGAGGAAACTACAGGTATGGATCCGAATCTTGAAATGGGAGCGGAAAATAGTGAAATAGAGCATAAAGAGTCATTCAATACTGAAGATGATCATGTGGTGTTTCTTGATGAATCTGCTCAGCAGAAGCCAATGTCTATCTAGGGGATGAACCTTTGTTAACAACATGTTCAAGAAAATGAATCAAATCAAGATTATAAGGGTCCTGATGATGAACCAATGATTTCTGATATTATTGTTGAAAACAAAACGAAATCAACTGACAACAGAGGCCAAAATTTGGAAAAATTCTATGAAACTGATGAAAAATTGAACATTTGGAGAACCCAAGGCACAAGATCATTCTGATCAAGATTAGACTTTTTGACACGAGAAATAGTAGGTTCAAGACTTCTATCTCATAAGACTTTCTTCTAAACGGTTGCTTTTAGAATTTGACTTTTAGTATGCTTTATGTTTCGGTTGGTACTCCAAACTTGAACAAAATCAGTACTGTTAGTTTAGTTTGACCAAATTTTAGTTATTTCTTTCATTCTTTTCTTTTGGTCCATCTTTTAAGATTTGCTAAATCATGGGTCAAATCATGATTTTGTTAACTAACATGTCAGGTTGTGATCCGTTTAATCCAGTCATGGTTCAGATCCAATCTGATTCCAGTCCAACTTAATAGCATAGGGGTGACCATTCATGACACTATACAGAATTAATCAGGTTTTGTGTTGTTATACTAACGCTTTTAATAAAGTGGGTTACGTTCATGTTGCTTAACTAAAATTAGTTCATTACACAGGTCGGTTTATGAGGACTAAACAAACAAACTTACCCAATATATTTTAATTCTTTAGTATGGTTTGGGAGGAAGAGTCGAGACAAACCTTAGCCCTATCCCAGTTGAGATAGAGAGGCTGCTTCGAAAAAGTCTCCAGCTCAAAATTGGTTAGATGTCAGATCAGTGCTAGAGTAGTGGTTATCCTGTGGTAACTACATGGGAATTAAGCTCTTGAGTTGTATTTTTTTAATTATATGAAAGGTGATCCAAATAAGGATGAGACGAGAAACTCAAGCTATGGTGGATCAATTTGGATTTATGTCGGGGGTTGATTACAAAGGTGATAGAGTAGGTTGATGGAAAAATGCAAATAGAGGAAACAAGATTTGCATACGAGGTCCATCAACTTTGAAAAAACATATGATAATATGACTCGTCAGGTCAAATGGTATAGTCTTGTGAGAGTAGGAGGATTTCTTTGAAAAAACATATGATAATATGACTCGTCAGGTCAAATGTATATGATACCGACGAGCATTTGTGCATCATCGTAATTTTTCACTATGAAGATGGGACTTTTTTTTTTTTTTTTTGATAACGGGTTTTGCCTGGAAAACTATAAACCAACCAAGAAAACCGATTACAAGATCAAGAGGGAATACCCTCGAATGGTGGCCTCAAGCACAAAACAACGATTGGGCACCCAAAAAAATGGGACTTTTTTAGGTCAACGTTAAACCTGTTTCTTTATAAGAGTAATTTGGATGAGTTGTAAAACTTGATTGAGATGGCCCTCCCTTGCTGCCCACTTTTTTATATGGTCCAAAATACCTGCTCAAGAAGATTGTAGATGCTTAAAGTTGAGGGTCCATACAGAAAATCCTAAAAATTGAAAGTGACTCCCACAATTAAGAATCCCATATTTAATTTCAATATAAAAAGTCAAACCCTTTAAATAAGATTGGTCTCCATCAACACTTGAAACTACCAACACCAAAACTTGGAATCAAGATTAAAAAAACTGAACAAAAAACTAAAAATAAAAAAAAGGAAGCAAAAATGCAACAATTTGAAGAGAAGATGAATGCTGATGCACCTTAAAAAAAACAAAAGAAAAGAAAATTACAAACTATGAACAATATGCATATCTAGTTAAGAATCAGAAACTAGAATAGAATCCCAGATCATATCCATGTCCAAGGATGGCATTCGGCTCAACTGAACACCCTCGACACCATCCGAATCCCCTGCTTCTATGGGTTTCTTGTTTTTTTGATTCTCTAACCCATGACCCTTACGCGATTCTGTCACTAAACTGATTTCTGAGGATGGTGGTGATGCATCATTACCCTTCTTATTAGATGATAAAGCTTGCAACTTTGCTTCAAGAAGAGCTGCAGTGTGGCCATTTACTGAATTAGCCTTCAACTGGTTCTTCAAATTTGGGAAATTTAAATGTGCATAATCACCCCTTAACAGATAAGCAGCTGTATCATATGCAAAAGCAGCTTCTTCTGCTGTTTCGAACGTCCCAAGCCAAACCCGTGTCCGGTTTCTAGGCAACCGAATTTCCGCCACCCATTTTCCCCAATGCCTCTGTCTTACTCCTCTAAAAAGCTTCCCTGGTGAACAAACTGAAGTGTTTCTAAGGGTAGTATCAATGTTTCGTCTCCCTGTGTACTTCATTGGCTGAGTCTTCATAGCTCTCAGCCAGAAGTTGGAATCCAAGGATGTGACTTGATGCATATCAGTCACATTCTTGGGTTCTGATAAAAGCATAGTTAGGTTTGAGAATCTAGAGGCGTTGTTAAGTAAAGGCTGTGAAGATGGATCAGTGGCTTGTGAGAGTTGACTTGTGTGAGTTTCAAGAAAAAAAGGCAAACCATTCATGGATGACGACGATAATGATGAAGATCTTGAACCACTAACATCTCCAGGTTGACCCATTAGCCCGTTAAGATCGTTACAACTGCCCATGATTTGGGCTGCTTTCATGGTTTCTTGAAAACAAGAAGGGATTAGTTCTTTCTTGAGAAAAGCTTCCATCTTTTGGAACTGATGATTCTCCATTGGTGAGGGTTTTAATGATATAGAAATTTGAAGTCACTATACTATTGACTTTATATATAAAAAAACTCAAACTACCAGATGTCAAAGGAACCTTATATTATTAATAATAATATTATTAATTTTTTATTATTATTATAAACTCAAAGTCAGATCTAGAGTTGAAAAGTGTCATCAAGGTTAAACCCCTCTTGAAACAACCCACGCCTTCGTGCCCACCATTCATCAAGATTCTTGTATTGACCAGTCAAGACTTGACACATGATCATCTTGAAGTTTTTATAATCTGTGATGCTGGTGAAACCAGAGGTGGTTTATTAGTAGTGATCATGTGATGTCTGATGTGTTTTCTGTCATTTGGTTTGGTGATAATGATTAGGGTTGTTAATTGTAGATTAAGAATATGATTAACAAGTTAAGTGATAATATAAGATATTGATGGCGGCAGGTTTAGTAAACTGGCTGTTTTGGCATCAAAGAGAATGGACCATCTCATGATTGGCACATGTTTACAAGCAACAAATGAGATGCCAACACACCATTCCAACCTTATCTTATTCTACTTTTGGAAAGAAAACATAAAGTGTGAGCCAGTCATTGCTGTTTTTTTTTGTCGTTTTTTCTTTATTTATTTATTTATTTTTTTCTGGTTCTTGGTTGTTAAAAGAAAAAAAAAACTTAATTTTTACAGATGGAAAAGGCTACAAACATGAACAAGTTTAGGTCCACCATTGAAGAAATAAGGTATTTAATAGAGGTGGTAAACAGACTTTCTAGATAGCATGTCAAAACAGGTTAGGTTTAATGGTTTTTTGTAGCATGTTGGGACGTTTATTGCTCCGTTTTGGGTGATTCATGTTATACGGAATTGAAATTTTCAGAACTAAGGGTTTGTTTAGTACGTGATAAGAGAACGACTGATGAAATGAAATAGATGATGGAAAATAAGGACGAGAGAAAAAACTGGCCTTTATTATCCACTGTCTTGTTTGATTACTTTATAGAATGAAATATGGAATGAAATAAATAACTATTTAAGGTTTTTTGGTAGGCATAAAAACATGAAGGAATGAAATACAATTCACGGGTCGGGTCAGGTCAGGTCATAGTTTAGGTTATATGTCATGTCATGCGCCGGTGGTATTAGTTCGAGTCTTGGTGCATGTTATTGGTTGGTCTAGGTTTGAGTTATTAGCTAGGTCATAATTGGGGTCGGTCAAGTGATTGTTTGTGTCAAATTATGAGACTTTGTTCGAGTCATGGTTCAGGTCATGAGTCGGTTAATCGTTCAAGTTAATGGTCAATCATGGATTGAGTCGGATAATGGTTTGGTTTATGGGTCGGGTCATAGTTATGGTCATTAGTCGAGTCATGAATTGGTCAAATGTTTACAGCTGTCATTTTCTACAGAAAGATCGAAAGTAAATTAAAGAAATACTGGTAGGCTTTGGTTAGAAAAATAAGTAAAAAGTTGTGTAATAATAGTTAAACTAATTTAATTTTTTTTTAAGTTATTGTCGGAACTCAGAAAGCAAGGAAACTTAAAAATTATACGGTTGAAAATTAAAGAGACGACATCATAAGGTAGAAAAAAATTGAGATGAACAACACCTTAATACAATATGATTTAATATAATTAGCCTAAAAATTATATAAATAGAATTGATTCAAACAAATAATAATTATTAATAACAATTTGATAAGAAAATCACCAAAGATCATCTAAATAAACTATTTGCTTAATTACAAATTACAACACATTTTGACTTAAACTATATTAATGTTTTTAATAACAATTTATTTAGATGAAAACTTGTTTAACCTAAAACCTGTCATTTCCTAACATGTTATGATCATTTATCCAACCCAACTCATCTATTTTGTGAGACTTACTAAAAAGGAAATTGTTATATGCAAATGAAAACTAAAGTAATAATATGTACTCTATAGTCTAGCTAATTTATAAAAGGAAACATTTTAACTTTGTCTATGCAATGGTTCATGCCTAATTTGCATTTTCAATTATATAAACATATATGATCAAATGATAACTCATCTTAATTGTGAAAATTCGATTATCTCTAACAAGATCAATTCTAATCTATGTATCTTTTTCTAGGCCTTTATTATAAATGTACAAGATCATGTTATTTTATGTGTTTGTGTAAATTCGCTACCGTTTAGTATCTTACGTCAATGTAACTTGTCGAAACGACAAATAAATATTTACAGTGTAACGTGAACTTACACTTGCTTTAAATCGTCCCAAACGATGATGAATTTGCACTAACACATAAAAGACATAGTCTTCTACATGTATAATTAAAAGTAGTGTAAGTTTAACTTACACTGTACTAAAAATTATAAATCATGTTAATGTAACCAAACTTACTGTCAAAAACACGATATCATGAACAACTTACAGATTCACAAGAATCTGTGATCTACTAAATCAAAGAAACAAAATACAATAAGAAAATCAAATCTATTCTATTACAACTCGATCAAGGAACAATGACACAACCCTAAGAATAAACTCAAGAACAAAACAATCAATCAGATCTAAAGATCTGATCTACAAACAAACAAAATAACAACTCACAGAATCAGATCTGTGAACCATACAAACACATCTGAAACTAAAGACGAACAAGATCCACAAAGGCTATGGATCAGAAACTCAGAAAATACAAAGAAAGATGAGAAACCCTAATCTCATACGTGTGTGTTGAAAGAGAAGAAGACTCCAGAAGACTTGTGTGCGTGTGTCTTTAGCAATCTGACCTACCTCCTTCTTTATAACCAGCAACTTCAACTTTTACCATTTAGCCCCTCAGCTTTCTTCTTTCTTCATATTTGAACCTGAAAATATCCTTATGCAAAATAACAAATTAAATACTCAAAACAAACAATAAAACTAACCTCTAACTTACTAACTGAATTACACATGATAATTTTAACATCCCCTCATAATTCAGTTAGTAAACATATCTGCAAGACCCAAACCTTGACAAAAAAATTTATGTTGTTCAATACCAAGACCTTTAGTAAACCCATCAGCAAGCTGATTTAAAGACTCTATTTTTTCAATTTTAATAATACCTACAGCCACCTTTTCTCTCACAAAATGTAAGTCAATCTCAAAATGCTTTGTTCTGTCATGAAAAACTGGATTTGCAGTTATTGCTATTGCTGCTTGATTATCACAAAACACTCTAATAGGCAAATCAACCATTATTTTTAATTCCAACAAAACATTTTTAAGCCAAATCAAATCACAAGACACTGCACATAAAACTCTATATTCGGCTTCAGCAGTAGACCTCGACACAGTGGATTGTTTCTTACTTTTCCAATTTATCAAAGAATTTCCAAGAAATATGCAAAAACCAGTAACTGATTTTCGAGTAACCACACATTTTCCCCAGTCAGAATCAACAAAAGCACTTAAATTTAAACTGTTATCCTTGTTCAATAACACTCCTGTTCCTGGCGATGACTTTAAATACCTTAAAACCCTAAAACCAATTTTTAGATGACTACTAGTAGGAGCATGCATATATTGACTCAGAAACTGAACAACATATGCAATATCAGGTCTAGTTAAAGGCAAATAAATCAATTTCCCTACTAATTTTTGAAAACCAGTGATATCTTCTATCACGTTTTCATCATTTTTGCATTTTGAACTAACAACAAAACTTTGCTCCATAGGTGTTTTAATACGTTTACACCCTAAATAACCAAATTCCGCTAGTAGCTCAAGCTAGACAATACTTTTTTTGTGACAAGCAAATACCAGCTTCTGAATATAAAACCTCTATACCCAGAAAATACCTCAATATACCTAGATCTTTTATTAAAAAATTTTTACTCAAAAAAGTTTTAACTTCAGAAATTCCCTTATTATCATTTCCTGTTATAACAATATCATCAACATACACTAACAACACAATAAAGACATAATTAACAGACTTAACAAACAAAGAATGATCACACACACTTTGTACAAAACCAATTTCAACTAGAACACTAGTTAGTTTTTCATACCATTTCCTAGGTGCTTGCTTAAGACCATACAAAGACTTTATTAACTTACATACTCTAGTCTCATTTTTTGAAAAATACCCTTAAGGCAAAGACATATAGACATCTTCAGTTAAACTACCATACAAAAAAGCATTGTTTATATCTAATTGAAACAATGACCAATTATTTTTTAACGCCAAACTAATTACAAATCTAACAGTAACCATTTTTACAACAGGTGAGAATGTCTCATCAAAATCTATCCCCTCACGTTGATTAAAACCTTTAGCAACTAATCTAGCCTTATACCTATCTATTTCACCTGTTGATTTGTATTTTATTTTATAGATCCATTTACATCCTATGACTTTCCTATCTTTAGGTAACTCTACAAGAATCCAAGTATTATTCCTATTTAAAGCTTCCATTTCAGCATTCATTGCTTCTATCCAATGCTGATCAGTAGAAGCTTCTGCATATGTTCTAGGTTCAACTGTTTTGTTTAGACCAGTAACAAAACAGTAGTTTTCTGTAGACAATTTAGAGTAATTTACTACTCTTTCTATTCCATATTTGACTTTCCCTTATACCACAAAGTCATCAAACTTATGTGGAAAAGTAGAAGTCCTAGACGAGGTTCTAGTTGGTCTAGCCAAAACAGATCCTTGTTGTTCACTTGTAGAGGCACACTCGTTACCCTTAGACCGGCTAATCTCTTCATTTAAATTTAGACCATAACCTACCCCCTCACTAATCTGGTGTCCATTTGACTGCTGACTTAATAAATCAGCCTCTCCAAATGACTCATCAGAATCAGTAGTTGGCTGGTCACCATGAGATGGTCTTTGAGATATCATTGCCCCCCATCATCATCGGGATTTTCCACACTTAGAAACTTTGATTCAACTTTATCAAAAAAATTTAAAACGTTTAAATCATGCTTACTTGCAGACTCAGAACTATTAGAATCCTTAAATGGAAAAATGTCTTTATAAAACTTTACTTCACGAGAAAACAAAACAGTTTTAGTATCCAAACACCACAATTTATAACCCTTTTTTACATTTGAATAACCAATGAAAATACATTTTTCTACTCTGTTAGAAAACTTATTATTTTGATTTAAAACAATACTAAAACACAAACATCCAAAGTTTCTTAAGTGGGTAAAAGAGGGCTGAAAACCGAACATAACCTCATAAGGAATTTTACCTTTTAAAACTGATGAAGGGGTCCTGTTTATTAGATAAACAGCAGTTAGAACACATTCAGACCAAAAAGAAAGAGGTAAATTACTTTCAAAAAGAAGAGCTCTTGCTACATTTAACAAATGTCTATGTTTTCTTTCTACTATGCCATTTTGTTGTGGGGTATAGACACCAGAAGTTTGGTGTTGAATTCCTTTAGATAGACAAAATTCAGTGAACTTTTTATTTACAAACTCAGTACCGTTATTACTTCTAAATGTTTTGATTGTTTTTCCAAATTGAGTTTTTAAAAGTTCAAAAAATATAACCAGATTTTCAAAAACTTCATCTTTATTTTTTATCAAAAAACACCAAACTGACCTAGAAAAATCATCAACAACAGTCAAGAAATAATTAAATCCTTCCTTACTTGGGACTTTATAAGGACCCCACAAATCAAGGTGTATTAATTCCCCAACTTGTTTAGACACGTGTTCACTTAATGGAAAAGGAATTCTAGCCTGTTTTGCTCGATGACAATTCTCACACGGTTTTGAATTCACTTCAGTTCCAGTTTTAACTTCAAAAGACAGATTTAAATGTTTAAAACTTCATTTGAGGGGTGTCCCAATCTATTATGCCACAAATCTAACTTTTTGTATTCACTAAAGCACACTTTTACCGTACAATCCTCTTTGTCAAACAAATACAGACCATCAAATTGTCTACCAGTCACCAGGATTTTCTTTGATTGCAAATCCTGAATGTTACAATTTTTTTCATTAAACATCAATTCTAATTTATTATCTACAGCAAGTTTATGCACAGACATCAGATTTACATAGTAATCAGAACAACTAAAACACCACTCAGCACTATATTTGGTGTTATTTTTAAATCACCAATGTAAGTTACTTTAGCTTTTGTACCATTTGGGTGACTGACACTTACATTATATTTAGAAACATCTAGACAATTGAACATATTTTCATTTGACTGAGCCATGTGTGTATTTGCTCCCGAGTCAACCACCCAACCCTTTATGGATTTAAAATCTTTTAAGCTAGAACAACTGATATTTTCTAAACTAAAATTACAATTTCCAGACATGTGTACATTATTACCTCCAACTCCAGAACTAGAGGGATCCGAACTCTTTGAGTCTCCTTGATTGGCCAAACTGATCAGTTTGGCAATTTGTTCTGGAGTGAAAGGCGATGTAGTAGAAGGGGCAGATGCAACTGGAGCAGTTTTTGTTCCACTACCAGTTGAATTATTTGCCTTAAAATTTTGATTGCTGCCTTTTTTCTTAAAGTTGGGTGGGTATCCCACCAACTCATAACATCTATCAGCTGTATGACCGATCATACTACAATGATTACACTTTAGATTAGGATTAGGTCTTCTTCCAGTTCTTTTATTGTTTGAAAAGTTTTGATTTGTTTTAGGATCAAAGGCCATTGATTGGGTTTTTGTTCCTGGTGCAGTCCCACCATTTCTGTGGGACTCTTCCCTAGAAACTATTGAAAAAGCCACTTTTACAGTTGGAAGAGGGTCCCTAGTTAAAAGGTTTGTTCTCACAGGTTGATAAACATCATCAAGACCCATAAAAAACTGCATCAGTTTTATTAAGTGATTAAAATCATTGAAATCTTTGGTTGCATTACATGAACAAGATGGCAACTGAGCAATGGCATCAAATTGTTTCCATAATGTAGTTAATCTATGATAGTATTCAGAAACTGAGCTGCCATTCTGAGTTAGAGAATTAATTTTTTGATGAATATTAAAAACTACTGAGCCATTGACTTTATCATATGTTTCTTTAAGATCTTTCCATAGTTCAGTTGCAAACCTTGAATAGACCTGACCGAGATATAACTCCTCAGACACGGAGTTTAAAATCCAAGAAATGACAACATAATTGCATCTCTCCCATTGTTTTCCTAGGATTTCATTGTCATTAGGTCTAACACAGCTACCAGTTACAAATCCATATTTGTTTTTTACTTCCAGTGCCAATTTCATGGCACTGGACCAGACTATATAATTTTCAGTTCCTTTAAGTTTTATTGTGACTATGGTCAGGCTATTTGAATCATTAGCATGTAAGTACAACGGGTCACTTACATCAAGTTTACTGATTAGGGTTTCTGTTAAGGTTGATGCAGATTCAACCATTTTATTTAGCTATTTTATTTATCAGACTAGTTAATCAACACAAATACACAACAATTCACACTAAAAAACAGACTTCAATATTCACAAGAATACCCAAGCAGTCACTCGCACATAAACCAAACTAGACCAGAGCCAGGATTTCACACCAATTTTATGGCAGATCAAGGGTTAGTCTAGATGGACAGGTCAAACACAAACTATACAGATAATGAACAAAAAGTAATCACACCAAGAACCATATACTAAACCAGCAAGACCAGAGCCATGTTTTCATACCACTATAGTGGCAGATCAAGGGATAGTCAGGTGGCCAAAAAAAAAAATTCAACCACTCATGACAATATTGACCTAGATTATGCCTAATGCACAGATCCTTTAAAGAAATCAATGTCGGTCCCCCTAACCCGACGCAGGATGACTAATGCAGAAAAGAAAAAATAACAACAAGGTAGACAGAGAGCTTTCTCAAAGGTGAGAAAAGACAAAGAATGCCTTACAGTGCTTTTCCTTTCGCCAACCTAAATTTAAAAGAGGACTTACAGTGAGTATCTTCTACCTCAGACCTCGGCTTCCATCGGAGCCATACCTCAACCGAGAAGGAGACCTAGCTTCAACGGGAGCCAAGATTCACGGTCGACAACACGTGAGTTCCTTTATCAGAATCAGGCGTCAACACCAGGCAGAAGATGAACCGGTCGGAAACCCTAATCTGATTAGATTCGAGTACCGAGTGTTGAGACGCACCACACGATGTTCATCGAAAGACTCGATCCCACGATCCAGAACAGGAGCTCTGTCAGAGCTCTGATACCATGTCAAAAACACGATATCATGAACAACTTACAGATTCACAAGAATCTGTGATCTACTAAATCAAAGAAACAAAATACATTAAGAAAATCAAATCTATTCTATTACAACTCGATCTAGGAACAACGACACAACCCTAAGAATAAACTCAAGAACAAAACAATCAATTAGATCTTTAGATCTGATCTACAAACAAACAAAATAACAACTCACAGAATCAGATCTGTGAACCATACAAACATATCTGAAACTAAAGACGAACTGTGACACCTCGCAAATTCCAGGTCAGCAATCCTTTACTTTAATTAATAATATATATTGTTATAGCATACGTGGCACTAGAATTATGAATAGTTAGTGTGACACGTGGCACGACAGTTCGAAACGCACCGATAATTCGAGAAATTATCGCACAACACTCGCACGTGTCTTGAATGACGAACGTTGGTGAACGGATCAAACCACAGCACAAAAACACTGCACTTAGGTTCAGGTGAACCTAATTTAGTTAGAACAATGCTTACGTGTCGAGAAACGAAGATCATATTCGAGCAATACGAGAAAAACAGTTCAAAACAATGAAATTGGGCTTATTGGGCTCAACCGAGACCCATCGCGGTACGCGATGGTACCGCGATGGGCACCCAATTGGGCTTCCGCAGTACGCGAAGCTTGAGCGGGAGAATTTGAATTCTCCGAAATCTATCGCGGTACGCGACGACCGATCAACTTCCACCACCGCGGTACGCGGCGTGTTTCGGGAATCGAATGATTATTTTAATCACCGCGGTACGCGGAGATGCTTTTTGGGCGGTGTCGTGGTACGCGACAGGCCTATTTTCGCAGAAATCTTTATAAATCCAAAGTTAATCATTTCTGTCGATCCTGCTCGTTTTCTCTCGACTGAAACACTCCATCTCGACCTCAAGCCCTCTGTTGAAGCCATTATCATCAACTTAGAACCCTCTTGGAAGGAAGTCAAGGCCTTTGGAGAGAAGTGGAAGCTTGGGAGGAACTAGGAGGCAACAACCACCATCACTCACGACTTGGAGCTACTGTGGAAGCAATCCCAGGAGTTCTAGAAGCCTTTCATCTCTATTCTATCGACATTCAAGCTTCAAAGGAGCCTTGGAGGTAGTTTCTATGGTCAAAACTTCTTAAAATCACATATGAGCACACATGCAAAGGGAAATACCCACATGCATCACCATCACCACTTGAGTCACGAAATATTGATGATCTAGATTTGTTATTTGTTGATTTATTCACTGATTTAATGAGTTGATGATGATCCATGATGATTTTGTATGCCTATGATGATTATTTGTTGATTTCACCACAAGATAGGTACTTTAATCAACATGCATGTATGATCTAAAATGTTTTATGTGAATTTCAGTATTGAAATGTTCTTAGAATTGATATATGAGATGTTCTACATGATTAGAATGGTTGATTATGGTCAAGAAATGTCAAAGACATGATAGTTACTATAAATGGTAACTTTAATGTTACAAAATGTGCATTCTTGATGAAATGAACACATTGGTATGTTTAGATCTATAAGTTATGTTTAAAATGACGTTTAAGAGTTAATATGATAGTTATTTGATGCATAGAAATGTTTAGAATGGTCAAAGTCATGATTTTTATAAATGTTACTATAAATAGTAACTTTTTATCGCAAATTTGCATATGGATGATATGTATGATAATGTCTTGAGTCAAACATACTTATTGGATGGTAATATGATGATATTGAATGAATGATGTTGATTGAATGAATGGATTTGTGTATTATCATAAGTTACTAAATATAGTAACTTTATTTTGCTAAGTCGATGATTTGTCACATATTAGCCGTAACGATCATGATTAAAGGACTATTTAGGACTAAGATAATGATGTTAGATGATACTGGTTGTTAAACTTGATGAATTATGCTTATTTGTGCAAACTTTCTAAATATAGAAACTTTTACGCGCAAACTATGCTAAACCGGCTATGTGTAACAATGTGCTATGTGATAACATGCTCATTTAGGATAAATACGCATGCTAGAATAATCGGAACATAATTTTATGCATGACTTGCTAAATATGGAAACCTTCCTAAAATAGAAACTTACCATAAATAATAAGTTTCCTCATGGGAATGATTTTGGTATCCGTACACTTCTCACGACACCAAACCGCACAGTACACGATCACATGATCCAAACCGTCACCAACGGGTCGTTAGGCCAAACATGAACAAACACAGTCAACTCGACCCACACAACAACTTGGAGTTGTTGAGCACTAAACACGGTCCTGCGAGACCCACATATGTGAACACGAACTCATAGTACCTATGTGATATAGGTGACTACTAGCCAGCGAGCTACACTTATACTATTGAGCAAACACTTTATTCAAACTCAGGTGAGTTTACGGCCTCACTTTTACTCTTTAACTGCTTTTGCTAAACTATTGGGGTGAGAATACAATGCAACTGTTTTAGATATATGACTGGTATGTTGTGAAAACCATTTTTGAGTGTAACTATTATCGCATAAAGTCCTCACTTATCCTTACCGTTAGTTGTGTAACAAACGAGTCGTAATTACGTAGTACTACTGAGTTTGACTAACCCCACTCGACACCAATGTTGACTGGAGGTCATAACGAGTGTAATTTCGATGTGAATGCGGGTTCAGCGATGACCTGCGGAGGCAACGGGAACAGTCTAGTTTCGGTAAGATGAACTGACACACTCCACGGATCGTAGTATCCAACAACTAAACTTAACATACCCAGTATATGTCTGTTCACTATTTATGTCTGTCTAAACCTATGAACTCACCAACTTTGTAGTTGACACTTTTCGCATGTATTCTCAGGTAATTGATGGAGCACACGCTAGGACGCGCACAAGGACACACTAAGGAGTCTGGCTTTCATATAGGCTCATGTCCTAGGCTTTGCGTGTAATGTGTTTTTAAAACAATTTAACCATGTAGTGTCTTGAACAATTTACATTCTGCTGCAACTTTATTTACTTATGATATCAAATTATTTCCGCTGCTTTTGTTATAATTATTCCACTGTTTTATATGAAAACATGTTTGTTCTGCAAAACTGTGTGATTGTTTAACTCATATAGAGTCGTTCTATATGACCATGAGCTGTGATCCTGGCCACGTCACACCCACGTGGACTAACACCACGAGTGGGAATTTGGGGGTGTGACACGAACAAGATCCACAAAGGCTATGGATCAGAAACTCAGAAAATACAAAGAAAGAAGAGAAACCCTAATCTCATACGTGTGTGTTGAAAGAGAAGAAGACTCCAGAAGACTTGTGTGCGTGTGTCTTTAGCAATCTGACCTACCTCCTTCTTTTATAACCAGCAACTTCAACTTTTACCATTTAGCCCCTCAGCTTTCTTCTTTCTTCATATTTGAACCTGAAAATATCCTTATGCAAAATAACAAATTAAATGCTCAAAACAAACAATAAAACTAACCTCTAACTTACTAACTGAATTACACATGATAATTTTAACACTTACACTGTTTCTAAATCTTAAACGGCGATAAATTTACACATACACATAAAAGAAGAAATTGTTGTTTATGTGTAATAATGATATTTAAAAAAACAAAATAATGATTTAGATTGATCTTGACGAAGTTATATGGTTACCGCAGTAAGAGTGGGTTAACATTGAAACATTCTCAACCACATCTATAGAGACACACACTCTTGCCAAATGGCATTTGGTTGTTGTTTGTGGTTGGCCTGTTTCAGGGTCCACTACTCCACTTAATGAAACTCAAAACATGCGATGGAATGTTATGAAATTCTATATTTCGATCCATACATAAAAGGACATTTTTTGCACGGATCAAATGCTATAGAGACACATGAGGCCATACCTTCTCAAGGTTTCGTTTTCTCCTTTTTATCATCATTTTTTAGGTTCGTATGTAAAGTATTCTTGACATGTGAAGCGTAAGAAATTATTATGTGACGTGTATTTACTACGTTCATGCACCATAATTACAACCATTTATATATAATGACACATCAATATATATATGCATATTAGTAAGGCCTGTAAATGAACCGTAAGAAGTTTGTTTATGTTCGTTTATTTAATAAATGAACGAACATGAACATAAAATTTTTGTTCATTTAATTAAATGAACGAACATAAACACACATTGTGTTCATTTATTTATGTTCATGAACTGTTCGGTTATGTTCGTTTATTTACGTTCGTTTATTTATGTTCGTGAATGCTTGTTAACTATGTAATGTTAGTTTTTGTTCGGTTAACTGACTAATTTACAAATGATATGTATTTACATTTAATAGACTTGTCGTTTGTGCTTATTTATACTTGTTAAATTGTGTTCATTTATATTTGTTCAATAGTGTTCATGTGCGTTTATGATTGTTCAATGGTGTTAAAAAATGTCCATTTATGTTTGTTCGTTTATTTTAGTTCGTTTGTGTTCATTTATGTTTATGAACAATTCATTTAACTTATTAATGAACGATCACAAACGAACACTAACATATTCATTTTCTTAATAAACGAACACGAACACAAAATTCATGTTCGTTAATGTGTTCGTGTTCGTGTCTATTCGGTTTGTTTACAGGCCTACATATTACTATATTAGTTACATACGATTATGTATATGCACCATATAATAAATAATACGTTGACATAAGTTATTTTTAGTATACAGAAATAATATATTTTGGATGATAATATTAATATTCTTCATCTTATGGTACAACTTTTTTTAGTTAACAAAATATATAAATGTTATTTAAGTTTAAAATATGATTAATTCATTTGTTGTAAATAAAACAAACAATTCAATATCCGTTTCTTGAAAGGAGAAATAGAAATAGAAAAATAATAATAATATTAATTTTGAATCTAAAAATTGGTTAAAAGATTAACATAAATCCTACCTATTTTATAAACGGCCAGCATAAATAAAATTTATTTATGTATACAGATGGTATTTACCAATTTAAAACTTGATTATTTCATGTTTTATTTGATCATATTATGCTAGGAATTATCGCAACTAAACGACAAGTTGGGGTTGGCCGGACATATCCTAGGGCCTGCTGGGTTAGCGTAATGTTTTCAGACCGGACCGGACGTCTTACTGGCTACTGGCTGGACCAATCGAACCAAATTCAACCAAGTTCAAGAACCGGATGACAGTTGCAAAATAGTAAAATTGTTTACATCTTACCCTCATTAAACTGTATCTTAACTTTGTTAATAGTAAGATATATTGAGTATTACGATAATGATGGTTATCTCAAGAACACAAGAGGCTTATCATTCATTCATGATTTATCTCTGATATTAAACAATTACAAACTTAATAACATTTTTATTTATTTCTAAAATGGACAACCTGTGACACTTCGTAAATTCAAGGTCAGCTTCTATTTAATTAAATATTTATTTAATTGATATTTGTACATGTGATACTAGAATTAGTTCAATTTAGTGTGACACATGGCATGACGATACGAACACTGACACAAACACGATAATTCGAAGAATTATCGCGACACGCACACACGTGTCTAAGAAAACACAAACGTTGGTGAACGTTTAGAACTCGTGTAACAAAACACTAGAACTCACGAAACGCTCAAGCATTGAACTTAGAAGTTCAAACGAGGTCGAACAATAGTCCGTAAGCGTGAAAACGATGAAAAATGGGCTAAACCATTGAAATTGGGTCTATTGGACTCTTCATAGACTCGTCACGGTATGCGACGGACCTCAGATAAGCCCATGGCGGTACGTGATGGATGGGAGGAGAGTTTGAATTCCCGAATTCCATCACGGTACGCCGAGAATCTTTTTGTCCTTATCAACGGTACGCGACGACACCCAGACGCCAAATCTTTATAAAACCAAGACAATCATGCCTATACTATCACTTCTCATCATTATACTCGGCCTCACGCTCCACCATCCGACCTTATCGCCTCCTAGAACACCTACTACCATCTTGAACACACCACAAACACCATTGGAGGCCATTGTTGTAGCTTGAAGACCACAAGGAAGCTTGGAGAAAAAGGGTTGAAGCTAAGAACCACCATCATCTTCTTAATCTTGCTAATCCAGGGAGTTTAGGATAGGGGTGTGCACGGTTCGGTTCGGTTCGGTTTTTGGCTAAAACCGCAACCGAAACCGACATAGTCGGTTTTTATTTATTACAAACCGTTCGGTTTTCGGTTTTTCGGTTTTTTTGTCGGTTTCAGTTCGGTTTCAGTTCGGTTTTCGTTTTTTTTTATTTTCTTTTGTTTTTGTTTTGTTCTATCTTATGCCCAATAATGAAAATGCAAACATGATTAAAAATTAATAAATTAATTGATCGAACACCAACTAATTAAAATAAAACAAAATAATTATCATCATGTTTTTAAATTTAAAAAATCAAAAATAAATAACTAAATACGCAATAATTCCGATCTTTACCTTTTAAAATGGTAGATTTCATCTAATTTAAATTTTTACCATTTCCAACGGTAAACTTTCTTGTGTGTTTTTTCCGGTTAAATATGTATGAAAATAGCAACACACACATACACACATATATATATATATATATTAATTTTTAAAAAGTATTAAAAATCGGTTCGGTTCGGTTTCGGTTTTTCATACCATAAAAACCGAAACCGAACCTAAAAATTCGGTTTCGGTTTTTTTCGGTTCGGTTTTGCTCAGTTATTCATTCGGTTCGGTTTTTTCGGTTCGGTTTTTTCGGTTAATTCGGTTCCGGTTCGGTTTTTTCAGTTTTTTGCTCACCCCTAGTTTAGGAGCTGGTTCAATCACTTTTTCTACAATCTTGGAGCATTTGAGGTGAATCTATGGTTAAAACACACTTTACACTCCATTACACACACGTGCAATGCTTAAATCACACATGCAAACACATAGATGGCACATGCACGAATTTTGAATCTGGGTTTGATGGTTTCACTAATGATTTTAATGATCTAAATTGATTTGGTGATGTATTTTGATGTTTCATGACGATCTATGATTATGGGTGTGTGTATAAGGCATGATTTGGCCATGAATGGGTAAAATACCCACATGCATGCATGATCTAAGGTTACTAAATGAGTTTTTTATAATTATTGATGTTGTTGATAATGTATTACATGATTTAGTATTGTTAAGATGATTAAAACATGAGCATTTGCAATACTTGCTATTATTAGTAACTTTTAAGTTACAACTTGATGGTATGTATAGAAATGTGGTCATGCATGTATATAGATTTGTTATTAGAATGATAATAGGATGGTTATGGTACTTAGAAATTGATTTGGGACTTGATTGTGGTCATTTTAGGCCAAGTTACCATTTTTATATGACGATTTGGTCTAGATTGACATGTTTAGATGATGTTAAATGGTACTATATGATGTTATGTGATATGAAAATGGCTTAGGTATGTTTAGAATAACCATTTGAATGATAATTGTCATAGTTACTATTTTTAGTAACTTTATTTTGAAAAATATCTACTTACGAATACTGTGGTTGTTTCATGCTTGCTAAATGGCTTAATATGACTTAATATGGTTATTGCATGCTAAGTTTGATGGTTTCCGATGATGAGCATGCTAAATTTAGGAACTTTCCTTTTTAGGAAACTTTAATGTGTAAAAACGACTTGTATGCTTACTTGACCATTTATGATAATGTCACACCCCGGGCCGGCGGGGTTGGATCGGAGTCCCCGTCGGGCGGAAGGTTCCCGGGGCGCGATATCGGGTGTGATAATCTGGTTGATCAGATTGTTTACATAGCATCAATGTTAAGAATCACTAAAGCACAATAAAGCATTTAAATAGGATTACAAAGTTAAATTACAGTGTCAATGTTTGATAATTTAACTTGGTAAACCTAACAAAAGAATCAAAGTATTCAATCTTGTAATCTGTACAAGATGTCCAAAAATGATTCGTATGATTAACAAAATATGTGCTTCCCAAAATCACTAGGTCCTCTATTTAGGCCGCCTAGCATGCAATCCAATAGCTTAAGTTTAAACCTGTGCATCACCTGAGAAAGCATGTAAGAAAACAAAGTCAACACAATGGTTGGTGAGTTCATGTAGTTTATAAGTTTAAATAGCTTTAACAAAACTCCTTTCGGTAAAACCTTAATCTTATTAACTCCACATGTAATATCCAAATCGGTATGCTTATATATAGGGCATACCCCTGGGTCAAGCCTACAACCCGCCCAGACGACGTCCCACCACATACTAATCCGGATATGACACTGTTATTAATAATAATTAAGCCTTTTACCTACCCATCCGTATAGTTTCCCCGTCATAGTTTAAGCACTTTTGTTTGTAAGTTTATCCCATGCACTAATAGTATCCGTGAGTTTATCCCGATAGTTACCGGTATGGATAACCGAATGCCCGAAGGAATCCAGTATCAATCCAAACCAGCCCCAGGTATAATTAGCAACTCAGGAGAAAATATAGGATTTCCAGGTCGACACAAAGTCAACTAAGGATCGCCAATATCGCCCTAGTTACTGATAACCCAGGTAAATAGTTGTGGGAAACACTGCATGGCAAGCACTGAGAGGCCATCAGTCCATTTCCTCGATTAAGACTGTGAAGAACACATGAAGGCAAGCACTGAGAGACCAACTATTGTTCTTCAAGTCCCGGCTAGGAAGAACACCTGAAGGCAAGCACTGAGAGACCAACTATTGTTCTTCCATAGCCTATAGTTTTAGCATACAAAGAATCCAGCATTTACGTAACTTGTGCACAAGAACTAGCTTTACAACCGGTAAGGCAAGCACTGAGAGGCCAAACCGTTGTTTGAGCATGGCAATCACATAGCATTCAAGAGTTTATAGTATCCATAGATTCAAGTATCCAATGTGTATGTATGTTTGCATTTAGTATCACCATGGTCTTATAGCATCATTAGCATTTAGAGTTTACATTAGTCTTTAGTATAAAAACCCATAGCATTATCAAGTAGAATAGTTTCATAGCATTAGTATTAAGCATAACCCGTAGCGTTAGTTTATAGCATAAACCCATAGCATTAGCATAACCTGTAACCTTAGAATTTAGCATGACTCATAGTATTAGTTTGTAGCATAACCTCATAGCATTAGCATAACCTGTAACCTTAGAATTTAGCATGACTCATAGTATTAGTTTGTAGCATAACCTCATAGCATTAGCATAACCTGTAACCTTAGAATTTAGCATGACTCATAGTATTAGTTTGTAGCATAACCTCATAGCATTAGCATCCAAAATAGCATCATCAGATAGTAAATACCCTTAGCACTTGGTATTAACACATAACTTTAGTATTAACAAGTAGCTTATGGCTTTAGCACTTGGCATAATCAAATAGCATTTAGTTTGAATAGTATCTTATGCCTTTAGCACTTGGCATAATCAAATAGCCTTTAGTTTGAATAGTCTCTTATGCCTTTAGCACTTGGCATAATCAAATAGCATTTAGTTTAAATAGTGTCTTATGCCTTTAGCACTTGGCATAATTGAATAGTATAAAAGCATTTTGTTACATTTAAAACATTAGTTTTAAAAGGTATAACATGCTTCTCAGTCCCGAGTTAAAATCAAAATAGTTTGAAAAGGGACAATGAACTCACCTAGCAGTAGTGGTAGTTGACTTAGTCTCAAACAAGAATGCACGCTCTCTTTGTTGTAATTGATATTGTTTTCACAAACCTGTATTGATTTCAAATTGTTTGAATTTGTAAGTATAAGTTCATAATTGATTTGTGTGTGTGTAAGTGTTAGCCATGCATTTGGCTAACACTTCGAAAGCCTCGGTGTCTACTCGGCCCCTTTTCACTTTAGACTATTCCACTTTATTATTAGTGTTAAGTTCATCTTGACTCATTTGTTATAATACATTTGCTTTTATAAAAGACTTAGTACTTATTCTCAAATTCCACCTTGTTGATCTTATAAAATTTATTAAACCCATGTGGGCCTAAGATGGAAAGTGGACCGAGTAATGTGATCAAGTTACTTGTTTGGGCCTTCGTGTAACAAGTTGGGCCTTGAGATGGTCTGGGACAATTGAGAGTTGTTAGGCCTATTTGAAATGTGTGGGCCAATGATTTGGGCTGTTGAAATGCAAGGGCCCGGCCAAGTGTTGCAAAACCTAGAAATCAAGTGGCCTTGTGGGCCTTTATTGGGCCAGGAGGGCCTTGTTGGGCCAGAGGTGGGCCCAGGCAAGAATGATTGGGCCTGAAGTTACAATAGGTTGCAGGAATCATAATTGGGCCAGAAATAGGATATTGCCCAAGTTATTTGCAAAGTGGCCCCAAAGTTAGGACAAGGGCCTTAAAAGTGGGCCTTGGGTTCCATTTCTGTGGGCCTCGGGCTGAATTTACTGGGCCTAACAGATTTCATCATGGGCCTTCATAAAAACAGCCCTGGGGCCAAACTGGGCCTTGTTCAGTTGGGCCGAAATCAAAGATGGGCCAAGAGTAATGGTCGTTGGGCCTGTATGGGGTTATTGGGCCATAATAATATGTAGTTAGACCAAGGTGTTGAAGTTGGGCCTGAGTGTATTTATTATGGGCCGACTGATTTAAACAATGTGGGCCTCATCATTCAAATAACCATAAGTTGAATAAGGGTGATGGGCCAAGAAATCCATGAGGCTTCTGTGTAACATGTTTGGCCCATATGTGAGCTGTTAATCGAGTGGGGTCTTCACATGGTCAAGATGAATATAAGTGTTGTAGAGCGAATGAAACTTGTGACGACAGAAGGATCATGAACGAAAGTGGATCTGCCGAATGGAAAGGAAAAATGGCTGGCGAATGAAGCATAGGCGAAAGAGGATGGCGCATGACCTGTTGCTCGAATGAACCTGCTCGAATGGGGTAAGAGTCGAATGAAGATTGTGGTTCGGAGTATGGCTGGCCGAATGAGGCCATTCGCAGTTTTGGTTCGGCGCTTCTATGGCCAGCGAAAGAGGAGATTCGGCCAAGGCCATTCGGCAGTTAGCCGGCCGCCGCCCAGGTGAGTCCCAAGGCCAAGGGGTGGTGTTTGGTGGTGGTGTTATGCCAGAAAGGTTGTTCGAGAGGTGAGGTTTCGACTATAAGGGTTCCAAACCGGTTTGAAGGTGGTTTACACAACAAGGGTTGAAAACCCTAGTTTTCGTCACTTTACACTACAGATTACCTCGAATCAGATGATTTACAACCCAGATCGGTTGTACTTTCGTGTAGAGGGAGTCGAGATCTTCATTTGGGTTCAAGAATGGCTCGATTTCGTTGAGAAACAAGAAAGTTATGAGCTTTTGAAGTTCAAAAATGGAGGTGGAGTGTGTAAACCGGGATTAGGGTTTTTGTAGGAGAGAAGAAGATGGAAAAATGAATTAAATGGGCTCATTCAAGGTATTTATACCTCGGGTGAGTTCGGGTTCGTTTTCGTGGCTCGGTTCGCGTTTTCGTTACGTTTCCGGAACGTAACGCGTGTGTTTACGGTTTTAAAAATAAAAGGATTATTTTATGATGTTTTAAAATATAATATCTTTTTATAAATTAGTTTAGTTATAGTTACGCTAATTATTCATCGAATTTAATATTTTTACGCGTTTCGGTAAATCCGTTCGCGATTTGTTAAAACAGTATTATTTAATTTATTGAATGATGAGTTTCAAAATTGTAAAATAAGAAATATCTTATTTCTTTGAATTTATGATCGTTCGTATTTTTTATCGTTTTCGTTCTCGTTTCGTCAGAACGCGTCACCATCGCGCGTATTCGTTCGAATCGTCATTCGAACGAACACGACGATGGTTTTGCTTTTTGATTCTTGTTTTCTATGTTAAATTATTATTTCAGAACGTTAAACTATCAGAATCATTCGTACAGATCGTCACCCATACGAATAACTCATCGGTTTAGCATTCCGTAACAATAACTGTTATTGTTTTGTTTTGTTTAACCTCGCATACGTTTACACATGACAACACATCAATAAGCATTAGTATCACTGTTCCATGTTGTCTGATGTGTTTCTGACTGTTAAACTGTTACGTTTAATCAGATTTCAGAAACAATAGCATAATAGTTTACTGTTTAGCATTACGTAGTTGACAGTACATCAATAGTTTGCATAGTTTGTACCTGCGTTACTGTGCCGTTACTGTTCCGTTCGCTGTTCCGGCGACGTTTCCGGCACAGTTGTTACAGTCTCCCCTTGTTAGAGAAATTTCGTCCCGAAATTTAAGCATTGCTATCGGGTACAGCTTCCTCTGTGAACAGTTGGGGATATTTGTTTCTCATGTGGTCTTCGCGTTCCCAAGTAAACTCGGGTCCACGCCTTGAGTTCCAACGCATTTTGACAATAGGAATACGGCTTCGTCTTAATTGCTTAACCTTGCGATCCATGATTTCCAATGGCTCCTCAACAAAACGTAAGTGTTCATCCAATTGAATTTCTTCAATCGGTATGATAAGAGTTTCATCAGCAAGGCATTTCTTCAAGTTTGAGACGTGAAACACGTCATGTACACCACTAAGTTCATCCGGTAAATTCAATCTGTATGCTACAGGACCAATACGTTCGATGATTTTGAACGGTCCCACATATCGTGGTGTTAGTTTGCCTTTCTTTGCAAATCGAATTACGCCCTTCCATGGGGAAACCTTCAACATGACACGGTCTCCCACTTGGAATTCCAACGGCTTACGCCGTTTATCGGCATAGCTCTTTTGTCTACTTTGTGTCGCCTGTAACCTTTGTTGTATCTGAGCAATTTTGTCTGTAGTTTCTTGTATCAGTTCTGGCCCTGTGATTCGATTATCTCCCACTTCGGACCAACAGATCGGTGATCGACACTTTCGGCCATAAAGAGCCTCAAATGGGGCACAACCGATGCTGCTGTGATAACTGTTGTTGTAGGAGAATTCGATTAGTGGCAAGTGAGAGTCCCAATTACCACCGAAGTCTAGAACACAAGTTCTCAACATATCCTCCAGGGTCTGAATAGTACGCTCGCTTTGACCATCCGTTTGTGGATGATAAGCTGTACTCAAGTTCAATTGCGTCCCCAGAGATTTCTGTAACGATTGCCAGAACCTTGATGTAAATCTGCTATCATGATCTGAGATGATGGACAATGGCACACCGTGGCGTACCACTATCTCATCGATGTAAAGCTTCGCTAGTTTATCCATCGTGTACGTTTCTCGCATCAGCAAGAAATGAGCAGACTTGGTTAATCGGTCAACGATAACCCAAATGGTGTCGTGTCCACTGGAAGTGCGGGGTAGCTTGGTAACAAAGTCCATAGCTATTTGTTCCCACTTCCATAGTGGAATTTCGGGCTGTTCCAGTAAACCTGAAGGTTTCTGGTGTTCTGCCTTCACCTTAGCACACGTAAGGCATCGGCCAACATACTCAGCTATGTCTTTCTTCATGCCCGACCACCAATAAAATGCACGTAAGTCTTGATACATTTTATCAGCACCGGGATGCACAGAGTACTTGGTCTTGTGCGCTTCATCAAAAATCAACTTCCTTAACTCATCTACTGCAGGAATCCATACGCGATCCTTGAAGTAAATAAGTCCATCGGATTTCGTTTCCAAATGTTTCTCCGCTCCACAATCGAGTTCTTTCTTCAGGTTTTCTTGTTCAACAACCTCTTGTTGTGCTTGCATAATTTTGTCGTGTAAGCTTGTCTGCACAGTCATTCCCATTGCTCTAGCGCGCAAGGGTTTGACTCGTTCCTTCCGGCTCAAGGCATCAGCAACAACGTTCGCCTTGCCCGGATGGTACTTGATTACACAGTCATAGTCATTCAAAAGCTCAACCCAACGTCGCTGTCGCATGTTGAGTTCCTTCTGATCAAAGATGTGTTGCAGACTTTTGTGGTCTGTATATATGGTACACTTGGTGCCATATAGATAATGCCTCCAGATCTTCAGTGCAAACACCACTGCTCCCAGTTCCAGATCATGAGTTGTGTAGTTCTTCTCATGGATCTTTAATTGTCTCGAAGCATAAGCAATAACTTTGTCTCTCTGCATAAGTACACAGCCAAGTCCCTGATGAGAGGCATCGCAGTATACTACAAAGTCATCACAACCATCTGGGAGAGATAAGATCGGAGCATTGCATAGCTTTTGTGTAACATCACTGTATTTTCAGTTGTCCGTACGTCCGTACATCCGTACGATTGTACTGTTACGACTGGATATTTATAATTATTAATGATTATGAGATTATTGATTGACATTACTGATATTATCACTGTTGCTGGTATACATGATTATAATTTATAATACGCGTAAACCACGGGAAGTTTAGTTGTAATTCAACTACACAGACCCGTAGTGTTTATTGCAGTTACTTATTACTGATGATGAAGGATTATTGGTTGAGAATTGATTTGTGATGGAACTGGGAGTTTGTTGGAGTCTGGTTACTAAACGTAGTCAAGGACCCATGGTCATGGTTTATCGAAATAGCGGTGGGACGGTGGCTAGGGCAGTTGCGACTGACCCTTACATATGCCCTATATATATGCATATTTCGGTCTATCATGGATGTGTCAGTGACTAGGGTTTAGTGGGTTTTGGTTTGGGAAATGATAATATTAAAGTTAATAAATATTGGGAATTAATTACGCGAAGTGAGGTTACGAACATTACTAAAACGTGAATATTAATTCAGAAATGTTAACTTAATAAATGTATTCGCGTGGGTGACGATTCACACGAATATAATTATTAAGAATAATATACTGAAACGATATTCCATAAATAATAAATCAAATCGAAATACGATACGAGCGTTGGATTCGCAAAGGTGACGATCTTTACGAATACGTACGCGAGTAACGCGTTTCGACGAGATAATTAAATAATATCTCACGATATTAAATTAATAAATAAAAACTTAAAACGTTTATTAGGAATCACAACCTAAAAATGAGTTCGAATAAATTAATTATCAAATAATTGATTTAACGAAAATAAACGAATGGTTTTACGAAATAATTTATTTAAAATTTATTGACTAATACGAAACATATCTATTTAAATGTTTTATATTTTAAATGTGTTTTTACGTTAAAACCGAGCAATTATTACGTTCGATCGCGATATAAACGAGACCGGGCACACGGGGTTGGTACGCGATATAAGGAAGAAGAAAGTCTTCTTCTTCCTCATTCACCAACACACATTTTCTCTCTAAGTCTCAAAAACGCATCCTCTCTCTCTCTCTCTAACTTCTCTCTAGCTTTTTGAGCTCGTTTCTTGACGAAATCGCGAGATCTCGGAGCCTAAACGACCGGGGAATCAAGGGGAACAAGAAAGTACAAGAAGATCCTACGTTTGATCCACGAATTGAGGTAAATCTGTTGTTTTCTTTTCGGGTTTTGATGAAAACGAGATGTGTTCATGATTTTCAACTTTTAAAGCAAATTTCGAGTTCTCAACTTGTTAATCGGGTTAGTCTTCATCTGTGGAAGCCTTAGACGCACCTGTAATCACATAGGAACTGATGGTGTTGAGGATGAACAGCAAGGTTCGTTCCAGGGGCTGCTCGAAGCATGGGTTCGTCGAGATTAGGGTTACCGAACCTACAGGGTTCGCCTAATCTAGCTATGGTCGTAGTGCTGGAGTCCCGAACCTTCTTCTCCTCCTCTACAGTGCCGAACCCCTACAGCTCAGCCGAATCAAATGGTTCGTGGGTTGTAGGAGCGAACCTTCACAGCAACTGGTGAACCTCCCTGGTTAGCCGAACCCTAGACATAGCCACAGCCGAACCATGGCAACCCTTGCAGCGAACCCTGCTGTGCAGATGGACCCTAGGACGGCCGAACCTTCATGCATGGATCACAAACCTAACATCCACGAACCCTTTTTCTATGATTGGCCAAACCCTAGCAGCCCATGAGCCGAACCATGTGAGTTCGAGGCCGAACCTGTGGTACTCAAACTGACATGGAAGCTTCACGAACCTTACAATGCAGCGAACCCTAATACCTAGGCGAACCGGAGATGGGACGAACCCAAGAATGGCGAACCCTATTCTATTCTTGGCCGAACCATCGGGGGTGGGCTGAACCCAACGAACCCCTTTGCATGAGCCGAACCTTGGCTGTGTTTTGCCAAAGGTTCGCTGCCCAAAAAGGGGGATCCGACCTAGTTCCACCTAATTAAGGGTTTAAGAGACGTAAAGGGACATGAATCACATATATATATGTATACACAACCATGCATGCATGAACAAACATGGCCACCACCTTTTGTTTTAAAAACATAAGTTTATTCATAATATTTTATGAACAATGGAAAATTCGGTTCGAAATACTAATGTAAATTCTTTAAGTTTTAAATGAATGTGTAATAACTTAAATTGTGGTGAAGATAGGTGAACATGCATGCATGCAACTACGAATTGGTTGTATATGTGTATAAGGGATAAAACTTTACAACTTGCATAACCTTAACACCTTAATTTAAAAAGATTATCATCAATAGAAGACTATTACCACTAATGAAGTTGAATTATCCTTACGAGATAATAGGAATAGAATCCTAAGTGTGACATCTTAAATTTGATCGAGTTAACTAGGTTAATGAATACTTTAGAGTTTTAAAGCTAAACTAGTTAAACCATCTAATGATAATGTCATACTTTAACTCATGAACGCGAACATATGATAAACACAGATTGTTGATTTGATCATTGAGTTGTTTTGGATTTCACGTACGAGAGCGCGCATACTTCTAAAACATCGAATCTAAGAACTTCAGGTGAGTTCTCATAACCTCCCTTTCTTTAAACTGTTTTTAGTTTTAAAACTCGGAGGTGAAACATGTATACCAGTTTAAATATTATTTTGATAACACAAGAATAATACCTGGTTATCATTATGATATTCATATTATGAATTATCACTGATTGTTATTATTATTCATCCGTGTAAATATTGTTATTGATTTCGGTCAATAACAAAGATTACATGTATTGTCACGTGGATGAGTTCCACATCCGTGAATCATTGCTTTTGACTTCGGTTAATTGCTTTGGATTCATGTATTGTCACGTGGTTAGCGACCACTCCATGAATCATGTATTTAACTTATGTTAATTACAAAATGATCATGTATAGTCACGAACATTAATGGAGAATATAAATGATGTGATTGGTTGATTTGTTTGTGGATTGATTATCTATGTTTGATTATGATTATTTGGGATTGATTATAACTGATTGATTATGTGATTATGTGATTGTGTATGTGTTTGGTTGTTGAATGGATGGATGTGTGTTGGATTATCTCATACAGGTACTCATATGGATTTACTCAAGGAAATCATAAGTCTTACACTCGTTTTAAACAAAGCATTTTATTAAACTATTTTAAAACACTAACTTTTAAACTCATTTTCCTAAAACATTTTTGAGTATAAAAACTTATGATTACTCACCAACTACTTTTGTAGTTGACACTTGATTTCTTACATGTTTCAGGTGATGGAGACAAGTAGGATGAAGAGGGTGATCTCTTCTATTTTGGACATCATCATCTAGGGTCTTGGACTTAGCTAAATAACTAAATATCTGGCGACTAGAATTTAGTTAAATAGCTAAATCTCTTTTGTATTTGTTGTAACTGTTTCATGATGAACATGATGTTTGTGTAATTATTTTGGTTGATTGATTGATATATGATGATTGGATTTAGATGCCCACGAGCTTTTGAACAATCTACACATCCCTCGAGGCATCCCGACGTTTCCGCCATCGGTCGGGGTGTTACAGATTGGTATCAGAGCCTGGGTTATAGGGAATTAGATTACTAGAAATGGTTGACCTAGTCTATAACCGTAGGATACCCTAGTATGAAGTTACTTCATACACTAGTTAGTATATTCAGGATTTCATGCCTATGTGTTTATGACATGTTAACTGAACTCCTGTTATACATCTGATATATGTATGCTGCTTATAAATTTCTTGCTTACGTGTGCCCTAATGATTCGATAAGGACATGCACGTGGTGTATCGTAAAGGTGGTGGGACGTTGGCTAGGGCAGTTGCGACTGACCCTTACATATGCCCTATATATATACCATTTACGGTACATTGGGTGGATGTCAGTATTGAAGAATGTGGGAACTACCCGTTTGGGAAATTACCTGCTTAGGAAATTAAATGCTTAGGAATTATCTGCTTTAGGAATTATTTGTTTTATCTATAAACTCCAGACAAGGACACACTCATGGTATACTACAAAGGTGGTGGGACGGTGGCTGGGGCAGTTGCGAATGACCCCTACATATGCCCTATACATATACCATTTGTAGTATATTGGGGGTCTGTCAGTGTCAGGAACTTAGGATATTATTAGGAACCCCTGCGAGGTTATGATTGATGGTTGGTGATGATATGTTGGTTGAGAATGTGTTGGATTGACATTTTGATGATCACATTGATGGACACTATTAAATTCACTTATGAACCATAATGATTGGACACGTAGGGTGCATAGGATTAATGAACGGTATGAGCGATTAGTGATGAAATATGGATTTGGGTGATGATATAGACACTTGGTGATAATATAAACGCATAGTGATGATACTAACACTTAGTGATAGTATGAACACTTGATGAGGATGAACCATAGGGGGGATATGAACACTTAGTGACAATTAGAGCACTTAGTGATGATATGGACCCTTATTGATGATTATGGACATTGAGAACAACATGGAATTTAGTGAACTTAGACAATTAGGGGAACTCTAATGTCAGGTGAACTCAGACATTAGGTGAACTTAGAAATAGGTAAACCTACATGTCAGGTGAACTTAGACATTAGGCGAACCTAATTTTCCAAGGGAACTAAAGATCACTTCACTCAAAATTATCCTATCTTGGATAAGGTTTGTGAAGTGAGAATATGGTGAATTACATGATACACCCTAAACACTAACAAGGGCATGATCGTGGTGCAATGGAACGGTGGTGGGACGGTGTAGGGGAGATTGTGATCTACCTCTGCATATGCCCTATATATAAGCTTGTTGCGTTGCATCGGGAGGTTGTCAGTGTTGGTATAGGGTGGGAAATGTATAGGATTTAGGAATAGCTAGCTAATATTAGTTATAACCAACTAGGACACTTAGTATAATGTTGGGAAATTTATAAATGTTATGAGTTTAATGACAGATAGGAGAGAAATATAGTTCCTATATGTAATCCTAACTGTTTAAATGAACTCATTTGACCATTGTTTGTATGCCTTATGTTGTAAACGGTAGTAACATGTTTCTAATTTCTTCAGAAACATGCCTCGCCGTCACAACGGAGATGATTCAAACAATGGGGATGCTAACAACAGTAATGCCAACTCCGGCATACAAGAGTTAGCTAATCTTATCTCTGGACTGGTGAGCCAATTGACTCAGGCTAACCAGAATATCAACCAGAACAGAGGTGGTGCAAACCCTCCAACTTGCACATTCAAACACTTCAATTCCTGCAACCCCCTGAAATTCACGGGTGCTGAATCGGCCACTGGTCTGCTGCAGTGGTTCGAGAGTATGGAGAACACCTTCATCAACAGCGAATGTCCCGAGAATCTGAAAGTCCGCTATGCCACCAGTGTTTTCCAAAAGAGAGCACTGACTTGGTGGAATGGGGAAAAGCGAACTAGGGGAGTGGATGCTGCACTTGCACTGATGTGGACTGAGGTCAAGAACTTGATGACTACTGAATTCTGTCCTCGAAGCGAGATGAGGAAACTGGAGACTGAGTTCTGGGAACTCAAACAAGATAGTGGCGAGAACGTCATCTATAATACTCAGTTTCATGAGTATAGCTTACTGGTACCTCACATGGTGACACCCTTGGAAAGGGCGATTGAGAAATATATCGGCGGACTGCCGGTACAGATTCAGGATACAGTCTACGGGAGAAATCCCAAAACACTTGAGGCTGCAATCCGATTATCTGCAACTCTTACTGACAATCATGTGAGGAATGGAACACTCACTAGGAAAGGATACAAGAAGACTGACACCAAGACTGCTGCAAAGGAAGTCAAAACCGAAGTCAAGTCTGAAGCTGCTAGCTCATCCAAAAGCAGCAACAAGAAGAGAAAGACCAGAAACTTCATGGTCGCTACTCCTGCTGCCAAGTCTGCGCAGCAATCATCAAACAATTCAACTGCCAGGAATTTCACTGGGAACACTCCTCAGTGTAATACCTGCCGATATCATCACGCACCAAATTTGCCATGTCGCGTCTGCAACAACTGCGGCAAGTTTGGTCATTTTGCTAACGTTTGTCGGAGTGCACCGCAAGCACAAAGGATGCAACAAGCACCGCTTGCACTGCCAGCTCCGCATGTACAACCTATTCCAGCTGTACCCGTTCGCCAGGTACCTCAAGCGCAGGCAAGAGCCTGCTATGAGTGTGGTGAAGTGGGTCACTTCAGAAATCAATGCCCAACGTTGACCGGGAACAATCAGAGGGTGGCAAGAGGCCGGGCTTTCCAACTGAATGCTCCAGCTGCTCAGGCCAACCAGGACGTCGTCAACGGTACATTTCTGATCAACAACTCTTATGCATCTGTCTTATTTGATTCTGGTGCCGATAGGAGTTTCGTTTCATATGATTTTGAATGCTTGCTTGGTAGAACACGTACATATTTAGATAAACCGTTTAACGTGGAAGTGGCTGACGGAAACACTATTGATATTGACACTATTATCGTTGGATGTACGGTGAACTTAAATGATCACGTTTTCCCAATTGATCTCATACCCATGCATCTTGGTAGCTTTGACGTTATCATAGGCATGGACTGGTTAGCCACCCACAAAGCGGAGATTGTATGCTATGAAAAATACATTCGTATTCCCTTACCTTCGGGTGAAACTTTGAGAATATTTGGAGAAACTGCTAGTAAAGGTCTTAAGCTGATGTCATGCACTAAAGCACACAAGTACCTTAGAAAGAAATGTGTAGCATTTCTAGCTCATATTGTGGAGAAGAAAGAGAAAGAAAAGAGAATTGAAGATGTTCCAGTGATACGAGATTTTCCGGAAGTATTTCCAGATGATTTGCCGGGTCTTCCACCAGAACGTCAAGTTGAGTTCCGAATCGACTTAGTACCTGGTGCGAACCCAGTCGCCAAAGCTCCCTACAGACTTGCGCCTTCGGAGTTGCAAGAATTGGCGAGCCAGCTGCAAGAACTTACCGATAAAGGATTCATTCGCCCGAGCCATTCGCCATGGGGTGTACCGGTCTTGTTCGTCAAGAAAAAGGACGGGTCATTCCGAATGTGTATCGATTACCGCGAATTGAACAAACTCACAATTAAGAATCGATATCCACTGCCGCGCATCGATGATCTCTTCGATCAGCTTCAAGGCTCGGCATGGTTTTCAAAGATCGATCTTAGGTCTAGGTACCATCAGCTTCGCGTACATGATGATGATATTCCCAAGACTGCATTCAGAACAAGATATGGCCATTATGAATTTTTGGTAATGCCTTTCGGCCTTACCAATGCACCTGCGGTTTTCATGGACCTCATGAACCGTGTTTGCAGGCCATACTTGGATAAATTTGTGATTGTCTTCATAGATGATATCTTGATTTACTCAAAGACCAAGGAAGAACACGAGAAACACCTTAAGTTGGTTTTGGAGATCCTAAGAGAGGAGCGACTGTATGCCAAATTCTCCAAATGCGAATTTTGGCTTAAGGAAGTTCAATTTCTGGGACACATAGTCAACGAATACGGTGTTCACGTGGATCCTGCAAAGATTGATGCGGTAAAGAATTGGAGTACACCGAAGACACCGACGGAGATCCGATCGTTTCTCGGACTGGTCGGTTACTACCGGCGGTTTATATCGAATTTCTCCAGGATTGCTGTCCCTCTCACTGCTTTGACTCAGAAGAATAGGCCATACGAGTGGGGACCAAAGCAAGAAGAGGCATTTCAGACCTTGAAGCAGAAACTTTGTGATGCTCCTGTTTTGACATTGCCGGATGGAAATGATGATTTTGTGGTTTATTGTGATGCATCCAACCTAGGTCTCGGTTGTGTTCTCATGCAACGGGGAAAGGTTGTGGCTTATGCATCAAGGCAACTAAAGATTCACGAGAAGAACTACACCACACACGACTTAGAACTTGGTGCAGTCGTGTTCGCCTTGAAGATATGGAGACATTATCTTTATGGCACTAAATGTGTAGTGTTCACTGACCATAAGAGTTTGCAACATATTCTCAATCAAAAGGAGCTCAATATGAGACAACGGAGATGGGTTGAACTGTTAAATGATTATGACTGTGAAATTCGCTATCATCCTGGTAAAGCGAATGTAGTAGCAGATGCGCTTAGTCGCAAAAGTCAAGTTCAGATCCGTAGTGTCCGAGTGCACAATAGTCTCCGAAATGATGTTCTCACAGCCCAACAACACTCATTAGCTCAAGATGACTTGAAGAATGAGATGTCTTGTGGGGCTGAAATTTTATTGGAAACTAAGGATGATGGTTTGATGTATTATTTGAATCGGTTGTGGATACCGAATAGAGGTGATCTCAGGATAGTGATTATGAATGAAGCTCACAAGTCTCGTTACTCAATCCATCCGGGCTCGGATAAGATGTATCAAGACCTTAGGGGCTTGTACTGGTGGCCTGGAATGAAGAAGGATATTGCTGAATATGTGTCTAAGTGCCTTAACTGCGCTAAAGTCAAGGCAGAACACCAGCGACCTTCAGGATTGTTATTACAACCAGAGATACCGATGTGGAAGTGGGAGAATATTTCCATGGATTTCATTACTAAACTCCCACGAACTGCAAACGGTAAAGATAGCATTTGGGTTATTGTTGATAGATTGACTAAGTCGGCTCATTTCTTACCGATACGCGAAACTTACCCTGTGCGGAAGTTAGCTCGTATCTACATTGATGAAATCATTAGCCGACATGGTATTCCCTTAAGCATAATATCGGATCGTGATGCTCGCTTCACGGCACGATTTTGGGAATCACTACATGAAGCTTTTGGAACAAGATTGGATCTTAGCACTGCTTATCATCCTCAAACGGATGGTCAAACGGAGCGAACTATTCAAACCTTGGAAGATATGTTAAGAGCTTGTGTCATCGACTTCGGTGGCAACTGGGATAGCCATCTACCATTGGTTGAGTTCTCGTATAACAACAGTTATCACGCGAGCATTGGTATGGCGCCGTTTGAAGCTCTGTATGGCAGGAAATGTCGGTCACCTATTTGTTGGACCGAAGTCGGCGATTCACAGATCACTGGTCCCGAGATTATTCAGGAAACGACTGACAAGATCCGCCAGATCCGCGACAATCTGTTAGCTGCTCGCAGTCGACAGAAGAGCTACGCGGATAAACGAAGAAAACCTTTAGAGTTTGAAGTGGGAGATATGGTATTACTTAAAGTGTCGCCTTGGAAGGGCGTTGTACGATTTGGGAAAAAGGGGAAGCTTGCTCCACGTTATGTTGGCCCTTTTAAGATCCTTGAACGGATCGGGAAGGTTGCATACAAGTTAGAACTTCCTACCGAACTTAGTAATGTGCATCCGACGTTTCACGTGTCCAATCTAAGAAAGTGCTTAGCTGATTAGGATCTTCAGGTACCACTCGATGACATTCACATCGATGATACCATGCACTTTGTTGAAAGACCAGTGGAGATAATGGATCGTGAGGTTAAACAGCTCAAACGCAGTAAAATTCCAATTGTTAAAGCACGTTGGGAATCGAAGCGGGGTCCAGAATTCACATGGGAGCGAGAAGATCAGATGAAGCTTAAGTACCCACATTTATTTACTACGGTTACCCCAAATGGAATTTCGGGACGAAATTCCTTTAACTAGGGGAGACTGTAACATCACTGTATTTTCAGTTGTCCGTACGTCCGTACATCCGTACGATTGTACTGTTACGACTGGATATTTATAATTATTAATGATTATGAGATTATTGATTGACATTACTGATATTATCACTGTTGCTGGTATACATGATTATAATTTATAATACGCGTAAACCACGGGAAGTTTAGTTGTAATTCAACTACACAGACCCGTAGTGTTTATTGCAGTTACTTATTACTGATGATGAAGGATTATTGGTTGAGAATTGATTTGTGATGGAACTGGGAGTTTGTTGGAGTCTGGTTACTAAACGTAGTCAAGGACCCATGGTCATGGTTTATCGAAATAACGGTGGGACGGTGGCTAGGGCAGTTGCGACTGACCCTTACATATGCCCTATATATATGCATATTTCGGTCTATCATGGATGTGTCAGTGACTAGGGTTTAGTGGGTTTTGGTTTGGGAAATGATAATATTAAAGTTAATAAATATTGGGAATTAATTACGCGAAGTGAGGTTACGAACATTACTAAAACGTGAATATTAATTCAGAAATGTTAACTTAATAAATGTATTCGCGTGGGTGACGATTCACACGAATATAATTATTAAGAATAATATACTGAAACGATATTCCATAAATAATAAATCAAATCGAAATACGATACGAGCGTTGGATTCGCAAAGGTGACGATCTTTACGAATACGTACGCGAGTAACGCGTTTCGACGAGATAATTAAATAATATCTCACGATATTAAATTAATAAATAAAAACTTAAAACGTTTATTAGGAATCACAACCTAAAAATGAGTTCGAATAAATTAATTATCAAATAATTGATTTAACGAAAATAAACGAATGGTTTTACGAAATAATTTATTTAAAATTTATTGACTAATACGAAACATATCTATTTAAATGTTTTATATTTTAAATGTGTTTTTACGTTAAAACCGAGCAATTATTACGTTCGATCGCGATATAAACGAGACCGGGCACACGGGGTTGGTACGCGATATAAGGAAGAAGAAAGTCTTCTTCTTCCTCATTCACCAAAACACATTTCTCTCTCTAAGTCTCAAAAACGCATCCTCTCTCTCTCTAACTTCTCTCTAGCTTTTTGAGCTCGTTTCTTGACGAAATCGCGAGATCTCGGAGCCTAAACGACCGGGGAATCAAGGGGAACAAGAAAGTACAAGAAGATCCTACGTTTGCTCCACGAATTGAGGTAAATCTGTTGTTTTCTTTTCGGGTTTTGATGAAAACGAGATGTGTTCATGATTTTCAACTTTTAAAGCAAATTTTGAGTTCTCTACTTGTTAATCGGGTTAGTCTTCATCTGTGGAAGCCTTAGACGCACCTGTAATCACATAGGAACTGATGGTGTTGAGGATGAACAGCAAGGTTCGTTCCAGGGGCTGCTCGAAGCATGGGTTCGTCGAGATTAGGGTTATCGAACCTACAGGGTTCGCCTAATCTAGCTATGGTCGTAGTGCTGGAGTCCCGAACCTTCTTCTCCTCCTCTACAGTGCCGAACCCCTACAGCTTAGCCGAATCAAATGGTTCGTGGGTTGTAGGAGCGAACCTTCACAGCAACTGGCGAACCTCCCTGGTTAGCCGAACCCTAGACATAGCCACAGCCGAACCATGGCAACCCTTGCAGCGAACCCTGCTGTGCAGATGGACCCTAGGACGGCCGAACCTTCATGCATGGATCACAAACCTAACATCCACGAACCCTTTTTCTATGATTGGCCAAACCCTAGCAGCCCATGAGCCGAACCATGTGAGTTCGAGGCCGAACCTGTGGTACTCAAACTGACATGGAAGCTTCACGAACCTTACAATGCAGCGAACCCTAATACCTAGGCGAACCGGAGATGGGACGAACCCAAGAATGGCGAACCCTATTCTATTCTTGGCCGAACCATCGGGGGTGGGCTGAACCCAACGAACCCCTTTGCATGAGCCGAACCTTGGCTGTGTTTTGCCAAAGGTTCGCTGCCCAAAAAGGGGGATCCGACCTAGTTCCACCTAATTAAGGGTTTAAGAGACGTAAAGGGACATGAATCACATATATATATGTATACACAACCATGCATGCATGAACAAACATGGCCACCACCTTTTGTTTTAAAAACATAAGTTTATTCATAATATTTTATGAACAATGGAAAATTCGGTTCGAAATACTAATGTAAATTCTTTAAGTTTTAAATGAATGTGTAATAACTTAAATTGTGGTGAAGATAGGTGAACATGCATGCATGCAACTACGAATTGGTTGTATATGTGTATAAGGGATAAAACTTTACAACTTGCATAACCTTAACACCTTAATTTAAAAAGATTATCATCAATAGAAGACTATTACCACTAATGAAGTTGAATTATCCTTACGAGATAATAGGAATAGAATCCTAAGTGTGACATCTTAAATTTGATCGAGTTAACTAGGTTAATGAATACTTTAGAGTTTTAAAGCTAAACTAGTTAAACCATCTAATGATAATGTCATACTTTAACTCATGAACGCGAACATATGATAAACACAGATTGTTGATTTGATCATTGAGTTGTTTTGGATTTCACGTACGAGAGCGCGCATACTTCTAAAACATCGAATCTAAGAACTTCAGGTGAGTTCTCATAACCTCCCTTTCTTTAAACTGTTTTTAGTTTTAAAACTCGGAGGTGAAACATGTATACCAGTTTAAATATTATTTTGATAACACAAGAATAATACCTGGTTATCATTATGATATTCATATTATGAATTATCACTGATTGTTATTATTATTCATCCGTGTAAATATTGTTATTGATTTCGGTCAATAACAAAGATTACATGTATTGTCACGTGGATGAGTTCCACATCCGTGAATCATTGCTTTTGACTTCGGTTAATTGCTTTGGATTCATGTATTGTCACGTGGTTAGCGACCACTCCATGAATCATGTATTTAACTTATGTTAATTACAAAATGATCATGTATAGTCACGAACATTAATGGAGAATATAAATGATGTGATTGGTTGATTTGTTTGTGGATTGATTATCTATGTTTGATTATGATTATTTGGGATTGATTATAACTGATTGATTATGTGATTATGTGATTGTGTATGTGTTTGGTTGTTGAATGGATGGATGTGTGTTGGATTATCTCATACAGGTATTCATATGGATTTACTCAAGGAAATCATAAGTCTTACACTCGTTTTAAACAAAGCATTTTATTAAACTATTTTAAAACACTAACTTTTAAACTCATTTTTCTAAAACATTTTTGAGTATAAAAACTTATGATTACTCACCAACTACTTTTGTAGTTGACACTTGATTTCTTACATGTTTCAGGTGATGGAGACAAGTAGGATGAAGAGGGTGATCTCTTCTATTTTGGACATCATCATATAGGGTCTTGGACTTAGCTAAATAACTAAATATCTGGCGACTAGAATTTAGTTAAATAGCTAAATCTCTTTTGTATTTGTTGTAACTATTTCATGATGAACATGATGTTTGTGTAATTATTTTGGTTGATTGATTGATATATGATGATTGGATTTAGATGCCCACGAGCTTTTGAACAATCTACACATCCCTCGAGTCATCCCGACGTTTTCGCCATCGGTCGGGGTGTTACATTTTGCTTCAAATTCTGAAAGGCTTCTTCTTTCTTTTGCTCCCAAACAAACGGCTCACTTTTCTGTGTCAGCTTTGTGAGCGGCAGGGCTATCTTAGAAAAGTTCGAGATAAACCTTCTGTAATAGCCTGCTAAGCCTAGAAAAGAACGTATCTCCGTCGGTGTCTTCGGAGTGTCCCAATATTTTATTGCCTCGATCTTGGCAGGATCAACATGTATTCCCTCACTGTTAACAACATGACCTAGGAATTGAACCTCTTTTAACCAAAACTCACACTTAGAGAATTTGGCATAGAGCTTCTCTTCCTTTAACAGCTCCAAGATCGTTCTAAGATGTTGCTCATGTTCTGCTTTGCTTTTAGAATAGATCAGTATGTCATCAATGAATACAATGACAAATTGATCCAAGTACGGCTTACACACACGGTTCATGAGATCCATGAAAACCGCGGGTGCATTCGTCAAACCGAAAGGCATCACCATGAACTCATAATGTCCGTGTCTGGTACGAAACGCCGTCTTTGGTATGTCTTCGTCTTGTACTTTGAGTTGATGGTATCCTGAACGTAGATCGATCTTTGAAAAGTACTGAGCTCCTTGCAATCGATCAAACAAATCATCAATCCTCGGCAATGGATACCGATTCTTGATGGTTAGTTTGTTTAGCTCCCTGTAATCTATGCACATACGAAAGGATCCATCCTTCTTTTTCACGAACAAAACCGGAGCTCCCCAAGGTGAGTAGCTCGGTCGGATGAAACCTTTATCAAGCAGTTCCTGTAGTTGGTTGGATAATTCCTGCATCTCCGAAGGTGCTAACCTGTAAGGAGATTTAGCAACAGGTGTTGCTCCAGGAACTAAATCGATACGAAACTCTACCGGTCGCACAGGTGGCAAACCAGGTAGATCTTCAGGAAACACTTTAGGATATTCTTTCACTATCGGTACGTCTTGTATTGTTTTCTTGTCTTTTTCTTTCTCCACCACGTGAGCCAAGAAAGCTACACATTTCTTTTGTAGACACTTACGCGCTTTTATGCATGATATGATCTTTACGTTTCTCTTTGCTTGATCCCCACGAACTTCCAATACATGATCACTCGTCACTGGAATTCGAAGTAGCTTTTCAGAACAGATGACTTCAACTCTATTGAGTGATAGCCAATCCATTCCCACAATGATGTCGAAACTGCCCAACTCCATCGGCAACAAGTCGATGGTAAATGTGTGATCCGCGAGTGTAAGTGGGCAGTTCCTAAGTATAGTGCTAACTGTAATTTGCTTCACATTCGCTACTTCAATGATATAAGGGGAGTCTAATGTTTCCTCAGTAAGATTAAGTTGGTGTGCAAAGTCAGATGAAATAAAACTCTGATCTGCACCAGTGTCAAATAAAATAGATGCATAAGAGTCATGTATAAGAAATGTACCAGTGACCACGTTAGGGTCTTGGCGTGCAGCATTGGCTCCAATCACAAAAGCCCTTCCACGTGGTGCTTGGGCTCCTTGTTGTGCTCGTTTCAGACACTCTCTGGAGAAATGGCCTATTTCTCCACAGTTGTAGCATCCCCTGTTGTTGTTGTTGTGATTGTCAGGCCTTGGTGGTAGAGGAAATGCTACAGCAGCATTGTTAGCTGTACGAGTTGCCGGTACACGGCATTGCTGAGCACGGTGACCTAATCGGCCACAGTTGTTGCATTTCCGGCATTGTGCCGTAGTGAGATGATGAAATCTTCATCGTGCACACTGAGGATGCGGTCCCACATAGTTCTTGGGTGCAACCTGAGCAGGTGCTGCAGTAACTTGTTAAAGAGGGGTGGCCATCACATAGTTCTTGACGACCTTTTGCTTTTTCTTCTGGTGGTACTCTGGCTTCTTTGAAGTGGTTTCCTTAGCTTTCCCCGATTCGTCTTTCAGAACTCCTGACTTTACCATTACCCCAGTAAGTTTGGCTGAGAGGGAGATGGCTGATTCTAGTGTAGCAGGATACGCAGCCAAAACAATGCTTTGGATGCAAGAGGGTAATCCTGCAACATAGCGGTCAATCAGCTTTTCCAGTGTTGGTACCATTTCTGGCACCAGAGCTACCAGTTCATGATAGCGAGTGGTAAAAGTCATATGATCCGCTCCCTTCATAACATGGTTCGAGAGCTCAATCTCCAACTGTTGCAGTTCATGCTTCGGACAAAATTCATTCCTCAGTAGAAGTTTAAACTCCGTCCAGGGCATTGCCATCGCTTCATCTCTTCCTTTAGCCCTGATCTGTGCGTTCCACCAAGTTAAAGCTCGCTTGCTAAAAGAACCAGCTGCATAGCGAACCTTATGATGTTCTGGACAACCACTAATGTCCAGGGTATTTTCCATCTTTTCAAGCCATTGGATAAGTCCAACAGCTCCTTCAGCACCGGTGAAGCTTGGGGGTTTGCATCCTACAAAAGACTTGTAGGAGCAGTCCGAGGTATGACTAGTGTTTCCACTAGCTTCTCCAGTAGTATGGCCAGAATTGTTGCCATGACTTTGAATACGGTTTATCATCTCTGGAATGACATCCTTCAGCTGGCTTGTCAGTTGGGTGCTTAGCAGTGTCGCCAAGGCGATAGTAGCAGGATCTATCATCTAAACAGTGCTGGAGCCTGGTGGCGGTGAGTGTGGAGGAGGAGGTGGCGGTGGCGGTGGTGAATCTGGCGGTGTAGGAGTAGAAGAATGTGGTGCAGAAGTCTGAGTAGTAGGCTGTTTTCTTGGCAGCATTCTGATCATAACCAAAAGAATTTGGTTAGTGCAATGATCGAATGCAGAAAACATAATGCAAACATAATCCTAAGTGCTCTACATGAAGGTCCCTAAGTTATAGTCTAGGCCAAACCATTTAAGTAAATGACCTAATATTCTCTATAACCTTGAGCTCTGATACCAATCTGTCACACCCCGGGCCGGCGGGGTTGGATCGGAGTCCCCGTCGGGCGGAAGGTTCCCGGGGCGCGATATCGGGTGTGATAATCGGGTTGATCAGATTGTTTACATAGCATCAATGTTAAGAATCACTAAAGCACAATAAAGCATTTAAATAGGATTACAAAGTTAAATTACAGTGTCAATGTTTGATAATTTAACTTGGTAAACCTAACAAAAGAATCAAAGTATTCAATCTTGTAATCTGTACAAGATGTCCAAAAATGATTCGTATGATTAACAAAATATGTGCTTCCCAAAATCACTAGGTCCTCTATTTAGGCCGCCTAGCATGCAATCCAATAGCTTAAGTTTAAACCTGTGCATCACCTGAGAAAGCATGTAAGAAAACAAAGTCAACACAATGGTTGGTGAGTTCATGTAGTTTACAAGTTTAAATAGCTTTAACAAAACTCCTTTCGGTAAAACCTTAATCTTATTAACTCCACATGTAATATCCAAATCGGTATGCTTATATATAGGGCATACCCCTGGGTCAAGCCTACAACCCGCCCAGACGACGTCCCACCACATACTAATCCGGATATGACACTGTTATTAATAATAATTAAGCCTTTTACCTACCCATCCGTATAGTTTCCCCGTCATAGTTTAAGCACTTTTGTTTGTAAGTTTATCCCATGCACTAATAGTATCCGTGAGTTTATCCCGATAGTTACCGGTATGGATAACCGAATGCCCGAAGGAATCCAGTATCAATCCAAACCAGCCCCAGGTATAATTAGCAACTCAGGAGAAAATATAGGATTTCCAGGTCGACACAAAGTCAACTAAGGATCGCCAATATCGCCCTAGTTACTGATAACCCAGGTAAATAGTTGTGGGAAACACTGCATGGCAAGCACTGAGAGGCCATCAGTCCATTTCCTCGATTAAGACTGTGAAGAACACATGAAGGCAAGCACTGAGAGACCAACTATTGTTCTTCAAGTCCCGGCTAGGAAGAACACCTGAAGGCAAGCACTGAGAGACCAACTATTGTTCTTCCATAGCCTATAGTTTTAGCATACAAAGAATCCAGCATTTACGTAACTTGTGCACAAGAACTAGCTTTACAACCGGTAAGGCAAGCACTGAGAGGCCAAACCGTTGTTTGAGCATGGCAATCACATAGCATTCAAGAGTTTATAGTATCCATAGATTCAAGTATCCAATGTGTATGTATGTTTGCATTTAGTATCACCATGGTCTTATAGCATCATTAGCATTTAGAGTTTACATTAGTCTTTAGTATAAAAACCCATAGCATTATCAAGTAGAATAGTTTCATAGCATTAGTACTAAGCATAACCCGTAGCGTTAGTTTATAACATAAACCCATAGCATTAGCATAACCTGTAACCTTAGAATTTAGCATGACTCATAGTATTAGTTTGTAGCATAACCTCATAGCATTAGCATAACCTGTAACCTTAGAATTTAGCATGACTCATAGTATTAGTTTGTAGCATAACCTCATAGCATTAGCATAACCCGTAACCTTAGAATTTAGCATGACTCATAGTATTAGTTTGTAGCATAACCTCATAGCATTAGCATCCAAAATAGCATCATCAGATAGTAAATACCCTTAGCACTTGGTATTAACACATAACTTTAGTATTAACAAGTAGCTTATGCCTTTAGCACTTGGCATAATCAAATAGCATTTAGTTTGAATAGTATCTTATGCCTTTAGCACTTGGCATAATCAAATAGCCTTTAGTTTGAATAGTCTCTTATGCCTTTAGCACTTGGCATAATCAAATAGCATTTAGTTTAAATAGTGTCCTATGCCTTTAGCACTTGGCATAATTGAATAGTATAAAAGCATTTTGTTACATTTAAAACATTAGTTTTAAAAGGTATAACATGCTTCTCAGTCCCGAGTTAAAATCAAAATAGTTTGAAAAGGGACAATGAACTCACCTAGCAGTAGTGGTAGTTGACTTAGTCTCAAACAAGAATGCACGCTCTCTTTGTTGTAATTGATATTGTTTTCACAAACCTGTATTGATTTCAAATTGTTTGAATTTGTAAGTATAAGTTCATAATTGATTTGTGTGTGTAAGTGTTAGCCATGCATTTGGCTAACACTTCGAAAGCCTCGGTGTCTACTCGGCCCCTTTTCACTTTAGACTATTCCACTTTATTATTAGTGTTAAGTTCATCTTGACTCATTTGTTATAATACATTTGCTTTTATAAAAGACTTAGTACTTATTCTCAAATTCCACCTTGTTGATCTTATAAAATTTATTAAACCCATGTGGGCCTAAGATGGAAAGTGGACCGAGTAATGTGATCAAGTTACTTGTTTGGGCCTTCGTGTAACAAGTTGGGCCTTGAGATGGTCTGGGACAATTGAGAGTTGTTAGGCCTATTTGAAATGTGTGGGCCAATGATTTGGGCTGTTGAAATGCAAGGGCCCGGCCAAGTGTTGCAAAACCTAGAAATCAAGTGGCCTTGTGGGCCTCTATTGGGCCAGGAGGGCCTTGTTGGGCCAAAGGTGGGCCCAGGCAAGAATGATTGGGCCTGAAGTTACAATAGGTTGCAGGAATCATAATTGGGCCAGAAATAGGATATTGCCCAAGTTATTTGCAAAGTGGCCCCAAAGTTAGGACAAGGGCCTTAAAAGTGGGCCTTGGGTTCCATTTCTGTGGGCCTCGGGCTGAATTTACTGGGCCTAACAGATTTCATCATGGGCCTTCATAAAAACAGCCCTGGGGCCAAACTGGGCCTTGTTCAGTTGGGCCGAAATCAAAGATGGGCCAAGAGTAATGGTCGTTGGGCCTGTATGGGGTTATTGGGCCATAATAATATGTAGTTAGACCAAGGTGTTGAAGTTGGGCCTGAGTGTATTTATTATGGGCCGACTGATTTAAACAATGTGGGCCTCATCATTCAAATAACCATAAGTTGAATAAGGGTGATGGGCCAAGAAATCCATGATGCTTCTGTGTAACATGTTTGGCCCATATGTGAGCTGTTAATCGAGTGGGGTCTTCACATGGTCAAGATGAATATAAGTGTTGTAGAGCGAATGAAACTTGTGACGACAGAAGGATCATGAACGAAAGTGGATCTGCCGAATGGAAAGGAAAGATGGCTGGCGAATGAAGCATAGGCGAAAGAGGATGGCGCATGACCTGTTGCTCGAATGAACCTGCTCGAATGGGGTAAGAGTCGAATGAAGATTGTGGTTCGGAGTATGGCTGGCCGAATGAGGCCATTCGCAGTTTTGGTTCGGCGCTTCTATGGCCAGCGAAAGAGGAGATTCGGCCAAGGCCATTCGGCAGTTAGCCGGCCGCCGCCCAGGTGAGTCCCGAGGCCAAGGGGTGGTGTTTGGTGGTGGTGTTATGCCAGAAAGGTTGTTCGAGAGGTGAGGTTTCGACTATAAGGGTTCCAAACCGGTTTGAAGGTGGTTTACACAACAAGGGTTGAAAACCCTAGTTTTCGTCACTTTACACTACAGATTACCTCGAATCAGATGATTTACAACCCAGATCGGTTGTACTTTCATGTAGAGGGAGTCAAGATCTTCATTTGGGTTCAAGAATGGCTCGATTTCGTTGAGAAACAAGAAAGTTATGAGCTTTTGAAGTTCAAAAATGGAGGTGGAGTGTGTAAACCGGGATTAGGGTTTTTGTAGGAGAGAAGAAGATGGAAAAATGAATTAAATGGGCTCATTCAAGGTATTTATACCTCGGGTGAGTTCGGGTTCGTTTTCGTGGCTCGGTTCGCGTTTTCGTTACGTTTCCGGAACGTAACGCGTGTGTTTACGGTTTTAAAAAATAAAAGGATTATTTTATGATGTTTTAAAATATAATATCTTTTTATAAATTAGTTTAATTATAGTTACGCTAATTATTCATCGAATTTAATATTTTTACGCGTTTCGGTAAATCCGTTCGCGATTTGTTAAAACAGTATTATTTAATTTATTGAATGATGAGTTTCAAAATTGTAAAATAAGAAATATCTTATTTCTTTGAATTTATGATCGTTCGTATTTTTTATCGTTTTCGTTCTCGTTTCGTCAGAACGCGTCACCATCGCGCGTATTCGTTCGAATCGTCATTCGAACGAACACGACGATGGTTTTGCTTTCTGATTCTTGTTTTCTATGTTAAATTATTATTTCAGAACGTTAAACTATCAGAATCATTCGTACAGATCGTCACCCATACGAATAACTCATCGGTTTAGCATTCCGTAACAATAACTGTTATTGTTTTGTTTTGTTTAACCTCGCTTACGTTTACACATGATAACACATCAATAAGCATTAGTATCACTGTTCCATGTTGTCTGATGTGTTTCTGACTGTTAAACTGTTACGTTTAATCAGATTTCAGAAACAATAGCATAATAGTTTACTGTTTAGCATTACGTAGTTGACAGTACATCAATAGTTTGCATAGTTTGTACCTGCGTTACTGTGCCGTTCCGTTCGCTGTTCCGGCGACGTTTCCGGCACAGTTGTTACAGATAACGTGCTATGTATTAACATGATCACGTAAGGCTAACGAGCTTGCTAGAACTTTAAAAACGATATGTGTTATAGAACTTGCTATAAATGGAAACTTACTATAAATAGTAAGGTGTCCATGAACGCGATTTGCGCGTTTTGCACGCGACGAGCACAATCACGAATGTTGCATGAATCACAACCGACACACTGTTCACCAACGGGTCGTTGACTTGACACGGTCAAACACAGTCAAACATGGTCAACCACGGTCAAACACAGCCAATGTGGACCAACATGAGCAAACACGGTCAATGTGGACCAACACGGACAAACATAACAACCGACGGTAGTTGAGCACAAACACGAGCATGAAACACGAACACGGTCACTTACACGAACTCACGTATGGTATACGATATAGGTAGCCGGTGACCGACCACTCTGTGACGAAGGAGCTTACGCTTGCACCTATTCATTATCACTAAAGTGAGTTTACGGTCCCTGTTTACTCTTTTACAAACTTTTCAAATAGGGGGGGGGGAATACTTGTTGAATCGAGTCAAACATTATTAATGTACAAACATTATATGTGTATGCTGGTTTATTAGACAAACATTAAGTGTTGTAATCGTAACAAGCCCTCACAAAGTCTTACCGTTAATGTACAAACAACGAGGTGAGCTTGAATAGATCTGATTGGGTGTGACGAACCCCACGTGGCACAATACTGACTGGAGGTTGGGACACGTGAAATCTCGACCTATCTTGTTATGTTATTACGAGACATAGCGGAGGCAAGGACTAACAAGTTTAGTTCGGTAGTGACGCACTGACACTTGGATCCTAGGGCTCGAGACTAACATTTTAATAAACCACATGACACATGTTTTCGTATTATCTATGTATATCCAAAACCTGTGAACTCACCAACCATTGTGTTGACCCTTTTTCTTAAACTTGTATTCTCAGGTAATTAGCTGAATGACATATTGATAAGGAATGCACCTAGGGAAACAAGCACAGGACTCGCATGCATTTACATTATGTCATTTGATCAAACAATCTTATTTCTATTATGTATTAAAACTATGTAGTGTCTGACAATCTACTTTCCGCTGTTTAACAATTATATTTCCGCTGCAGGTATTAAACTTATTATTTTCTGCTGCGAATTAGTTTGTTAACATTTATGACAAACAATGTATTTTGAAAACGTATATAGAATCGTTCTATATGACCATGAGCTGTGATTCTGACCACGTCACACCCATGTGGATTGACTCCATACGTGGGAATTTGGGGGTGTGACACAGCCTAATCTTGGCTTTTGGAGTTTTTTTCCAAAAGAGTGTAATAAAAAAACTTATTTACCAAAATAGGGCAGTTTGAAAAATATTTACTAAAATAGATGTTTTCCTTCATTCTTATATTTTAATAACTTCTTTTCTTTTCTTTTCTTTAATTTTTAATATTGAATTAAACCTATATTGTTTCCCTTTTGTTATATTTCAAATCGATCAGTAGAGTTATGTTTAACAATATTACTCATTTTATTTTTTACTTTTTAATCAAATCAGGTTAATACAAATACAGGAATCGTACAAAAAATTTTAAAAATGAAACAAGAAACATAAAACATGCTAATAAACATTAGAACTTAAAAATATGGCTGTAAACGAAGCGAATGTTCAGCGAACAATTCGTGAACTGTTCGGCGCAAGTTCATTTATGTTCGTTCGTTTAATAATTGAACGAACACGAACAAGAAATTTCGTTCGTTTAGTTAAAGGAACGAACACGAACAGAGGTTGTGTTCGTTCATTTATGTTTGTGAACGTTCGGTAACATAATAAATGGTTTCAACTTAACCGGGTTCGTTCGGGTTCGTTCGGTTCCGCTCGGTTTCGCGTAGAAGCGTCGTTTCTCTTTCGTTTTCGCGACAAACGTCTCGGTTTTAAAGATAGAGGTTAATAATTTAATTTAGGTGGTTATTACTAGTAAATTAACTAATTATCTTTCGTTTATTTTAAATTCTCTGAAAACGTTTGAATTACAATTTAAATCGAATCGTATAGTTGCCGTGCGTATTCGTTCGAATCGTCACCCGTACGAATACGATGATAACTACACTTTTCAATAGGGTTTTCTAATTATTGGACATCATTCAGAACGTTAAACTTTCAGACGTATTCATACAGATCGTCACCTATACGAATAATCCGTCCATTTAGGGTTCCTGTAATGACGTCTGTTATTGCTTTGTTTTGTTCAACCTCGCATACGTCTTTACAAAATAGCATATTACAAGCATTCGTGTGTCAATCCCATGTTGTCTGATATATTTCTGACTGTTAAACTGTGAGATTTAATCAGATTGCGAAAACAATTGCAAAATAGTTTAGTGTCAAGCATCAAAATATTAATAGCATACAAATAGTTCACATAGTTTGTACCTGAGTTACTGTGCAAGTTACTGTGCAAATCATTGTTCCGGTAACGTTTCAGGCACTGATGTTACATGTTTGAAAAACGTTTGAATCCAAAATCGTCTATGGCTTTCGAATCAAAAATCAAAATCATTTTGGCGTTTGTAGAGGAGTACTTGAGCGACCTGCATGAGAAATGTGGAATCGTAATCGACGTTCTGGGTTGCAATGGGAAAAGAACGATGGACCCTTTTTTCTAAAATGAATGAGTGAATGACGATGGGTATTTCTTTTTTTAATAAAATAATAACCTTAATTAGATTTAACCCCACTTTGGTAAATATGTTTTAAATAATACCTTTTTAGTAAATAAGTTTACAAAATACACCCTTAAGGCAAAAAACTCTGGCTTTTGCACATTATTTTTAATCATTCAAGCGCTAACATATACTATACTTTTGTTACTGATTATAAAATTTTCTAACTTCGTTTATGAAAGAAAAACAGTTCTAAGTAACATGTTGTGAATGATATTATCTCGTGTCAAATCAAGGTTTATGACCCTCCTTCACTATATAAAAGGTAGGTTTTGAGGCATTTTGGCAAACAAGTAAACACAAATCATTATTTACATGTCCAAGTATTAAAAATACTAAAAGGATACAACCATATCATCATTCAATTAATCATATTATTCAATAAAATCATGTCAAAGCAATAATTCATGACAATATAAATTGGTCTTCATAGCAATCATAGATATACAAACTTAAATTAGAATAGGTGATTAACCCTAGGAGAAGGGTGAGAGGAAAAGAAGATAGGGCAATTATGCCTAAAACAACGACAAAAGAATGGAATGGCACATGTCCCATGTGTACTTCCATACTTATTCTTGCATAACGCGTCACATTTGCTTTTCATACATGGTACCATAAACTCATTACTTGTACAATCACGTTGTGGTATAACCATTCCGGTACCTACAAATTTAGAACATGCACCCACATCATATATTTAATTCACATAGATTTCGGTCGGATTAGCATATTTCTACATTAACTTACCTTAATTATAGAAACCTAAATAATTACATCAAGATCAATCCAAGTATTTGGTTTTTTCATTATCTTTATTATACATGTACAGAACTATTTTTTTTATGTGAGCCTGTAAGTTCATCATCGTTTAGAAATCTTAAGTGTAAGTTGTATTACAGTAATAAATATTTATATTTTAACGCAAACTTATACTTGTTTTAACTATTAAACAGTGATAAATTAACACATGTATATAAAAGAACATAAGTCATTTTATATGTATAATAAAGGTCGTGAAAAAAACCCTAAAGATTTGAGTTGATTTTGTCGGATTTATTTAGGTTTCCAGAACTAAGGTGGGTTATAATTCATACATACATACATACCATTAAGTTATATTTATGATATATAATTGTCTATAACAAAGTTTGGACAGTTTTACAGTTTACATCAAATAAAAATTATTCATCCAATAGAAGTCAACAAGTAGGAAACTAAATTGATAATTTATAGTCACATGATTAAATAGGTATCAAAAATAATTTTCTTAACTATTATGTCCTTTAAATTATGGTTAGAAATAATTCTTTTAATTCGTAACTTATTTGTTTTTAATTAAATTTCTCTAAATGATTCCACTGATAAAACCCAAGATGATCCGAATAGATTTGTAAGTTCAACTTTTAAATCAAACACAATGAAATTATGTTTTACCTGGGCTCAAAAGAATCGCAAGAAAAATTAAGATAATCAGTTGGTTAGTCATCCTTAATATTCGAGTTATTTAATACATGTTGCGATACATACTTATATAGGATTTGAGATCAGGATAAATCTATTATAATTAATCGCATTTAATTAATACATATTTTAATAATATGATATAATATCATAACAAAAAAAAAATTGTCCAATATTATACTTAATATATGAGTCAAATATATAAAGGTTATACTCAATGCTATTTGTACAATTCATATATAGGTTATACGAATCATATCATATATTTAACCGCTATAATATATTTATACGACTCGTATAACCAGAGCCCCGAAAACCCATAAGAATTTCGGGGCACATGCAAGTGAAAAAAAATAGAGCCTATAAACTTAATAACTTATTATAAAAAATTAATAATACAACAATGAGTCATATAGAGTTACATGAGAGACCTATAAAACTTTTATATGTCTATACGAAATATTTAATATCCTATACGAGTTATAAACGATCATGGCAGTCTCTGAGAAATTATGTGTCATACGCGAATGCTAAAAATAGGCTCTTATGTATGCTTGTGTGATAATCAGTTTGTAACTAAATATGAAGTGAGTTAATTTGTTTTTTACATAAATTTTAAATTATAATAAGTTATTGGGCCAAATGTTTATGAAACAAGTTTTTCTTTTAACTTTTATAAAATTCGTAACTAAGTTAAATATATTTAAAAATTGGAATTTAATTATATGTGTTTGTTGTAAAATAAATTAATATATAGTATATATACAAATTTTTTAAAAATAAGGGTCACCTAAAAAAACGGGCCTTGTGTGGTCACCGGCCGCACTTCCCACACTTGCTGTAAGACCCCTTATATACGAAATGAGTCACATATAGCTTATACAAAAGACCTAGAGGAGCCGTATAACATATACAACTTATATAAAATACATACAAGCCGTATAGAGAACCTTAGGTGTCATCCAAATGACCATGCCGTTATAAAAGTCCATCCCTTTATTACACCATCTGTAATACCTACATCACTGAAATTCCACTCTACTGAAATTTTATGTCACGTCATCACCCCACTAAAAATCTTAAAATCCTTTAATAGTCACCCCACTGAAAAACATTCCCTACTGAGTCACATCATCACCAATTTATAATTTATGGGGAAAAAAGAGGAGATTGGAAGACCATCGGTAATGGTCATCCCGTGGGATGAGTGGGGTATGGCGAGCTAGCGGCCTCCGGCTGGAATCCCCCCCCCCCCCCGACAGGATTAGAAATGAAGTTTGGGCGGCCCCCGCTCCCCGTTCCAATCTCCTCTTTTTTCTCCCATAATATTATAAATTGGTGATGATGTGGTTTGATGGGGAAAGTTTTTCAGTGCGGTGACCATTAAAGGGTTTTAAGATTTTCAGTTGGTTGATGATGTGACATAAAATTTCAGTAGAGTGAGATTTCAATAGGATGAGTATTGCAGATGATCTTATAGCTTAGTATTTGTGCTTCTGACACATTCACTGCAAGAAAAAGCAGCAATAGCGGCGACAGAAATCGCCGCTAAAGGTCCGGAAAATCGCCGCTAAAGGTATTTGCGGCGACAAATCGCCGCTAAAGGGTCGCCGCTATTAAATCGTCGGTAATGGTCGATAATCGCCGCTACTGACCATGTCGCCGCTGTTGACCTGGTCGCCGCTAATGCTCAAAATCGCCGCTAAAGGTGTTTTAAAAATCGCCACTAATGGTCACTTTTAGCATATCTGATGCAATTATTAGTGGCGACAAAAATCGCCACTAAAGGTCCCTGTCGCCGCTATTGCTACCGAAACCTTTTAAAAGGTGTTGCTTTAATATTTGTGTTTCATGGTTTTGCACCACCTACATATACAGAAACTAAAAGTAGCATTCAAAGCATTCAAACCATTCAAATAACTACTTAAAAATTCAAATCATGATTACAATACGCATAAAACAAATAATCCATAATTTTCTTTCTAGTTTAAAACACGGAGAATCAAGTACATCAACTAAGATCATTCGTCGGCTTCATCCGAATCATCTTCATCATTTGTGTTCGCTTTCTTGTTTTTTAAATCAACGAAGTGGGAGAGTTGTTCCATAAAGTCTGGATCTTTAAACAAACTTGCACTTTGAACCTATAAAATAAATTATAAATTAAGTTAAACCAAGTACTAAGCATCTCATAAACATAAACTATACAAGAACTAAGCATCTCTATTCCTTATATTTTCCTCAACATTGGCCAAAGATGGTTGGTGTTAAAGAGGTGGTTGTGTTTATTTATTTTTCGTAGGGATTGGGGAGCTGTTAATGGAACTATGGAAGCATGGGTGGCTAAAGAATAAGACAAGTATAAACATGGAATAAGAACATGGACAGACCAACTAACAACAGAGGTGGCACATTGTTATCCGTCATTCATGGATCAAATAACCTCAAGATAATCTAATTCATCATGACGTTGTAGAACTAATTAAGATGCAACAATCTGAAATAATTAAGCAAATTCAAGCATCAAATTCACAACTACAGAAATCAACCCCAATCAAATGCTTAAAAGTAAGAAACAATGACTGCTAACCAAATGCTTAAAAGTAAATCTTAATTTCTATTCAAGTATGTTGAACAACATGGTATAAAAATTGCATAATTGGAATGTCAGCTTAAATGCTTGCACTTCATAACCCTTATATAGACTAGAGCAAAAACAATTGACTAACCTCAATGTTTAAAATAGCAACTTCTCTTACACCTGGATTAGGATCATATAACATCTTTAATATCTGAGTATCATTTTTCATTTTAAAAATTAAAATTATGCAATTGAAAGCCTCATGAAACACAAGAAAAAAAAACATACAAAAGGAACCAAACTAACTCTCCGGCTTTTGTGATTCCTTGCTTTAGATCCATCTCTCTCAACAACAAGAGTTGGAGAATAGACCTGTACCACAACCAAAAAGATGAATAAAACAAAAACTGAACACAATAGGGTAATTATCAAAACAAAATGCCAAGTAAACTAGTTAAAAAGCTATTGATGAAATAAGCAACAATTACAACACAAAATAATATCATCAAGAAGAGACTACATACAGTGTTCGTTCTGTCCAAGAGGAGCTCGAAGAGCAAGCTGATCAAAGGTCAAACATTCACAACCTGTTAATCAATTAGAAACATATATATATATATATAAGTTTAAATGTCTAGCTCCAAAATATGATAACTCATTCAAAGACCTCCAAAATTAATGTGATTTTGAAGTTGAAATATATATTGATTGACAATTAAAAATGTAAGAAAAAACATCAAAATTTGTATGATATTAGCTCTTATTATGATAAATTATATATATTTTTAAGTAGTTTATGAGTTTATATACATTTAAATACACTTGAACTTTCAAGCAGATTGATTTTATATAACTATTTTTGATTTTACCCCTTTAACCCATAAACTATGAAACAATCCCAAATTTATATGATATTTAGACACCTTTGATACCCAATGAAATCAATGGACCAAACCAACTGTAAAGAAAATCCAGTTGTGAAATGTAATGAATCACCATAACAATTTTGTCTTGTAATCAAATGCTTTAAACATACTCCAATATCTGACACAAACCACCATAAAAATGACATAATCTTTAATTAGAGCAGGATAAAGTTTTCGATATTTAATAAGCTTTTGAACTAGGATTATCAGTTTGGACACTACCCTTCCTCGAGTACACAACCAAAGTAATTTGAACAAATTCACAGCCAAACTTAATCACAGCCAAAATCCGTGCAACAAAATCAATGATTCATCGACACTACAACAAAATTAACCTGGAAGAATGGGAGCTGAGCGATGTTGCCAAATGGGATGCGACGGTCGTGAACGACACTCACAGACAGGACAAATGGGAGCTGAACGCGGATGCTGAAGTTGGATGCGACGACCGGCGTGGTATGAGAGGACGATCGGAGATGGAATGCCGATGCCGGTTTGCTATTGGAGGCGGCAGCCGGTGTGCGTAGATCGAGAGGCAGGAGGCTGTGTACTCGTTGTGAGAGTTGGAGGGATGATGGAGGGAATTTAGGAAAAGAGGGAAGAAGACCGCCTTTTTATTTACTTTTAATGGTTTGCGTATGAATTGATCTTGGCCCTTGATTCCAACGGTTGGATTGGTTAAGGAACGGATCCGTGAACTCGTCGCCGCTAATGGTAAAATCGCCGCTAATGATGTCGCCACTAAAGCTACTTTTTCTTGTAGTGATTGCAGATGAAACACGACTCGGCTTTGAATAGAGGTGACAAATTATTTAAACCCGAAAATAATTAATTAGTAGCTTGCCCAAATTAAGAAACTAAAGTTTAAAATGTTAAGTTTCGGTTATGCCTATTTGATCTTTTTAAACTTGTGTTCATTGCAGTACGTTAGGCCTCGAAGAAAATTAAGAGTCAGAATTTTATATGCATACAAACTTTTATGCAAACGCACCCCACGCGCAATCCCGACGATACATAGAAGTATACAAAAATAAAATACTTAAAAACAAGAAAAGAAAAGAAATGAGAGTCGATACACTTTAAATCCACACATACACAACCTTACCATTGCATCAAGTTGATACATATGTATATATGTAACATCCTAGACAAATCACATGTCAACTGTAGATAGGACATATGTTGGGTTTGTAACGAATGATCCACCTAAAAACCATCAATGTGTTATGATGCATCAATTGTGAAGGAGAAGAGAACAATGTTGTTACGAGATATCGGATGTTTACAATATAAATATAATTTGAAAGGTTAAATAAAAATTAACAAACTTAAGTAATTAAAAAGTTAAGTAAAACAATAAACACACATATATATAAAGCAAGGAAGGTTTATAAGAAAACCTTTTACTTTGTAGAAAACAAAGAAAAACTCATCCTATATATATATATATATATAAAGATTATAAGTTACAAATATTTAGTATCACAATAATCCTTATCAAATCATAAAAAAATAATAATTGATAAAACATAACGTCATAAGTGTTCAAGTGACTCCATAGTGTCTTTGTAAATGAATTTTGGTGCAAATCTCAAAAATCAAAATCACTTTTACCAACTCTCTAAAATGTCTTAAAATAAGTGTTCCTAAATAATTTATCTATACTATATAATAAAAGATAATAATATATTACATGTTGTCTGTCTAACATACTTATATTACATTTGTTATATGATATCTTTTTAAGTTATTTACATGTCATATTAGACAAATTAAAAAAACAATTCAAAATTTTCAATCTTTTTCTATATAGTAAGGAAGTGTTTATATATTTATAAAAAAAATATCTAAAGAGGACGAACCTTGAAGCAACTGATAAATTTGTTGCTTTGTAATCTTAAAATCATGAATTCAAGCTGTGTAAACATGTTTCACAAATGTAGGGTTAGGACTGCATATATCATATTGCAAAGTGATCAGGTACCTCCTTGTATCATTCGCAAAGCGAGTGCTAAGTTAAGCACTGGGTACACCTTTTTATTTTTTAAAAATGTTAAAAATTTTATATTATTTGTATATTTATTTTTTATCGGTGATTGATTTAAAATAATTATATTTTATATAGTTAGGCAAATGACAACCAATATATAAGCATGCCAGAGTGCCAGACCTTTGGACTCAAACATTGGGCCAACGGTATAGAATATGCTGATACACAGGTGGACAAAAACCTGAGCTGATAATCGGAACCGGTAATACCTGAACCGGTGGGTACGAATGGGTAGAACCAGAACTGGAAAAACTAGAACTGGTTTCATCTGTACCCGGCCAAAACCCCAACCGGAACCGGCCAAAACCGGGATCAAGAACCGGTCGAAACTGAAACTGGAACCGGGTCTTGACTTTGTTAACTGGAACCGGACCGGTTAGAATCGAAGCCAGTTCCAAAACCCGATTTGCGCACCTCTATGCTGATATGCCCAATAAACCTATTTAGCTATGTTAATAATTATACATGTATGTATGTTAAACAAAAACTTTTGTGCATAAGTGTAAATAATAAACGTTCATTTTTTTTTTTTGATTTAGTCTTAAAAGTTAACAGTAACTTTTTGTTACAAAAGTTAGACTACTCTAATAATAAATGTAACTTTTGTTTCTTTTATTGTAATCATTAATAATATTTTTTTGTTTTATTCGTATTATAATAATAGCAATACCAACAATAATAATAATGTTATTATTATTATAATACGAAATAAATTAATTCATAAATTTCACTTGGACACCATATTAGTACTGGCAAAACCCTAATAAATATACTAAATATGAACTTTAATCAAATAAACTTAATATGAACTTTATTACAGCTCATAGGGATTGAATCATATAAAAACTCAATCTTAAAGAGAAAACTTTTAAACTCTATGTGAGCTATTAATTTGAAATCTTGAAAATAAATATGTGGTTCAAATTAAACCTGAATAAAAAATGAGGTTTTGAATCAAGAAATCATTTTTAATGTGGGTTAATGTATATCACATATTTATTTTCAATATTCTAAATTAATGGCTCATATAAAATTTAAAGGTTTTCTTTATAAGATTGTGTTTTCATAAGATTTAATTCCACAACTCATTATAAAGGTAGAGTATAAATGTACAAGGGGAATTTGTACCATCCATAATGACAGGGAACATATTCAACACAACCATACCTAGTTCGCAAGTCACGGTTAACACATTGTCCCCGAACAAGTTTTCATCTTTTGAAAATGTTGCATTACATTTTCGACCGAAACTTGCTGGAATAACTCTTTTTCAACATAACAAATGCAAAAATCATTCAGGTACTCATCTATTATCCTCTTACTCAATTCCGTCTTCACATTCTTCATTGAAGAAAAAAAAATTTTCAACGCTAGTCGTTGCAATTGCTCACTTGTCCAAACACTGATGTTGTTACTTAAAACACAATTCATAAATATCCATATACGCCGAATAATTAATGTTTTCTAGGGACATCAGATTGTATTTTTTGATGGTAGATTTTACGTATAAGCACAACCTTTTTTTGTGATAGACCCTCTTACGACGAGTACACTTTAGGGTTTTATGTTGTAGTGACAACCGTTATGTGATTTTTATATTTGCATTTTGATCTACGAGATTATGATTTTATTATGATATTTACAATCGTAACATAATTATTGCCGCAACGTGTGAGGAACCCACCAATTAAATACAAACTCAAGATATAATTTACCCAAACATTAGATATTTCTTAAAAGATCACAACATGCAAATACATTAATTATATTTATAATTAATGTTTATGTCGTAATCACTTACACATCATACATCACCTACCTATTCGGGATGGATTTAGCATAGAGTTGTAATCAAGCCGAGTTAGCCTCCTCAAGCTCAAGCTCAAGCTCGTCAACTTTCGAACCGGCTTAAAAAAAATTTGTGCCAAAAAATTGAGCTATGTTATATATAATTCTAATCCACTGGTATTCATTCAATTTAGTTATTAGGTTTCCTATCATCATGTTCCCTATTATGATTCTACGTATTTTAATTGTTTATATAAATAACATATTTATCTTGTTTTATGTTTGATTCGACGAATTAGGTAAATGGAATTGAAACCATTCAAAATCCAGGAGGGAAACAACCATATCACAATTTGAGCGAAAGGGTTCAAATCTATGCCTGGTAAAATGGACGGGTTGGGTCGGATTGGGTAACGGATCAAAACGGATTCGGGGTCAAGATGAGTGTGGGTCGTCAAGATAGGTTTTAGTTCGGGTCTAAATGGATTGTTCTTAAAAAAATATGAGTTAATTTTCATTTTGGTCCCTATGGTTTTTAATTATTCTCTATTTTAGTCCCAACATTTAGATAATTCCTATTTTGGTCCCTATCCTTTTTAATTATTCTCTATTTTGGTCCCTATGGTTTTTAATTATTTTCTATTTTAGTACCAACATTTAGATAATTCCTATTTTGGTCCCTGTGCACGGTGCGGTTCGGTTTTGATAATCCACCGAAATCGAAACCGAAACCAATAGTTTCGGTTATCCATTATCCTTAACCGATCGGTTTTCGGTTAATCAGTTTCGGTTAATCGGTTTTTGATATGGTTTCGGTTCGGTTAAGAACGTTTAACCAATAGGTCGCTTTTAGCTTCTTTTTTCCCGGAGACATTTGTATTACGTTTTTATGTTGTTGTGGTTCACACCATGTTGCTTCTAAATTTCTAATATTTGCAGAAGATATTAATTTCAAACATGGAGAAATTGAGTTGCTATGGTTCACGCCATATTGTTGCCTTAATATCTTTTTATTCTATGATTTATTTATCTTCATTTTATATTAGAAGTGCCAATTATAAATAGAAAAAATCTGTTGGATTGTCATTTAGATGATCATAGATCAACACGTGGTGATTAGATTTTAGAATAATCACATTCTTACATATATGAAACACACAACAGATAGCAAAGATCTAGTTCATATTGATTCATAATTAACGTGCATGTTAACTAGTGAGTTAATTAAGCTCTAGTGCTTTAATGTTATATGTTGCTTCATTTTCTTAATTATCGGTTCGGTTCGGTTATGAATCGGTTATGGGATGCCTTTAACCATAACCATAACCGATCGGTCGGTTAATAAAGGAACCTTAACCATAACCGTCGGTTAATCTCGGTTATCGGTTAATTCGGTTCGGTTATGGTTCGGTTAACGGTTAATTTCGGTTAACGGATAAGGTTTGCTCACCCCTACCGTTCGGTACTAAAATAGAGAAAAATTAAAAACCACAGTGACCAAAATTAGAAAATATCTAAATTTTGGTACTAAAATAGAGAAGAATTAAAAACCATAGGGACCAAAATAGGAATTATCTAAATGTTGGTACTAAAATAGAGAATAATTAAAAACCATAGAGACCAAAATAGAGAATAATTAAAAAGGATAGGGACCAAAATATGAATTATCTAAATGTTGAGACTAAAATAGAGAATAATTAAAAATTACAGGGACCAAAATGGAAATTAACTCAAAAATATATTTTTAGTTTAACTTAATTTGTGTTATAAGTAAACAAGTATACCGTTTGAATAATTTTTAGTGATATTCTCATCAAATATGTTATTATTCATTCTTAAATGTTTGAATACATAGTTTTTGGTAACCCATCTTGACCCGCATTGTGTTGAATGTTATCAATCTCAACCCATTCAATATTATGATGTTACCCACTTCAACCCATTATATTACAATTGTTTACTCAAACAAACTCATTTCCTTTGATATGGTAAAAATTGCTTACCTTATTCAAATCTCATGTCAAACATAATTTTTGTTTTTGTCTTTATTTTTATCCTTCTTTCTACTTTTACTGATTTTCTTTTTGGACTATCGCTGCTATGAAATTGCTCCGCCTCAAACGAAACCGTAGTTGATCTATACTTTTGCAATTCCTTTTTTTACATGAAACACTAGTAAGTGTTGGTGGTCTTTAATGATAGTGCTGTTTATTTATTTTTTTAGAAAGAGAAAAGAAAAGAGAAGAAAGCAAGAGGTAGGTGATGGGATGGTGTAGAGGCACACAAAACGGTTAACCGGTCGAAAACCGGTTTTGGAATAATCGAACAGGTTAACTGGTCAAAGTCTAGAAGCTGGTTTTTACCAATAACCGGTTCAGTTAATAACCGGTTTTTCAACCTCTAAAACCGAAACCGATATAATAACCAAAACCGGTTAACCGCAAAATAACTGATTTTTTACTAAGATAGACCGGTTAACAGGTTTGAAAAACCGGTTATTAACCTGTTTGGTCTCTTGAAACTTAAACCGGTCCTAAACCCTTGTTTTTTTCAAAAACCTATAACCAATACGAATAACCGGTTTAAAACCCGGTTTTTAACCGGTACCGGTTCGGTTAACCGGTTTTTTTGTGCATCTTTAGGGTGGTGGACCGGTGGTGGTGTGGTAGTCTGACGGTAGTGTTTGTTTGTTAACGACCAGAAGTTTGCATCAACTGCGAAGGAAACACTTAGTTTAACCACATGCATTCAAAGTGGCAAAAGTCGCTAGGCGCTCCTAGGTCGGAATAGCTCATTAGAGCGAGTAATTGGGCAGCACTCGGCCCTAGACGGGAGTACTCAGGTAATATTCAGAAAGTATTCGGCCTTGAAACAACTCCTTGGAGCGAGTACTCAGCCTTGAAGACCGACTTTTGCAACAGTGATCACATTAGTCGTAAAATAACACAAAAAGTCAAAAACCACACATTAACAGCAATAATTAGTACTTACTTGTATTTTATTAATAGTAATTATATATAAAAAAAAAATGAATTTACAACTGGGGAGGATGAGAAGGGTGAGCAGCATGAGTGGTTGGACAATGATTAATCATAAAACAACGACAAAGGTATAGAGTAAGACACACTGGTTCTGTACTTCCAAACTTCCTATAACAATGACCACCACATTTAGGCATCGTGCATGGGAACATAGGCAGATCCTTGTGACACTTACGTTCAGGCACCACCAATCCACTACCTGCATATTTTAGATGCATGTTACTTAGTTTAACTATATATTTATTCAAACTGTATATCCAAAGTTCAAGCTCAATTCACTAGCAGTTTTTCATATATTTAACTCAGAGCCGGCTTCTCTTGTTTAAATAAGAGGCAAGGGTCTAGGGCCCCTAAATTTTGAAGCCTCAATTGGCTACTTATTGTACGTATTATTTGTTTTGGTGTTTTGAATTACAGAAAATGTAGAGATGTCTTAATCGTTTCTATTTTTAAATGAGAAAGTTTGTTAAGGTTCTCTTTTATATTCTTATATTTGTTTGACGTTAGAATAAATCTTATAATGGTACGAGGAAAAGATTTAGACGAGCTTTTTCCAGTGATAAATAAGGTAATCAAGATGATTAACATAGAGAGACATAGTTGTAATTTGTCAGTTATCACTAGCAAGTAAATATTGTGCTTTATAGTATTATTTGTTTATATCATTTATTGTTTATATGTATTTCATTAAAATGAATTTGATTTTCATAATCCAAACAATGACTTATTGGCCGATATATAATAATCCGTACTAATATTTTGACCAATCCTAATCCTACTTATTTTCACTCTTGTTTATAGGAAGATTTCATTGGCATAATCATCAAAATATTACGATCAAGTAATCTTAATGATTTTGACACTGGATTGTATTTAGTAGTGAAAACGAAAATTACAATTATCATTAGTTAACTGTTATTGAGTAAACTTATGTAAATAGGGACGAATTAACCTATTTTTATTATGAGTCATATTTTTTTATCGTAAGAAAAAATTTACTTACGAAAAGGACCTCAAATTTTATATTGCCCAGGACCGCAGAAAAACTTGAGACGGCCCTGCTTCGACTCAATACATGTGTGTGTGTGTTCGTAACTAAATTATATAACATGATATGCATTTATTACTTACTTTTATCATAAATATCTATAATAATATGTAATATGTAATTATTATAATCTTGTTCATGCTTAAGAACCTAATCAAACTTGTTATATAAAGCACAAACTTGTTTAGTAAACGAGTTACTTGCTCGAACTCATTTAAGATTGACTCGTTTGATCGAACTTTTAGTGACATGATCTTGAGTAGTTCATAAACAAGATAAATTTGGGTTGTTTATGGCCCTCATCCATATCCAAAGGTGTTTCCAATGGATTTATAAGTTATATATCTTTTAAATCAAACAGATGGAAATTATAGATTACCTGGGCCCATGAGAAAAGCAAGAAATGCGAAGATGATCACCAATGACTTAATCATATTCACGTTTGATACATAGTATGTTGTGGTATGTACGTACTTATATAGGAGATGAGATTAAAGTTCATTCATTTATTACCACATTTATTGCTGGCTTTAAAAAGACAGACGTCATATTATAAAAAAATAATAGTCAGAACCAAAGGGTTTTTAGTCTTTTAGTTACCCTCTTGACTTTCTTATAAACATTGAATTCGAACCCGAGCTAAGACATATTTGTTAAGTCAAGGTCAATAAATTACCTAGTTATAGGGTTCTTCCGGTGATGGGCTCTGGTGTATGCCAAACTTAAGATTGCCTCTTAATTGTTAAGAGATTATGAACATTAAAAGGTAAGATATTTATGATCATTAAGAAGTTAGTAAACAACCACCAAGTGATTGTTATGGTTTTTTTTCTCTCAAAAAAATTGAGGGTTTAATTCTGTATTGAATAAAAAAGTAGCTTAGAGAGAGTAAGTGAGTTTATTCATTAAATATAAATATGGTTTATAAATGAAAACTCATTAGTTCTTAAACTCTATCGGGATATTCCTTTTAAATATTAAAGATAAGTATGTGTTTGCATTAAATCATATTGAAATTATTTTGCTTTTTAACACCAAATATTACATACATATATATGCACACATATAGAATAATTTATAAATACACTTGAGTTGAGAAAACTTGGTATAAATTTTGATTGTTTTTCTTTCTTTCTTTTTGGTATTTAGATTATGAGCGTCAATCGTGTCGGGTTGACGAGTTAGCGGGTTATCAACGAATTTACAGATTGTAAGTTAGTTCTTGGTTGAAAGTATACAATTATGTAAATTATAATTATAAAGTATGAAATTAAAAATAAACTGATTTGTATGTTTAACTTGAAAAAAACTTAAAATCATTTTTTAAATTAAAAAATATAAATTGTGTTACTCGATCAATTAAAATATGGTAAATAATCAAAAGAAAAACAACTAGATATATGTTGCAAGAAAGAAAAAAATAAAAAATAATAATTTTGAAACCTTAAACGGATCAACTCGAACACGACCCGTTTTTTAAACGAGTTATAATTGCCAACCCAAAACTTGATTATTTTCGTGTCGTGTCCGGGTCATGTTTCAGGTCGTGTCAGGAATTGTCACCCCTAATTTAGATACACAATATTGTTACCAAAGGGCTTCTAGCCTCATAGTACTCCTTTGAGTTCTCTATGAAAGGTCTTGGGTTCGAATCCGAGCCGAATCATATTTGCTGAGGCAAGGTTGGGGGTTCACCTAGTTGTGGGGTTCCTCTTGGGGTGGGCTCAGGCGTACGCCCCAGAGCATCAAATCCGAGAGAACGGTTGAAATCTAATCTTGGGTGTCCTTGTACCAAGTCGTTCAAAAAAAGATACACAGTATTGCTATTATAAGAAAATAAAAAAATGTAAATAAAAAGGTTAGAGTAAATTACACAAATCGTCCTTTATGTTTTGAACATTTTTCACTACTTGTCATTTTCGTTCAAAATTGACTTAAATCATTCTTTATGTTTGAGTAAATTACATAAGTCGTCCTTTATGTTTTAATCATCTATCACTACTTGTCCTTTCCATTCAAACCTTGTTAATTTTTTCCCAAGAAGCTCCCATGACTGAGGTTTTCATGGTCAAACCAAGATCAATTAACCCGCAAATCCACTGATCGGAAAGAAAAATCTTTTGGTTCAATCCCAATTGTGGATCAATTAACCTAAGAATACCAATGAGGTATTGCCTCAATATTACCCCATGATTCTTCCAAATGATAGGTCTTAGGTTCAAATCTCTCTCGCAGTGAAAAAGGGGTCTGAGTGGGGGTCAGGGGGCTTTTCCAATGGGGTTTCCTCATGGGTGGTTGTGGTGACTCATGAGAGGTCCTGATAACTAGACATTGATAACATGGTCTGGAAACAATAGGCTCACACGATTGAGACCTTCGTCTTTGAAAAAAAATAACCTAAGAATGAGGTTTTCATGGTCAAACCCAGATCAATTAACTATCTTGTCTCTCTCTCTCCCCACCATTTTCGTAGCAATCAATAATGCATGTATCCTTTTAACTTAAAAAAATACCCTAATGTGTATTGCATGTCTATCTAAATATAATTTTTAATGGGGCTAGCGCAAAAGGACGAAGCGAGCAATATTTAGAAACATAAAGAATGATTTAAGTCAATTTTGAACGTAAATGACAAGTAGTGAAAAATGCTCAAAACATAAATGACGATTTGTGTAATTTACTCAAAAGGTTATATGCATTTGCTATACATATATTACATATTTGGTTTTACTGTTATACAATATAAAATATTATTATGTAAGATATGTATAACAAATATTTATAATTTTTTTTATTTTTTTTTTATTTAATTCTGTTGTCTAGAAAATCTACGTATGGTGCATACGAGGTCTTTCCACGGAAAATAGTAAAACAAAAAATATGTATTTTTTTGTAGGTAAACACTAAACAGTAAACAAACTAACTTAAACAACAAATATGTATATTCTAGAACAATCTTATTACGAATTTTTTTTAAAAGTGGTGTGTTTTTTGTTAGGGTGAGCACAAATGGGGTGGTCAAAATTTTTTTTACACATATGGGTCCCTCGCCACTGGGAATGGCGAGTTCTGACACACGTGTCAGAGTTGTTTTTCTAAAATCGCCACTGGCAGTGGCGATACACTGTAGCTTTGTCTTTTTGTACCAGAAAGCATGTGTACCAGATCGCCATTCACAGTGGCGAGACACTGTAGCTTTTGTCCTTTTGTACCAGTATCGCCATTCATAGTGGCGAGGCACTGTAGCTTTTGTCAGAACTCGCCATTCTCAGTGGCGAGGACCCATATGTGTAAAAAAAATTTTGACCACCCCATTTGTGCTCATCCTAACCAAAAACACACCACTTTTAAAAAAAATTCTCTTATTACACCATTTTCTCTCAGAAATACAATACAAACACATAAACTTGTGTTTAGTGTGTGCGCATTTCAAAACTACAATGGCTACATTCCCCAATGTTGCCGTCATCCTGGTTGTGCACCTACTCATCTCCGGCAATCTCACCGCGGCGACATGGTGCGTAGCCCGAACCGACGCCGGAGAAGACGCGTTGCAGGATGCGCTTGACTACGCCTGCGGTACCCGAGCCGACTGCGGTCCGGTACAACAGTCCGGACCGTGTTTTCTTCAGAACACCATCCGGGCTCACGCTTCCTACGCATTTAACAGCTATTACATGCACTCCTCCATGGATCCTGCCGCCTGTGACTTCGCCGGAACCGCCACCGTAGCTAAAACTGATCCCAGTTCGTACAATTTACCGTTTTGCCATCACAAACGAATATTATTATCGGTCTCGTAGCTTAAATATATATTTTTTGGGTATTTTTGTCTTCCCCCCAGGTTACGGATCTTGTGTTTATCCGGCTTCTCCGAGGTATGTCCGAATTCCTACACTATTTACGTAATATCGTCGAGATTAAAAAAATGTCACATCTCCGTAAGGAAAAGAAAACAGTAAACTTCTCTTTTACTCCATGTGGTTTGACAAAAGTAACCATTTTCATCCAAATTTTGAAATTTTGCAATTTTCCTCCATTAGTTTCAGAAAAATAACCATTTTCATCCAAAGTCCATTTAAACTTTGGATGACAATGGTTACTTTTGTCAAACCACAGGGACTAAAATGGTTAATTTTCTGAAACTAATGGAGGAAAATTGCAAAATTTCAAAATTTGGATGAAAATGGTTACCTTTGTCAAACCACATGGAGCAAAAGAGAAGTTTACTCAAAAGAAAATATTCTTAAAAATATAAGAGTAGATTACATGAATTTTTCTTTATATTTACTCATTTTACTTTACGAATGAAATCTTTTATTAGAAATATTTACATAAAACACTTTTAAAATAAAAATTTTAAATAGTTTTTATCCTTAAAATTACATAAATCATCATTTAAATAATTACATAAATAATCATTCTTTATATTAAAAAAAGGATGAAATTTATTATAAATTTAAATTTTCAAAAATGATTTTGTAAATATTACAAATAAAGAACAATATTTTAAAATAATTGAATATAAAAGACGATTTATATAATTACTCAAAATATAACGTAAAGGCTTAAAATTATCTATAATTTTTAAACAATTTTAAGGGTTAACCATTAATGTACCATGAAAAGCCGATATAACGCCTTATTTTTAATAGAAAATGAGTCCCCCTCTGATTGATCTATTTCGAGCTCCTGATGTTTATTCTATTGAGTCAACCAATCTCGGTTGTGGTTTCCCTTGATTGGATCATCACCAAATAGTGCACAACTAATTTTGTATATTAAAATTCTTAAATTTGTATAAAAACTAGAGGTTTAACCCGCGCGTTGCGGCGATAACCTTGTATTAAACAGAAAAAAAACATGATATCTACTCAATTAAAATTATTCAAAAAATAAATAAAGTCATACCACTCTTCGATCATGATGTTGGTGATAACATCACAAATATCAAAATGTAGACAAAACATACACAACATTTATTAATCCGTCATAAAAAAATTAGATTAAACCGTCATAAGAGTTATTGTGAATCAAATGGAATATGAACCCAACTAAAAACGCAAAATGTTAAAAATTTTAGAACTAAAAAAAATAAAAATTTGTAGTTGTAATCAAAATACAAATATTTAATTATTATAATTTTTTTAATTATTATAGCTTTTATATAGTTATTATTATTTAAATAATTCTACTGTTATTATTTATATAATTGTTATTATTTGAATATTATTATTATTCACACTACATCATTGCAGTTGTGAATTGTATATATAGTATAATTGTATATTAAAATTTTTAAACTTGTCTAAAAATAGATTTAGGTTTTTTATGCAAAATTAGTATCAACTCATAAATTAGTTTAAAATTTTTTGATAGGCATTCTAACATTTTTGAAAAAAAAGGAATTAATACATTTTATTATAATCAATTAATAAGTGGTTAACTTTTAGTCTTTTATTATTGAATGTTTAATTCTTTTAAAAAATATTACTTGTTATGAAAAGGGTAAACGGAAAAATGATTTTGAATTCTTTTGAAATTATTGCTGGTAATTTGTAAAGTCAGAGACTCAGAGAAGGACATGTCTATGTTGGTTGTTCGCGTGCGAAATGTGTAGGTTTTGTTCTGTGAGTTTGTACACGTGTCGCCATCAAAGAAGGTTGTTGTTTTTGGATTCCTTATCAACCCTTCGATTACTGTGTCGCCTACATGGCTACATGCTTAATTGAACAGGAAATCACAACTAATGTTATTCGTACACCTCTTGTTAGACATGAAAAAAAAAAAAACCCGTTAACCGAACCGTAACCGGTTATTGGAATCGGTTTTTAGGTTTTTGAAAAAGCCGGTGGTTTAGGACCGGTTTGAGGTTTTAAGAGGCCAAACCGGTTATTACCTGGCCTAACTTAGGAAAAAATCGGTTATTTGGCTGTTAACCAGTTCGGTTATATATCGGTTTTAGTTTTAGATTTTGAAAACCGGTTATTGGTAAGAACCGGTTGCCAGACTTTGACCAGTTAACCGGTTCGGTTATTTCAAAACCGGTTTTCCACCGGTTAACCGATTTGTGCACCTCTACCTCTTGTGCGTTTCGTATAAGTGTTAAAGATTGGATTCCTATACGTCTCGTATAGGTCTTTGCACATTGTATAGGTCTTATACGCAATGTATACGTAATTAATCATTAGATATTAAAGGGGCTAATGTCTCGTATATACCTATATGAGGCGTATAAGATTGTTAGGGTATTCAAATAAAAAAAGTTAAGTGTGTGAATAACCGGTCCTAAAAATTATCTGCCATGTTTTTATACATTAAGTGATTAAACTTTCTAATAGTTTGCTATTTTTCATTTTCTCTTCTTATTATCGGGAATATTACGTAAATTAGGGGCGAGCCTTGAAAGAACTGGGGTATTAACGTTTTATAAAAAAAGAAACAGAATCTTTAAATTAATCAATTTAACGGTGTAGTATAAATAAAATATATTTCAATTTTGAATTTTTTATGTCAAAATTGGCAAGGTCGTTATATAATCAGTAGTGCTATAAACGAACCGAACGAACCATTGTTCGTGTTCGTTTGTTTAACTTTGAACTTGTTCACGAACGCTAACCGAACGAAAATTCTTGTTTGTGTTCGTTCATTAAGGAATTTAGTTTGTTTATGAATGTTAACGAACACATATTATTTGAATAACAAAAATCAACATTATTAATGTCAAGCATTGTAGATAATCATTTATAAATATATAAATTAAAATACTATAATATTAAACTAAAAATAACTTAAATATTATGGTATTGAATTAAAAATTAAAAATTAAAAATTAAAAATATACAACACATTTAATAAATGAATATAATAAAAAAAACTTAACTGAATGTAAACGAACATGTTACCGAATGTTCATGAACACAAATGAATGAACACGACCTTTGTTCATGTTCGTTCATTTAACTAAACGAACGAAATTTCTTGTTCGTATTCGTTTATTTATTTAGCGAACGAACATAAACGAAATTTCCGCCGAACAGTTCACGAACTGTTAGCTGAACGTTCGGTTCGTTTACATCCCTAATGTAATGCATTGGAATCAATCAAAATGAAACATAAACATCTTCAAAGTTAAATTAATAAATTAGTTCAAAACAAAAATATAACGAGCATCAAGGTAGATAAATTGCTACTTTATAACACTAGCCATTATCTATGCACGCATGTTATGTATTGATGATGGAGCAAAAACCGAACAATTGCATCTCACTACTGAATTAATTGAAAATCGGTTACGGTTTTGGTTTTGTATCCCTCCGAACTAAATCGAACCATTTGTATTTGTATTTATTACCTTCATTCCTTTTATTTGCTTTAGTTTATACCCTTGATAAACTTTTGGTTGAAAATTGTTAATATCTTGGTGCTCTTTATTGTTTTAGAATTCTCTATTCGTTTGTATCCTCATAGGTTCATTTGAGTTGGGAAAGTTTGGTCAAACGAAGATAATTCCGCATTTGTTGTTACCGTTGTGATGGGGTTCGTGTTTTTCCCATCAAAGTGGTATTAGAGCCATTGGTTCTTGATTTTGGTTATATACACTCACTTGAACGATGGATGCAAATACAAGTAGAATGGTTAATTTAAATGGTTCTAATTATCATGTTTGGAAAGGAAAGATGGAAGACCTTCTTTATGTGAAGGATTATTATTTGCCTGTCTTTAGTACGGATAAACCTGACAACAAAACAGATGAAGAATGGAGCATTCTACATAGAAAGGTTTGCAGGTATATTCGTCAATGGGTTGATGATAATGTTTTGAACCATATTAGCTGGGAGACTCATGCTCGTACTTTATGGAACAAGCTTGAGGAATTGTATGCTCGTAAGACCGGGAACAATAAGTTGTTTTTGATTAAACAATTGATAAACTTGAAGTATCGTGATGGAACTCATGTTACTGATCACTTGAATGTTTTTCAAGGTGTTATTAATCAACTTGAAGAAATGGGCATTAAGTTTGAAGACGAGATACAAGGTTTATGGCTCCTCGGTACTTTACCGGATTCTTGGGAGACTTTTAGGACATCATTGTCCAACTCTGCAGCAAATGGTATTATTACTATGGAACTGGCTAAGGGCAGTATTTTAAATGAAGAGATGAGAAGAAAGTCACAAGGTTCCTCTTCACACTCAGATGTCTTAGTCACAGAAAGCAGGGGGAGAAGTCAAAGTAAAGGTCCGAGTAACAAAGGGAAGCATCGTAGCAAGTCAAGAGGAAAAAATGATGATTTTGAGTGCTATCATTGTTGCAGAAAAGGGCATACAGTCCGGTCTTGCAGACAACTAAAAAGGGAGAACAAGAAGGCTAATTACAACAATCAAAAGAACAACCATAAGAAAGATGATGGTGGTAATGACAGTGCAGAAGCAAATACTACTACCGATGAATTCTTTATTTGTTGTGATTATGATATGGTGAACGTTGCACATGATGATTCGATTTGGGTTGTTGACAGTGGTGCTACCTGTCATGTGACATCACAAAGGGATTTCTATACATCTTACACACCCGGTGACTTTGGGAGTGTTAAGATGGGCAATAGTGGGCTATCTAAGATCGTTGGTGTTGGAGATATTTGTTTGAAGTTTGACACTGGGATGGAGTTGGTTTTACACAATGTAAAACCATGAACATCTACTTTCGAATTTGAATAGTCCTGGTCGATTGGCTTGAATCTCTCTAGGTAAATATTTAATGCGTTCCCCGACCGGAGACACTTTCGCTTGCGCTGTTGCGGTTGCTACACAGAGCAGTTTGTGTTAGGAGGGAACGAGGCGAAGCGCTTAACAGGACCCGTTGCCAGCTTTCAAAGTCAAAGCTAGAATTCACTTTAGCTAATACGAGTACCATATATTCCAGATATTCGACTTAATTTGATATCTGCAGGTACACTCGATGAAGATGGTTACCATAATAGCTTTGGTGATGGTAAGTGGAAACTCACTCGTGGTTCTTTGATCGTGGCAAGAGGTAAAAGAGATTCAAAGCTCTACACGACGCATCCAAAGATCTTTAAAGATTCAGTTCACTCATTGGTGAATACAGATATGACTGAGTTATGGCATAAGAGACTTGGTTACATGAGTGAAAAAGGGATGTCTTTATTGTTGAAGAGAAATGCCTTGTTAGGTGTGCGTAATGTTCATTTGAAGAAGTGTTTTCATTGCCTTGAAGGTAAGCAAAACAGAGTTACCTTTAAGAGTCATTCTCCTTCTAGGAAGGAAAGAATACTTGATTTGGTGTATTTCGATGTATGTGGTCCTATGAAGACTAGATCACTTGGCGGCTGTTCATACTTTGTCACATTCATCGATGATCACTCAAGGAAGGTTTGAGTTTATTCTTTAAAATCTAAAGATCAAGTATTTGATGTGTTTAAGCAGTTTCATGCCCTAGTGGAAAGACAAACTGGGAAGAAGCTTAAGTGCATTAGAATGGATAATGGAGGTGAATACATTGGTCCCTTTGATGCTTATTGTAGAGAGAAGGGTATTCGACACCAAAAGAGTCCTCCGAAGACACCACAATTGAATGGTTTAGCTGAACGGATGAACATAACATTGGCTGAAAGAGTTAGATGTTTGCTTTCACATGCAGGATTGCCTAATTCTTTTTGGGGTGAGGCTTTAAATACAGCTATACATGTTATTAATCTTACCCCTTGTGTTCCTTTGTCTTTTGATGTTCCAGACAGGGTTTGGAGAGGCAAAGATGTTTCTTACAATCATTTGAGAGTCTTTGGATGCAAAACTTTTGTACACATTCCCAAAGATGAAAGATCAAAGCTTGATGTGAAGACTAAGCCATGTATATTCCTTGGTTATGGCCAAGACGAGTTCGGGTACAGGTTATATGATCCAGTTTTGAAGAAACTTGTAAGAAGCCGAGATGTTGTGTTTATGGAAGATCAAACTTTGAAAGATATTGAGAATGTACAAATGGTTCCTCAATATAGTGATGATCTTGTTGATTTGGATCCGGTTCCTCCACAACATTCTGAGCCACAAAGTGGAGATGAGACTCAAGTATATCAACAACTTGAAAATGGTGATGTTGTTAATCCAGAGTTACCAATACCAGATATGCCTGCATTTGTCCCACTTAGGCGGTCTACCCGAGACCGTCATCCTTCCACCCGTTTTTCTGCTGATGAGTATGTCTTACTCACTTATGTGGGAGAGCCTGAATGCTATGCAGAGGCCATGGAAGATGAACACAAAAGAGAGTGGGTTGAAGCCATGTAAGATGAGATGAATTCCTTGTATGAGAACAATACTTTTGAGTTGGTAAAGTTGCCTAAGGGCAAGAGAGCTTTGAAAAACAAGTGGGTTTACAAATTGAAGACTCAAGAACACACCTCACGACCTCGGTATAAGGCTAGATTGGTGGTCAAAGGGTTCAGTCAAAGAAAAGGTATTGATTTTGATGAGATTTTCTCTCTAGTCGTGAAGATGAGTTCTATTCGGGTTATTCTTGGTTTGGTTGCTAGCCTTGATCTTGAGGTTGAGCAAATGGATGTCAAGACCGCATTCCTTCACGGTGACTTGGATAAGGAAATCTACATGGATCAACCTGAAGGGTTTCAGGTTAAGGGCAAAAAAGACTATGTCTGTAAGCTTCAGAAAAGTCTTTATGGGTTGAAGCAAGCACCTAGACAGTGGTACAAGAAGTTTGAGTCAGTTATGGGGGAGCAAGGCTACTGAAAGACTACTTCAGATCACTGTGTTTTCTTTCAGAGGTTTGGTGATGATGATTTCATCATTTTATTACTTTATGTTGATGACATGTTGATTGTTGGAAAGAATGCAGATAGAATTTTATAGCTAAAGAAACAATTGAGCAAGTCTTTTTCTATGAAAGACTTGGGGCCAGCAAAACAGATTCTGTGCATTCGGATTACTAGAGATAGAGCTTCAAGGAAGTTACACATGTCACAAGAGCAATACATTGAAAGGGTGCTTTGCAGATTCAACATGACCAATGCTAAAGTTGTGAGTTCACCTCTTACTCCCAACTTTAAGCTAACTGATAAAGATTGTGCTTCTTCTGAGAAAGAGATTGAAGAAATGGATAGGGTTCCATATGCCTCAGCAGTTGGAAGTTTGATGTATGCAATGGTGTGTACTAGGCCTGACATTGCCCATGCAGTTGGTGTTGTTAGTCGGTTTCTGTCAAATCCGGGTAAGAAGCATTGGGAAGCAGTTAAGTGGATTCTTAAATTGGGCTTATCATTTGGGGATGGGGAGCCGATGCTTGTTGGTTACACAGATTCTGATATGGCAGGAAATAAAGACAACATGAAATCCACTTCTGGATATTTGATGATCTTTGCAGGGGGAGCTGTGTCATGGCAATCTAGATTGCAAAAATGTGTTGCTTTGTCTACCACAGAGGCTGAGTATTTGGTAGCAACAGAGACATGCAAAGAACTATTGTGGTTGAAAAGATTTTTGCAAGAGCTTGGCTTCATGCAACAACGCTACGTGGTTCTTTGTGACAATCAAAGCGCTATCCATCTTGCTAAGAACTCTACTTTTCACAAAAGAACAAAACATATTGATGTTAGGTATCATTGGATTAGAGATGCTCTTGAAGACAAGTTGTTTGAGCTTGATAAAGTTCATACCGATGATAACTGTTCCGATATGTTGACTAAAGCTTTATCAAGAGAGAAGTTGAAGGTGTGTTGCTCGATCGCCAGAATGGCGAACTCTTCCTCATAGGCCAAAGGGGGAGATTTGTTGGGCTTAATTTTGTTTGGCCCATGAGAAAGCCCACAACACATAGGGTTTGTTTAAATAAAAAGAGGGCAGTAGCTGGTTTTTTTTAGAGAAAGAGCGGTCGAACAGCAGCAGCCAAGAAAAAGAAAAGAGGAGAAGGAATTTTCGTCACTTTTGACCTAGCCACGTTTCCTGCTGATTTTCCGGAGTTTCAACCGTCGGATCGTCTTCATTTTTGGACAGCTTCTTCGTCACATCTAGGGGAGCTTATCCAACGGTGGGTTTTGTTTAATAACATCCGGAGGTCGGGTTTTCGAGCCCCTGTTCACAGCAGACGTTTTTGTGGGTATTTCCTCCTTTTGTCTTTGATTTGTTTCCATATGCTTGATGTTAGTGTTTCCAAGTGTATGATGGTTATTATATACCTCTAGTATACCTAAAGAAGACTTTGTATTGCTCTAATTTTGGTGATAGTGGATTGGAAGCGGCTCTAGTAGTCCCGTGGTTTTTACTCTCACTTTGAGAGGTTTTCCACGCTAAAATCTTGGTGCTCTTTATTGTTTTAGAATTCTCTATTTGTTTGTATCCTCATAGGTTCATTTGAGTTGGGAAAGTTTGGTCAAACGAAGATAATTCCGCATTTGTTGTTACCGTTGTGACCGGGTCGCATGTTTTTCCCATCATATGTGTGATACAAATGTTTAAAGATCAGACATAATGGGTCATTTATGACACATAAGAACCAAAAGTTAAATATTAGTAGGCCAACCAATGATCCTCAGCTCAAGTGGTTGAGATGAGGTACCATATGACTTCAATATTGGGGAGGTCACGGGTTCAAATCCTGACATGAAAAAAATAGGGGTTTCATGCTAGGCTAGGGGTTTTCTCTCACCTATGGTGAGTTTCCTCCTATTGGGTGTGGATATGATCGGGTAGATCTATGATCCGTTAGTGATCCAAATTGCCGTTCAAAAAAAATATTAGTAGGCCACATGAATCATCTCAGTAGTTTACTCTATTTTATTTTAGAAAAGAGAATGTTAACCAAAATAAAAAAATAATGTTTATATCTGTTATATAACCATCTTGCTTATTTTTTTTTATTTTTTTTTTAATTTTGTCCATATAACCAACATATCATCATAACCAAATGGAAAACATACTGAAAAAAAATGCGTTTTAACCGGAACTGAACTGAAAACCGATAGAAAAAATCAACCTATAACTGAAAGTCTGAAACTATGTTACGGTTTTAGTTATGATTTATTCAATAAGCAAAAGTTGTTTATCGATTTGTGATGGAGACTAAAAACCAACCACACTGAATCAAGCACAACCCTGATATATCTACTATATTTTCAGCACCATGGGAGGGATTCGAAATCCACCTTTAGACAACACACTGCCGCCACCACAAACCAGTGCACCAGTGGACGGGAGCGGTGGATTATTAACGCCGCTGCCGCCAGGCATGAGTGGCGCTACACCCAATGGGAGTGGAGGAGCATTTATAACTCCCACAGGTGTGGCACCTGTGTTGGACGACTCGTCTTCTGACGCTTATTCAGGGTTTCAGATGTCCGGATTGTTGTTTTTGGGGATGATGTTTATGTTTTTCTTGTTGATGTTCCAACCAACGGATGTATCTGTAGCATAACTCATCTTGCTTAACTCATAAGTAGATTATTAAATGAGTTTCTTAATCTAGTTATGGTATGATGTTTGACGCCACAAGTTGTGTAAATTAGTTAGTTTTTATGTTTCTAGTGACTTGTTTACGATTAACTTTGTTGATGAGCAATAATTTTTCGTAAGTTTAACTTCAAGTTTGATTTACCTTACTCAGGATTGGTTTGTTAAAAATTATAACTAAACCGAGCTTGAACAATCTCAAGCCTAAGCTTAAGACAAACGAGCCTGAGACTAACATGATTGGACTTGTGAGCCTAAACAAGTTTGTTATCTATAATTTTTTATTTAATATGCATATACTTAATATATAATTATATATTAACTTTTAATAGCTGGTTTATATTTTATAAAGTAGGTTCACAGCCTCACATTACAATTTTGATTCTAGCTTTCAAGAATTTACAAGATTGATTCTTGTTTACTTAGTCCCTAAAGTGGGTAAATGTTTTAGAAAAGAGAGAATCATTTTTTTTTAATTTATAAAAAGTAGTTTAAACTCCTGGAGCTTCCAAAGTTGTTAAATTTCTCTTTTCTTCCTTTATTTTAAATATTAATTTTTTATGTGCTTAATTTTAAATGCTTGTCTATATAAAGTCACGTTGATTCATGTTCTTATGTGAAAAAAATTTCGGAAACGACTCAAGTTAGATATAACACATTTTCTTATTTATATTGTATACTTTCTTATTTAGCTTATTTTTGACATAAATTTTGTCAAAAAATGAATTTTGTCAAATATAATATATTTTCATTCGACTGTATAAATTCAAATTAGTATACATTTTGATGTTGCATGCAAATATTAGAGTGTTTTTTAAATGTTAAATCTATATTTTTGTTTGAAATTCATTCGTCTCAACGTATCTTCCGCCAAGTAAAAACTATTTGTAAGATTGTTTCTAACGTTGGTGCTCATCCTTCTCACATACCGACTTGATGAGCATGTCAAGTTAGTTTTCCATTTTTTTTGTTGCAAACTCATTTTGTCTTTAACACTCCCATACCTATCTTTTTCACATGCAACCTTGTTATTTTTACTATCACCATTACTTTTTATTTTTTACTAATTCAATAATTATACAATGACTATTTTTGCAACAATCATATTTTTATAATGAGTATTTTGAATTACCATGCATATAAATACAAATTTTGAGATTTATTTCCTCAACATTACAAATATGAAATATAAAATATAAAATACATGAAAGATACTATCTTTTTCGTTTCAAAATCACATCAAGAGAGATACCAAAAGCACTTCGGTTCTTGAACATGTTAAAACCTCTGACGCCTTAAAACCACCCGATTGTCAATCCTCCTCAACCCTACACTGGCAAATACCCTTGAAACACATGAGAAGAGGAGGATCAACCATAATGAGTACCACTTGATGGAAGACCAAGAACAACTAGGAGATAAATACGTGTCTAGTGTTTCACGGAAAAACGAATAGGATCTACCCGATCCATGACATAACCCATCAAAAGATGATCATGATAGCAACTCTAGCTAATGAATAGAATTAATCATTTAGTTATATATGTAATCTTTTTTAAAATTTAACTATGTATAATATTGTTGGAAATTAGGTTTACCTTGTGTAGTTTTTTATTTAAGAAATATAAGAAATAATTGAATAAAAATAAAGAATTAGGTAACTAAATAATAATAAATTATTATTATTTTTATTATTATTATTTTATATATATATATATATATAGTATAAGGTTTGGCTAGAAAGTCTAGAAAGTGTGAGAAGGGATCTCAACCATTAGATCAATTTGTTTTGTGGTTGAGATTAATCTGGTGGTATTTTCGTAATTAATTATAAGTTAAAACCATCAGTAGGGGTAGAATGGGAAGATCTAGTAAAAAATCTGCATATGCAAGTCACATGCATTTTCCTCCATCTTTTTTAAACGTTCATAACTTTTTTATACGTTAGTATTTTTTAAAAAAAATTACACCATAAAATCGAGCATTTTTTATCTTTCTAATGAGTATAATATTAGTATATTTTTTAAAATTAAAATAACAACCTAAAATGAGTTTCACGAACCATATGTTTATGGTGTTTTTCCAATATATATGAAACTGATCTTTTATGGTGTTTTTTACACATATGTATGTTTTATGGTGTTTTCAAAGATATTTTATGGTGTTTATGATGTTAACATTTTATGTTATTTTTGGTGTTTGCGTATTAATAAAACTAAAAGAGGGCATTTTTTGGTGTTTTTAAAAACAAAAAACACCACAAACACCTAAGTTTGTACGTGGTGTTTTTAACTTACTTTATGATGTTTTTTCGAGATATTTTATTGTTTATGGCGTTTTTTCAAGATATGTTATTGTGTTTATGGTGTTAACATTTTATGGTGTTTTTGTGTTCGGATATTCATGAAACTAAGACCAGGCATTTTTATGGTGTTTTTGAATACTAAAAACACCACAAATCGCTATATTTCATAAACATTTGAAAAACACCATAACAAAAACGCCTAGTTCATAAAAATTTTATACATGACGTTTTAAACTTAAATGTCAATATGTGGTGTATTAAATATGTTCATGGTGTTTTCAATTTATACATAAATGTGTTAAGTTTGTACATGGTGTTTTACATTAGTTATAAATATGTATGTTTTATGGCATTCATTTTCGGATTTTGCATTTTTTTTTAAGTTTGTACATGATGTTTTTAGACTATGCGTCTTACTGTTAATATGAACATCGTGTTTTAGTAGTTTACACATGGTATTTTACACTTAAATTACACAATTAAAAAGTGCCATGTGTAAAATTTCGTGGTTCGAAAACACCATGTGTAAAAACACAAAGTTTAGAACGACATGTTTTTTAGTTTTCAAAAACGCCATAAAACACAATGTGTAAAATTATACAGTCCAAAAACACCATGAATAAAATTACAGTTCAAAAACACCATAAATAAAATTACAATTCAAAAACACCATAAAATTTTTGTGAAAATTACACAGTACAGAAACACCATAAAACGCCATGTGTAAATGACGCAATTAAAAAACGTTGTGTTTTGTTTATGTTCAAAACAGCATAAAACGTCTAGTTTCACAAACAATATGAAAACACCATAAAAATGCACAAGTTTCAAGAACAATCAGGTTTGTTCTTTTTCTATTGTTAAATATAACAATATTATACTCGTTAGAAAGGTAAAGAAATTTGTGATTTTATGGTGTAATTTTTTTTAAAAAATTTTAACGTATAAAATAGTTACCTACGTTTAAAAATTTTGGTGGAATTATCATGTGACTTGCATGTGCAGCCTCCATTTATGTGTTGACGTTTATACCCTTTACCCTAAAATACACGTGTCACATTCTCGTGGCTTCTCATACTTCTCATGGTTTTTAGCCTTCTTAAAATATCCCTCCCCTATGTGTGTGTGTGTGTGTGTGTGTATATATATATATATATATTAAAAACAACCTTAGAATAATACATTTTCTTATATCTCTATTTTGGAAAAAAATAGAATTTAAAAGTTAAAATTTTGAGTTTTTCACTTTAACTAGTTGCCTTTAATTTTTTTTTCCTTGGTTGTTATGATTTTTTTATTAAATTTGATTTGTATCATCTAATTTGGTTAAATTACTTATTTGTGTCTTATGTAAATTATTTTTATGAATTTAGGTCGTTGTTTCAAAGATTGCTGTCAAATATGATACTTATTGTTAAAGTCGAATTAAATCAGTTTTTGTATTGAATTTATGGTATATACTATCATCATCATCGTACTCAGTATATCCTACCATTAGCAAATCTAAGGTCGGGTCTGAGGAGGATAAGATGTAGACAGCCTTACCTATACCCCGTAGGAATAGAGAGGCTGCTTCTAATGAGACCCCCTGCTCATAAATTAACCAACTAACTCAACGCTTTTAACGTTATTTTTACAAAAATTAAATAAAATAACATTAAAATTAGAGCAATTTTCACTAGTACAGATAATGCTATTTGGGGCGGTTGGTTTTTGATGTTTAAGGCGGTTTATGTAATAACCGCCCCAATAAATGCAAACTAAATTGAAGGTTAATTTTTGGGGCGGTTTACATAAAAATTGAGGCGGTTAAGCAAAAAAATAAGCTGGTTATTATATGCGGCGGTCAGATTTGTGGCGGTTTATAATATTTGGGGCGGTTTTTATTTGTTTGAGGCGGTTAGTTTATGGGGCGGTTTTTGTAAAAATAGGGCGGTTATAGGGTAATCTTCTTGGGGTGGTTTATGTTTAATTTTTTTCAATTAGGGCGGTTTGGTTTTATTTTTTTTTTAACGATTTGCTATATGGGGCGGTTTGTGTTTATTTGGGGCGGTTCTGTAGTGTATTTTTTTGGGGCGGTTATTTTGAATTTTGAATAATTTAAAGATAGAATAGACCGTTGTTTTATCATTCGTCTTAATAACGTATCTCTCTGGTTAAATTTCTTCCATTCGATCGAGCTTCAGTGAAGCTTTCATCATCTTTTTTTCTTTTTGATTGTTCATTCGTCTTCATATTCGTATATATTCAGGTATTTTCATTTTATTTAATGTCAATATATGTTTTATCATTTTCTTTTATTATTTTAAAATTCGTTTTATTGTTTATGTATAGGTTTTGAAGACATTCATGGAGTTTTTATTTCATCTTTGAATTGTTCTTGTACATTCACGTTGAATATATGATAAAAGGTATACAAATCTATCTCTTATTTATTTTATAGTATTATGCAATTGATTAAAAAATAATTTTGTTTTTCTCAACAAAATTTGCATATCGTATGTTAGTATCTAAATTATACATTTTTTAAAAAAAATATATTTCCTAGTTTAGTTATATGTTAATGCATGTTAGTTAACGATCAATAATCCTTAGAATATATAAACCCGTCTGAATTTTATCTAATAGAGATAAAATTCAGATAGTCCCCGTTGGGACTACTTTTTGAATATTTTATCTCATTTAGGATATGTATGTATGTTAATATGTTAATATTTAAGAAAAATTTGGTTTATGTTTTCCCTTACTCCTACGAGTTTGTGGATTATCTACATACTTGGGGAGTTAAGGGTAATTCTGCCAATTTTTTTCTTAAATGTTAACTTATTAACATCAATACATGTGAGATAAAATATTCAAAAAGTGGGTTAGGATCCACCACACCATTATAATGAATTACATCTTATAATTACATTTATGTTTTTTGTTTTGTTTTACTTAATTTTCAGATGGAACGAATTAACTGGATGTACCATACAGCACGTTCTTCCTCAGCATATACAGAAGGCATTCAAATTTTTCTTAAAGCTGCTGAAGTTAATCGGGCGAATAAAGGAAATGGGTCGATTTTGTAACATCTGTGCCGGAATCGTTACCGGAACAGTAATCTGTACAGTAACTCAGGTACAAACTAGGAGAAATACTTAGAAGTTATTAACATTCGATGCTAAACATAAACTATTACACGATGTTTCTGAAATTCTGATTTAAACCTCATGGTTTAAACAGACAGAAACACATCAGACAGCAATGAACAGATGCATACATGATTGAATTATTACTATTATGTATAAACGTATGTGAGGATAAACAGAACAAAACCATAACGGTTGATGTTACAGAATGTTAAACCGACGAATTATTTGTATAGGTGACGTTCTGTACGGATAAATCTGATAGTTTAACGATCTGAAACAATGACTGAAAAGTAGAAAACAAAATCAGAGAGTGAAACGTACGATCGTGTTCGTACAGTTAGCGCTCTGTACGAAAACGCGTGTAAGTGACGTTTTCTGACGAAACGAAAACGATTCGAACGATAATAAATTTAAGAAAATATAATATTTCCTGTTTTACAATTTTGAAACTCATCAGAAATAAATTAAAATGAAACTATTTTAATTAAAACGCGAAAAGCCTAAAATACGCGAAAGAATTAACGAAAAGCGTAAAAATAATACATTACGACGAATAATTCAAGAAAAATAATATTTAAAATAATTACTAGAAATAACCACCTTTCAAACAGTTTAAAATAAATTCGTTTATTTAAATTACGAAAATATGCGCGTTACGATCCGGAAACGCAACGAAAACGCGAATCGAGCAACCGAAACGAACCCGAATACCCTCGGGGTATTTAAAGCCAAAAATGAGGCTTTCCTCTCATTTTCAGCCATTCTCTCTCTCTCTCTAAACTCTCTCTCCCGAATTCTCTCTCTCTAGAAGTTCAAGACTTCAAACAATCGTATCTCCTTCGTTTCTTGACGGATTTGGGTGTTCTTGGTGTCCACGCGAAGCTCTCGACTCTCTCTACACAGAAGTACGACCGATCTGAAGTTTTTTCCACTGAGAATCGAGGTACGAACAAAAAGATATCATGAAAACTAGGGTTTTTGACCCATTTGTAACACTTAGTCCACGACCGGTTAATGCAAGCTTCACTCGAGGTATTCGGCCATTCCTAAGCTTAGATCGAGCTGTTAAATGAAGAGGGAAACCATGGTTAAAGCTCACTGGTTGCAGGAGGTTGATGATGATGATCTTACAGCAAGGTTCGCAAGAGGATATCTCGGCCGAACCCAAGAAAAGGAGTCACGAACCCATGCAGGTTCGTGGGATCACATCAGCCGAACCCTGCTTCCATCCAGACGAACCTTCTTGCACTGAGCGAACCTGTGTGGTCAGAAGGCTGTGGCCATGAACCCTGTATACCCGAACCTTGGCCGAATCCACCTAGACTCAGTCGAACCCCTACGTGAATTGCATGGCCGAACCCTAGCCGAACCTTGCTGATACCTCGTGGACCACCGAACCTTCACTAGCGAACAAATACCACGGCCGAACCCTCTACATCGAACGAACCTTGAGCCACGAACTTTCCTGCTTGCTGGCCGAACCTGTGAGTTGTGAGGCTTAGCCGAGCCTTGGTCATCCTCGGTGAACCCTTTTGCATGAATCACGAACCAACCCCAATGAACCTTGTATGCGGGTCGCTGTACACTTAACCGAAATCAGGAAATCCCTCGGCCCAACTAACCGGCCCAAATCAGTTGCTCAGCCCACTCCTCGTATGCGGCCCAGTACAAGTGGACTGGACTTGCTGCGGCCCATTGGGTCTGTTTCAGCCCAAATAACCCTCGGTCCAATTAGGAACCAACCCAAAGAACTTTTCGGCCCATATGTGTTAATCGGCCCAACACCCTTACTCGGCCCAGCCTTAAAAGATCGAGGAATTTCTTAGGCCCACTCCTTGTTGGCCCAATATATTTATTCGACCCATTAAAACCTTTCGGCCCACACTTGTTATTTGGCCCAACACTTCTTATTTCGGCCCTCCTTAGTTGATTAGACCACGACAAATGGATTGGGCCACAGGGATACCTGGCCCAATAATTCGGCCCAAGTAGATAGGTTGGTTCAAGCCCAAAGCATTCGGCCCAAATTTCATTTGGTAATTCGATTAAAACAACCTACATGACTAGTGTGGAAACAAAAGAATTTGATAAATTCTAGGACTTATCACATTTAAACAGAAGAAACCTAAGCTTTTGTACTTAAAATCTTGTTGTGATGAAACTAAATGAAAGTAAATTTTCGAGCAATAGCGAAGTGCTAATCCGATTGAGCTAAGTGTTCTAAGTTATTAACAGGATAACAGGGCCGAATGTAGACTGAGACTCACAGGGTTAGCCAAATTTAGGGCAAACACTAACACGTACACGCACACAAAGTACTATAACTTATACTTATAAGCCAAAACAACGTGAAATCAATACAGGATTGTGAATACAACAACAAAGACAACAACGAGCGAGCGCATCCTTGTTTACACTTAGTCAACCACTTCAAACACAAGGTGAGCTCATTTGTCCCTTTTCAAACCTTTTGTTTTAACTCGGGACTGAGAAGCATGTTAAACATTTTATGTTATTATTGAAATGTTATTTAATGCTTTTAAACACAAACATGATGCTTTCATTAAAACTTATGTTTGGGAACTTCTATTGTTGGGAAACTACATTCTTGATGCTTAAATTATATGCTAGATACCTAAGCTATATCCTTAATGCTTAAACTATATGCTAGATACTCATGACACAGACTTGAAACTTAAACTTTATGTCTGATGTTTAGACTATAAACTTAAAGCTCGATCTTCATGCTTAATGCTTATGCTTAAACAATATGTGTAAGGCATATGCTTGAAACGCTACACTCAAACTTTATGCTCAAAGCTAATGCTATAAACGTTATGCTCAAACACATGAATGCTTGATATACTTAGAATATTTGAACACTTGAACGCTTGATACACTTGGGTTACTTGAATACTTGGAATACTTGATACTCGTGAATGCTTGACATACATGGAATACTTGGAATACTTAATACACGTGAATGCTTGACATACATGGAATACTTGAATGCTTGATACGTTTGGAATGCTCAGAAAACAGACTGATTGACCGCCGCGTGTTGACCTATGTGTCAACCCCTACTAGTCAATCAGTAAAACTATGGGAATGCTTTAAACTTGTATGCTTAAGCTATTGGACATCGTAAGACAGACTGATTGACCGCCACGTGTTGACCTGTGTGTCAACCCTTACTAGTCATCAGTGTTCTTCTTTGTCAGGACCTAGTAAGACAGACTGAATGGCCATCGCGTGTTGACTTGTGGTGTCAACCCCTTCTAGTCATTCAGTGTTCTTCTTTGTCCATTCATTTGAATGTCTATTGAGGATTAATTCATTTAGTTTTCCTTTATAGTAAATTCAAAACTACTCATAGAACAATCGAATGCTTAGTTGTTGGGAGGTGAAATGCTTAATTATCATTAACAACAATATGTTAAGCAGCCCGGTATGTGGTGGGACGGTGGCTGGGGCTTGTCCCCTACATATGCCCTATATATAAGCATACTTGGTTGGATAGCATAGGTGGTTGTTAGTGAGGTTAAGGTTGTCATTTCAGAGGAATCAAGGTGAACATGTTCAGAATAAACAAACGTTAAGGATCATTAGTGTAGAGTGAAATGCTTAATTATCATTAACAACAATATGGTAAGCGACCCGGTATGTGGTGGGACGGTGGCTGGGGCTTGTCCCCTACATATGCCCTATATATAAGCATACTTGGTTGGATAGCATAGGTGGTTGTTAGTGAGGTTAAGGTTGTCATATCAGAGGAATCAGGGTAAAAATGATCAGGATAATCGAACATTAAGGATCAATAATGGGGAATGAGACACTTAATTATCATTAACAACAATATGTTAGGCAACCTGGTATGTGGTGGGACGGTGGCTGGGGCTTGTCCCCTACATATGCCCTATATATAAGCATAGGTGGTTGTTAGTGAGGTTAAGGTTGTCATATCAGAGGAATCAGGGTAAACATTGTAACATCACTGTACTCTAGGTTTTCCGTACATCCGTACGAGTGTACTATTACGACCTAAGAATTTTTATTAATAATGATAATGGATTATTTATTGATATTATTGATTATTATCACTGTTAATGGTATACGTGATTATAACACATATTATACGCGTAAACCATGGGAAGTTTAGTTGTAACCCAACTAAACAGAACCAGAGAGTTTATCGCAGTAATATTATTGAAAATGATGATTGTTGGTTCGGAATAAAAATGAATATGGGTTTTGGTTTGGGAATTTTAATATTAAAATTTATAAAATAATGGAACTGATTACGCGATGGTGAGGTTACGAACGTTGTCTAAACACGAATATTAATTCAGAAATATTAACTTAATAAATGTATTCGCGTGAGTGACGATTCACACGAATATAGTTATTAGGAATAATATTCTGAAACAATATTCAATAAATCGTAAATCGAATCGAAATACGATACGAGCGACGAATTCGCAAAGGTGACGATCTTTACGAATACGTACGCGAGTGACGCGTTTCGACGAAATAATTAAATAATATCAAACGATACTAAAATTAATAAATGAAAACTGAAAACGTTTATTAGGAATCACAACCTAAAGCAAAACCGGGTAAATCAGTTATTTAAAATAATTAATTTAGTAAAAATAAAACGAAATCGTTTTACGAAATAAAATTATTTAAATCATTTTAATTAAGGAAATCCAATTATTTAGACATGTTATGCTTAAATTTGTTTTCGTTAAAAACCGAGCATAACCGATCATTTATTATATTTTATCGCGATAAAAACGAGACCCGACACGGGGTGATGATACGCGTTATAAGGAAGAAGGACATCTCCTTCTTCCTCATTTTTACAACACTCACTCTCTCTCTACACTCTCATTTCCGGCCAAACTTTCTCTCTCTACCTTCTCTCTACCATAACTCACTCAAAACTCAACCAAATCATCTCATTCTTGCGCCAAATCGAAGATCTCGACATTCCCTACAAAAAGGTACCAAGGATCGGCCCTATCTCCATCTCAAACTCTCGAAAGCTTAGAGAGCAGTTTCGGTTTTTAGGGTTTTCTACAAACCCGACAAAAACCGAACTTTAACCGGTTCAAAACATCACTTTTTCGACCCATACACCTTCTAAATGAGTTTACTCACCTAAACCCACTCAAAACGATTATATATACGACTATACCTCGAAATCATCTTCTCCCATGGCTGAAAACCCGTTCGGGCGAATGGCCCATGAGTATGAGCCATTCGGCCGAATGAGTGGAGAATGAGTGGAGTATGAGCTCATTCGGGAGAATGAGTGGAGTATGAGCTCATTCGGGAGAATGAGTGGAGTATGAGCTCATTCGGGAGAATGAGTGGAGTATGAGCTCATTCGGGAGAATGAGTGGAGTATGAGCTCATTCGGGAGAATGAGTGGAGTATGAGCTCATTCGGGAGAATGAGTGGAGTATGACTCATTCGGGAGACTCATTCGGGAGAATGACTCATTCGGGGGACTCATTCGGGAGAATGACTCATTCGGGTGAAAACTCATTAGCATGAGCCATTTTTATGAAAATCACAAGAATGAGCCATTTTCACTACACCAACTCAATTAACAACTTAGATTTCAAAAAGAACAATCAAATAAGGGATCATAACTTTAGATAACATTTAATCAAACACAGGACTGTGAATACAACATCAGTACGACAACGGTGAACGCGCATAATACGAGAACACAGATACTAAGGACTTCATGTGAGTTCTCATAACCTCCCTTTCTTTAAACTGTTTTGTTTTAAAACTCGGAGGTGAAGCATGTATACCAAATTCAAATATTATTTTGATAACTCAAGGTTAATACCTGTTTATCAATATGATATTCACGATATAAAGTTATTAATTATTATGGATTGTCTCTTATTATTTTATATCCATGTAAGCATTGTTATTGACTCCGGTTAATAACAAAGATTACAAGTATTGTCTCAAACCCCGATAATCATCGCTCTTAACTTCGGTTAATTGCTTTGACATCGTGTATTGTCATGTGGATGATTTCCACATCTGTGAATCATTGCCTTTGACTTCGGTTAATTGCTTTGACTTCATGTATTGTCACGTGGTTAGCTACCACTCCATGAATCATGTATTTAACTTATGTTAATTACATAATGATCATGTATAGTCACGAACATTATTGGAGAATATGAATGATGTGATTGGTTGATTTGGTTGTGGATTGATTATCTATGTTTGATTATGATTATTTGTGATTGATTATGACTGATTGGTTATGTGATTGTATATGTGTTTGATTGATGAATTGGTGGATGTGTGTTGGATTATCTCATACAGGTATTCATATGGAATTTCTCACAAAGATCATAAGTTTTATAATCGTTTTAAACAAAGCATTTTATAAAACCATTTTAAACTTAAACTTTTAAACTCATTTTACTAAAACATTTTTTTTAAATATAAAACTCATGATTACTCACCAACTACTTTTGTAGTTGACACTTGTTTTCTTACATGTTTCAGGTGATGGAGACAAGTAGGAATGAAGAGAGGATCTCTTCCATTTTGGACATCATCATCATATAGGATCTTGGACTTAGTTAATTAACTAAATTTCTGGCGATTAGAGTTTAGTTAGTTTAACTAATTCTTTTGTGTAACTGCTGTACTTGATTCATGATGAACATGATTTTTGTGTAATTATTTTGGTTGATTAAATGATATATGATGATTTGATTTAGATGCCCATGAGCTTTTGAACAATCTACACATCTCTCGTGGCATCCCGATGATTCCGCCGCCGGTCGGGGTGTTACAGATTGGTATCAGAGCCTGGGTTATAGGGAATTAGGTTACTAGAAATGGTTGACCTAGTCTATAACCGTAGGATACCCTAGTATGAATTATTTCATACACTAGTTAGTATATTCAGGATTTCATGCTTATGTGTTTATTACCTGTTATTTGAACTCCTGTTATACAACTGAAATATAAATACTGCTTACTTGTTGTAACATCAGTGCCGGACGCGTGCCGGAACAGTGATCGTAACAGTAAACATGTACAGTGATTCAGGTACACATTTCGTTAAACTATGTTTAGACTATTTATACATATTGATTAGCATGAAACTATTAAACGATTGTCTGAATCTGACTAAAACCTTAGGGTTTAACAGTCAGAAAACATGTCAGACAACACAGTGTTGAAACACGAATACATGATGTGATATTAGTTGTATAAACGTATGTGAGGTTTAACAAAACGAAACTAAAGCGGTTATTGTTACGGAATGCTAAACCGACGAGTTATTCGTATAGGTGACGATCTGTACGAATGATTCTGATAGTTTAACGTTCTGAAATAATAACTTAACAGTAGAAAACAAGAATCAGAAAGCCAAACTATCAACGTGTTCGTTCGAATGACGATTCGAACGAATACGCGCGATGGTGACGCGATCTGATGAAACGATAATGAAACCGAATAACGATATGAACGATCATAAATTTAAAGAAATATAAGATTTCTCATTTTACAATTTTGAAACTCATCATAACATGATTTAAATTTAATTATTTCATTATATCGCGAGCAAATTATCTAAACGCGAAAATTAAACAAAACGCGTAAACCATTATAATTCGAAAAATAATTAAATGCAACGATATTTAAAATGTTTTATAATAATAATTGGGTTCTAAAAATCTTAAAAATATTCATTTTATTTTATTTTATTTACGAAAAAGCCGCGTAACGTGCCGGATACGCGACGAGATTACGAACCGAGCAACCGAAACGAACCCGAACCACCTCGGTGTATAAAAGCTTTGAAACAAGAGCAATTATTTCATTTTTACACAAAACTCTCTCTCTCCTAGCCCATTCCCGTTCGTTTCTCTCTCTACAACCAAATCCACCATTTTTGCTACTTTGAAGCTTCATTACTTGTTCAAATCTCAACCGATTCACGTGTTCTTGGAGTCTAAACGAAGATCTCAACGAGCTCTACTCGAAAGTACAACTTATCTGAGGATATCACCGGCCAAACTCAAGGTATTCAAGATTTAAACATCACGAAATAGGGTTTTCAGCATATGCTGTGTGTTTGGTTGTTCGACGTGGGCTTAGCCGGTTCTAGATGCATATCGTCACCACCATGGTCTCGAGAATCACCTGCTACTTGACATCATCGTTTAGCTAACCTGGAAACCAGCACACAACGAAGATGATGAAGCATGGTTCGTGAACAGCCCTCAAGGGCCGAACCTGTAAGGTTCTGGCCTAACCTTTGGCAGCAGTCACCCAAGCCACGAACCATCATCCCATGGTCTTAGCCGAACCCTTAGAACTACGAACCTTCCTACTCCCGAACCATGCAGACGAACCCATGTAGGAGGCGAACCCCTGTGATCACGAACCTGTTACAGCCACTTTAGCCGAACCCTGATGGACCACGAACCCTAGCGTGGCTGGCGAACCCTTCTGAGATTTCACGAACCCTCTGGATCCTACGAACCTTTGATGGTTGTGCAGCCGAGCCATGAGACCTGCGGCGAACCTTCATATGCCACGAACCCTCCACTGTCATCCTCACTAAGCAGCGAATCTGCTACAGTGCCGAACTCATGCGAACTAGGCCCCTGCGAACCCTCATACTTGATGGCCGAACCATTTCTTGTCCACGAACACATGATGGGCTGCCCCAAGGTTCGCTGCCTTGGGGACTTTTTTTTTTTTTTGATCGAACCATGCAACTAGCCCAATTCCCTTAGTAGCCCAACAGAAAACCTTCGGCCTAGAAAACATTGATAACCGGCCCATGTGTTTAGCCCACGAATGCTTAGCCCAATATCCCTCTAATTCTCGGCCCAAAGAACAACTACATTCGGCCCAATTAAAATGCTAAGCCCATCTATGTCGGCCCACATTAATCTTTGGACCCAACGATAGGCCCACAAGGTTTAAGTAACAAGGAATATGAGATATGTGATAACACTAAAACTAAAAACCTAAGCTTTCATAGTTAGAAAAATTCACTTATCACTATGGTGATTCAAACGGAATGAAAGAGGTTATTAGTAAATTAAAGTTAACTTAAATCTTGTGGGAAATTGATGTCACAACAAAGACAAATAACCAAGGGTCGAGTGAAGATCAAGACACAAAGTGTTAGCCAACGTTAGGGCTAACACTAATGTTTATGCACACATAAATCAATCCAACAAATACTCATGAAATACAAACATTATGAAATCAACGCAGGAGCTTGAACATCATAACGAAAGCAAACCAAGAGCGCGTGCATTTTTATTCTACTTAAGTCAAGCACTTTGGACCTAAGGTGAGTTCATTGTCCCCTTTCAAACTTATTTGTTTTACTTCGGGACTGAGAAGCATGTTAAACATTTTTATTGAAATGTTCTTTAATGCTTTAAACATAAACATGATTGCTTATGATGGAAACCTTTACTTTAAGCTTGATGCTTAAAATCCATTGTAGATTACTTGATACGATTACATGATACATGATACAATTACATGAGACTTGATTCAATTACATGAGATGTGATTCAATTACATGAGACTTGATTCAAATACATGAGACATGATACAAATACATGATACTTGATTCAATTACATGCGATGTGATTCAATTACATGAGACATGATACAAATACATGATACTTGATTCAATTACATGAGACTTGATACTATTACATGCTACTAGGCCATCATACATGTATCTAACCATAGACTACGTAATTGCTGAACGTCTGGTATTCCAGAGCTTGTACCTATGGGGTGAGATACATGTAATAACATAAACGTAATGATACTCAGCTATTACCTGGTTATAAGTGACATGTAATTGCTAAACGTCTGGTATTCCAGAGCTTTTGTCGGCTTATATGAGGTATGTAAAGGCTAAACATGAAAGTATCGATTCTAAGCTATTACCTGGTTATAAGGGACACGTAATTGCTAAACGTCTGGTATTCCAGAGCTTGTGTCGGCTTATATGAGGTATGTAAAGGCTAAACATAAACGTAACGTTACGGAGCTATTACCTGGTTATAAGGGACATGTAATTGCTGAACGTCTGGTATTCCAGAGCTTTTGTCGGCTTATAAGAGGTATGTAAAGGCTAAACATGAAGTTGTTGAATGCTAAGCTGTTATCTATATAAGAGACATGTAATTGCTAAACTACTGGTATTCCAGAGCTTTTGTCTGCTTATAGGAGATATGTAATTGCTAAACTATGTGTGTGTGAATCTATGATGCTTGATAAACATGATGAGAAACTAACACTTACGAATACACTAGACATGAAAACATTGAAACAGATAACAAAGGCTTTGATGAGGATTGAATTGATTGGTAGGTAAAATGCTTAATTATTATTAACAACAATGTCATATCCGGGTTAGTATGTGGTGGGATGTTGGCTAGGGCTTGTTCCCTTACATATGCCCTATATATAAGCATACCGACTTGGATATTACAGGTGGAGTTAATGAGGTTAAGGTTTTACCGAAGGAGGTTTGTTGAAAACTATTTTAAACTTATAAACCAGATGAACTCACCAACCGTTGTGTTGACTTGATTCTTTTTGCATGCTTTCTCAGGTGAAGAACAGGTTTAAGCTTAATCTTTTGGATATGCATACTAGGCTGCCCGGATAGAGGACCTAGTAAACTTTTGGAGAAGCACATCTTTGTTGATGATATACTATACTTTTGATATCTTGTATAGTTACAAGATATAAACAATTATTCTTTTGATAGGTTTACTTAGTTAAATTGCAGAACATTGCTATTGTAATTTAACTTTGTAATCCTATATATCATTTGATTGTGCTTTAGATATTCTTAAACGTTGATGCTATGTAAACAATCTGATCATCATGATTATCACCCGCGATATCACGCCCCGGGAACCTTCCGCCCGGCGGGGACTCCGATCCAACCCCGCCGGCTCGGGGTGTGACAGATTGGTATCAGAGCTCAAGGTTATAGAGAATAATAGGTCATTTACTAAAACGGTTTGGCCTAGACTATAACTTAGGGACCCTCATGTAGAGAACTTAAGACTTAAGTTTGCATTATGTTTTCTGCATTCGATCATTGCACTAACCAAATTCTTTTGGTTATGATCAGAATGCCGCCGAGAAAACAACCTACTCCGCAAGTCTCTGCTCCTCACTCTTCGACTCCTACACCACCGGATTCACCACCGCCACCTCCTCCTCCTCCGCACTCTCCACCACCAGGCTCAAGCAATACACCGACACTGGATCCTGCTACTATCGCGTTGGCTACGCTACTGAGTACTCAACTGACAAGCCAACTGAAAGAGGTTATCCCAGAGATGATAAACAGGATTCAAGGACAAGGCAACACTTCTGGACACACTACCGGAGAGGCTAGTGGAAACACTGGCCATACGTCTGATTGCTCCTACAAATCCTTTGTAGGATGCAAACCTCCTAGTTTTACTGGAGTTGAAGGAGCTGTTGGATTAATCCAATGGCTAGAGAAAATGGAGAACACTCTGGACATTAGCAGTTGTCCAGAACATCACAAAGTTCGCTATGCAGCTGGTTCTTTCAGCAAGCGAGCTTTGACTTGGTGGAACGCACAGATAAGAGCCAAGGGAAGAGATGAAGCAATGGCGATGCCTTGGGCAGAATTTAAGCTTCTTCTGAGGAATGAGTTTTGCCCGAAACATGAACTACAACAACTGGAGATTGAGCTCTCGAATCATGAGATGAAGGGAGCTGACCACATGACTTTTACCAACCGTTATCATGAACTGGTAGCCCTGGTGCCAGAGATGGTGCCAACCTTGGAAAAGCTAATTGATCGCTATGTAGCAGGATTACCTTCATGTATACAAAGCGTTGTACTGGCTTCATATCCTGCTACTTTGGAGTCAGCCATTTCCCTCTCTGCTAAGCTTACCAAGGTAATGGTAAAGTCTGGAGTCTTGAAAGATGATGCTGGAAAAGCCAAGGAAACAACATCGAAGAAACCCGAGTACCATCAGAAAAAGAAACAAAAGGTTGTCAAGAATTATGCAGCTGTTACCCCTCTGCGACAGGCACCTGCAGCACCTGTCAATACTACTACTAGGGGTTATGGAGGGGAATATCCCCAGTGCGCAAACTGCAAGTATCATCATCCTGTTGGTGCTCAATGCAGGAAGTGCACGAATTGTGGCCGGTTTGGCCACTGGGTTAACAAGTGCCGAGTTGCTGTAAACCAGGCCACTAACACCGCAGCAAGAGCACTACCTCCACCACCACCACAGGACCCAGTCAACAACAACAGAGGATGCTACAACTGCGGGGAAATGGGTCATTTCTCTCGCAACTGTCCTAAGAAGGTGCAACCAGGAGCACAAGCACCTAGAGGACGAGCTTTTGTTATTGGAGCTAATGCTGCACGTCAGGACCCTAATGTGGTCACTGGTACATTTCTTTTACATGACTCTTATGCATCCATATTATTTGATACTGGTGCAGACCAGAGTTTTATTTCATCTGATTTTGCACGACAACTTAGTCTTATTGAGGATACTTTAGACTCCCCTTACATTATTGAAGTAGCTAATGGGAAACAAGTTACAGTTAGCACTATACTTAGGAACTGCCCACTTACACTCGTAGATCATACATTTTCCATCGACTTGTTGCCGATGGAGTTGGGCAGTTTCGATATCATTGTGGGGATGGATTGGCTCTCACTCAATCGAGTTGAAGTCATCTGTTCCGAGAAGCTACTTCGGATTCCAATAACGGATGATCGCGTATTGGAAGTTCGTGGGGATCAAGCCAAAAGAAACGTAAAGATCATTTCATGCATAAAAGCGCGTAAGTGTCTGCAAAAGAAGTGCATAGCATTCATGGCTCATGTGGTGGAGAAAGACAAAGACAAGAAAACATTACAAGACGTACCGATAGTGAGAGAATATCCTGAAGTATTTCCGGAGGATCTACCTGGTTTGCCTCCTGTGCGACCGGTAGAGTTTCGTATCGATCTGATTCCTGGAGCAACGCCTGTTGCTAAATCTCCATATAGGTTAGCACCTTCGGAGATGCAGGAATTATCTAATCAACTACAGGAACTGCTTGATAAAGGTTTCATCCGACCGAGCTACTCACCTTGGGGAGCTCCGGTTTTGTTCGTGAAAAAGAAGGATGGATCTTTCCGGATGTGCATAGACTACAGGGAGTTAAACAAACTAACCATCAAGAATCGGTATCCATTACCGAGGATTGATGATTTGTTTGATCAATTGCAAGGAGCTCAATACTTTTCGAAGATCGATCTACGTTCCGGATACCATCAGCTTCGAGTGCAAGACGAAGACATACCAAAGACGGCGTTTCGTACCAGATACGGGCATTACGAATTCATGGTGATGCCTTTTGGTTTGACGAATGCACCCGCGGTTTTCATGGATCTCATGAACCGTGTGTGTAAGCCATACTTAGATCAATTTGTTATTGTTTTCATTGATGACATATTGATTTATTCTAAAAGCAAGGCAGAACACGAGCAACATCTGAGAACGATCTTGGAACTGTTAAAGGAAGAGAAACTCTATGCCAAATTCTCCAAGTGTGAGTTTTGGTTAAAAGAGGTTCAATTCCTAGGCCATGTTGTTAACAGTGAGGGAATTCACGTTGATCCTGCCAAGATCGAAGCAATAAAAGATTGGGACACTCCGAAGACACCTACGGAGATACGTTCTTTTCTAGGCTTAGCAGGCTATTACAGAAGGTTTATTTCAAACTTTTCTAAGATAGCTCTGCCACTCACGAAGCTAACACAGAAAAGCGAGCCGTTTATTTGGGAGCAAAAACAAGAAGAAGCCTTTCAGACATTGAAACAAAAGCTATGTGATGCTCCGATCTTATCTCTCCCAGATGGTTGTGATGACTTTGTTGTTTATTGTGATGCATCCCATCAGGGACTTGGCTGTGTACTTATGCAGCGGGACAAAGTCATTGCCTATGCATCGAGACAATTAAAGATTCATGAGAAGAACTACACAACTCATGATCTGGAATTGGGAGCAGTGGTGTTTGCACTGAAGATCTGGAGGCATTACTTATATGGAACCAAGTGTACCATATTTACAGATCACAAAAGTCTACAACACATATTCGATCAGAAGGAACTCAATATGCGACAACGACGTTGGGTTGAGCTTCTGAATGACTATGACTGTGTGATTAAGTACCATCCGGGCAAGGCAAACGTTGTTGCTGATGCCTTGAGCCGAAAGGAACGGGTCAAACCCTTGCGCGTCAGAGCAATGGGAATGACTGTGCAGACAAGTCTACACGATCACATTAGTCAAGCACAACAGGAAGCAATTGAACGAGGAAACTTGAAGAAAGACTTAGATTGCGGTGTGGAGAAACAATTGGAAACAAAACCCGATGGACTTGTTTACTTCAAGGATCGTATCTGGATTCCTACAGTAGATGAGTTAAGGAAACTTATTTTTGATGAAGCACACAAGACCAAGTACTCTGTACATCCCGGTGCTGATAAAATGTACCAAGACTTACGTGCATTCTATTGGTGGCCGGGTATGAAGAAAGACATCGCTGAGTATGTTGGTAGATGCCTTACGTGTGCTAAGGTGAAGGCGGAACACCAGAAACCATCTGGTTTGCTGGAACAGCCTGAAATACCACTATGGAAGTGGGAACAGATAGCTATGGACTTTGTTACCAAGCTACCCCGCACTTCCAGTGGACATGATACCATTTGGGTTATCGTTGATCGATTAACCAAGTCTGCTCATTTCTTGCCAATGCGAGAAACTTACACGATGGATAAACTAGCGAAGCTTTACATCGACGAGATAGTGGTACGCCATGGTGTGCCATTGTCTATCATTTCAGATCGTGATAGCAGATTTACATCAAGATTCTGGCAATCGTTGCAGAAATCTCTAGGGACGCAATTAAACTTGAGTACGGCTTATCATCCACAAACGGATGGTCAAAGCGAACGTACTATCCAAACCCTGGAGGATATGTTAAGAACTTGTGTTCTAGACTTTGGTGGTAATTGGGATTCTCATTTACCACTAATTGAGTTCTCCTACAACAACAGTTATCACAGCAGCATCGGTTGTGCCCCATTCGAGGCTCTTTATGGCCGGAAATGTCGGTCACCGATCTGTTGGTCAGAAGTGGGAGACAATCGTATCACCGGGCCAGAACTTATTCAAGAAACTACAGACAAGATTGCTCAGATACAACAAAGACTACAAGCGACACGAAGCAGACAAAAGAGTTATGCTGATAAACGGCGTAAGCCGTTGGAATTCCAAGTGGGAGATCGTGTTATGCTTAAGGTTTCTCCTTGGAAAGGCGTAGTCCGTTTTGCAAAGAAAGGCAAACTAACACCACGATACGTAGGACCGTTCGAAATCATCGAACGTATTGATCCTGTAGCATACAGATTGAACTTACCGGATGAACTTAGTGGTGTACATGACGTGTTTCACGTCTCAAACTTGAAGAAATGCCTTGCTGATGAAACTCTTATCATACCAATTGAAGAAATTCAATTGGATGAAAACTTACGTTTTGTTGAAGAACCATTGGAGATTATGGATCGTAAAGTCAAGCAACTGAGACGAAGTCGTATTCCTATCATTAAAGTTCGTTGGAACTCAAAGCGCGGACCTGAGTTTACTTGGGAACGTGAAGATCACATGAGAAACAAGTATCCCCAACTCTTTGCCGAGGAAGTCGTACCGAATAACGAGTCTTAAATTTCGGGACGAAATTTCTCTAACAAGGGGAGACTGTAACATCAGTGCCGGACGCGTGCCGGAACAGTGATCGTAACAGTAAACATGTACAGTGATTCAGGTACACATTTCGTTAAACTATGTTTAGACTATTTATACATATTGATTAGCATGAAACTATTAAACGATTGTCTGAATCTGACTAAAACCTTAGGGTTTAACAGTCAGAAAACATGTCAGACAACACAGTGTTGAAACACGAATACATGATGTGATATTAGTTGTATAAACGTATGTGAGGTTTAACAAAACGAAACTAAAGCGGTTATTGTTACGGAATGCTAAACCGACGAGTTATTCGTATAGGTGACGATCTGTACGAATGATTCTGATAGTTTAACGTTCTGAAATAATAACTTAACAGTAGAAAACAAGAATCAGAAAGCCAAACTATCAACGTGTTCGTTCGAATGACGATTCGAACGAATACGCGCGATGGTGACGCGATCTGATGAAACGATAATGAAACCGAATAACGATATGAACGATCATAAATTTAAAGAAATATAAGATTTCTCATTTTACAATTTTGAAACTCATCATAACATGATTTAAATTTAATTATTTCATTATATCGCGAGCAAATTATCTAAACGCGAAAATTAAACAAAACGCGTAAACCATTATAATTCGAAAAATAATTAAATGCAACGATATTTAAAATGTTTTATAATAATAATTGGGTTCTAAAAATCTTAAAAATATTCATTTTATTTTATTTTATTTACGAAAAAGCCGCGTAACGTGCCGGATACGCGACGAGATTACGAACCGAGCAACCGAAACGAACCCGAACCACCTCGGTGTATAAAAGCTTTGAAACAAGAGCAATTATTTCATTTTTACACAAAACTCTCTCTCTCCTAGCCCATTCCCGTTCGTTTCTCTCTCTACAACCAAATCCACCATTTTTGCTACTTTGAAGCTTCATTACTTGTTCAAATCTCAACCGATTCACGTGTTCTTGGAGTCTAAACGAAGATCTCAACGAGCTCTACTCGAAAGTACAACTTATCTGAGGATATCACCGGCCAAACTCAAGGTATTCAAGATTTAAACATCACGAAATAGGGTTTTCAGCATATGCTGTGTGTTTGGTTGTTCGACGTGGGCTTAGCCGGTTCTAGATGCATATCGTCACCACCATGGTCTCGAGAATCACCTGCTACTTGACATCATCGTTTAGCTAACCTGGAAACCAGCACACAACGAAGATGATGAAGCATGGTTCGTGAACAGCCCTCAAGGGCCGAACCTGTAAGGTTCTGGCCTAACCTTTGGCAGCAGTCACCCAAGCCACGAATCATCATCCCATGGTCTTAGCCGAACCCTTAGAACTACGAACCTTCCTACTCCCGAACCATGCAGACGAACCCATGTAGGAGGCGAACCCCTGTGATCACGAACCTGTTACAGCCACTTTAGCCGAACCCTGATGGACCACGAACCCTAGCGTGGCTGGCGAACCCTTCTGAGATTTCACGAACCCTCTGGATCCTACGAACCTTTGATGGTTGTGCAGCCGAGCCATGAGACCTGCGGCGAACCTTCATATGCCACGAACCCTCCACTGTCATCCTCACTAAGCAGCGAATCTGCTACAGTGCCGAACTCATGCGAACTAGGCCCCTGCGAACCCTCATACTTGATGGCCGAACCATTTCTTGTCCACGAACACATGATGGGCTGCCCCAAGGTTCGCTGCCTTGGGGACTTTTTTTTTTTTTGATCGAACCATGCAACTAGCCCAATTCCCTTAGTAGCCCAACAGAAAACCTTCGGCCCAGAAAACATTGATAACCGGCCCATGTGTTTAGCCCACGAATGCTTAGCCCAATATCCCTCTAATTCTCGGCCCAAAGAACAACTACATTCGGCCCAATTAAAATGCTAAGCCCATCTATGTCGGCCCACATTAATCTTTGGACCCAACGATAGGCCCACAAGGTTTAAGTAACAAGGAATATGAGATATGTGATAACACTAAAACTAAAAACCTAAGCTTTCATAGTTAGAAAAATTCACTTATCACTATGGTGATTCAAACGGAATGAAAGAGGTTATTAGTAAATTAAAGTTAACTTAAATCTTGTGGGAAATTGATGTCACAACAAAGACAAATAACCAAGGGTCGAGTGAAGATCAAGACACAAAGTGTTAGCCAACGTTAGGGCTAACACTAATGTTTATGCACACATAAATCAATCCAACAAATACTCATGAAATACAAACATTATGAAATCAACGCAGGAGCTTGAACATCATAACGAAAGCAAACCAAGAGCGCGTGCATTTTTATTCTACTTAAGTCAAGCACTTTGGACCTAAGGTGAGTTCATTGTCCCCTTTCAAACTTATTTGTTTTACTTCGGGACTGAGAAGCATGTTAAACATTTTTATTGAAATGTTCTTTAATGCTTTAAACATAAACATGATTGCTTATGATGGAAACCTTTACTTTAAGCTTGATGCTTAAAATCCATTGTAGATTACTTGATACGATTACATGATACATGATACAATTACATGAGACTTGATTCAATTACATGAGATGTGATTCAATTACATGAGACTTGATTCAAATACATGAGACATGATACAAATACATGATACTTGATTCAATTACATGCGATGTGATTCAATTACATGAGACATGATACAAATACATGATACTTGATTCAATTACATGAGACTTGATACTATTACATGCTACTAGGCCATCATACATGTATCTAACCATAGACTACGTAATTGCTGAACGTCTGGTATTCCAGAGCTTGTACCTATGGGGTGAGATACATGTAATAACATAAACGTAATGATACTCAGCTATTACCTGGTTATAAGTGACATGTAATTGCTAAACGTCTGGTATTCCAGAGCTTTTGTCGGCTTATATGAGGTATGTAAAGGCTAAACATGAAAGTATCGATTCTAAGCTATTACCTGGTTATAAGGGACACGTAATTGCTAAACGTCTGGTATTCCAGAGCTTGTGTCGGCTTATATGAGGTATGTAAAGGCTAAACATAAACGTAACGTTACGGAGCTATTACCTGGTTATAAGGGACATGTAATTGCTGAACGTCTGGTATTCCAGAGCTTTTGTCGGCTTATAAGAGGTATGTAAAGGCTAAACATGAACTTGTTGAATGCTAAGCTGTTATCTATATAAGAGACATGTAATTGCTAAACTACTGGTATTCCAGAGCTTTTGTCTGCTTATAGGAGATATGTAATTGCTAAACTATGTGTGTGTGAATCTATGATGCTTGATAAACATGATGAGAAACTAACACTTACGAATACACTAGACATGAAAACATTGAAACAGATAACAAAGGCTTTGATGAGGATTGAATTGATTGGTAGGTAAAATGCTTAATTATTATTAACAACAATGTCATATCCGGGTTAGTATGTGGTGGGGTGTTGGCTAGGGCTTGTTCCCTTACATATGCCCTATATATAAGCATACCGACTTGGATATTACAGGTGGAGTTAATGAGGTTAAGGTTTTACCGAAGGAGGTTTGTTGAAAACTATTTTAAACTTATAAACCAGATGAACTCACCAACCGTTGTGTTGACTTGATTCTTTTTGCATGCTTTCTCAGGTGAAGAACAGGTTTAAGCTTAATCTTTTGGATATGCATACTAGGCTGCCCGGATAGAGGACCTAGTAAACTTTTGGAGAAGCACATCTTTGTTGATGATATACTATACTTTTGATATCTTGTATAGTTACAAGATATAAACAATTATTCTTTTGATAGGTTTACTTAGTTAAATTGCAGAACATTGCTATTGTAATTTAACTTTGTAATCCTATATATCATTTGATTGTGCTTTAGATATTCTTAAACGTTGATGCTATGTAAACAATCTGATCATCATGATTATCACCCGCGATATCACGCCCCGTGAACCTTCCGCCCGGCGGGGACTCCGATCCAACCCCGCCGGCTCGGGGTGTGACACTTGTTCTACTTGTGCCCTAATGATTCGATAAGGACATGCACGTGGTGTATCGTAAAGGTGGTGGGACGGTGGTTTGGGCGGTTGCGACTGACCCTTATCATATGCCCTATATATATACCATTTACGGTACATTAGGTGGATGTCAGTATTGAAGAATGTGGGAACTACCCGTTTGGGAAATTATTTGCTTAGGAAAATTAATTACTAGGAATTGTTGAGAGGATATGATTGTGGACTGTTGATGATATGTTTGTTGGATTGATTGGGATTGACTCATGGATGATCATATTTGATAAACACTTTTAAATTCACTTATGAAACACACGAATTGGACACGTAGGGTGCATAGGATTAATGAACGATATGAGCGTTTAGTGATGGAATGTAGACTTGGGTGATGATATGGACACTTGGTGATAATATAAACGCATAGTGATGATACTAACACTTAGTGATAGTATGGACACTTGATGAGAATAAACTATAGGGAGGATATGAGCACTTAGTGACAATAAGAGCACTTTGTGATGATATGAACCCTCAATGATGATTATTGATATTGGGATTGACATGGATTTTAGTAAACTTAGACAATTAGGGGAACCTTAATGTCAGGTGAACTTAGACATTAGGTGAACTTAGAAATAGGTAAACCTACATGTCAGGTGAACTTAGACATTAGGCGAACCTAATTGCCAAAGGGAACTAGAGACCACTTCACTCAAAATTATCCTACATAGGATAAGGTTTGTGAAGTGAGATTATGGTAAGATACATGACACACCCTAACTTCTAGCAAGGGCATAATCGTGGTGCAATGGAACGGTGATGGGACGGTGTAGGGGAGATTGCGATCTACCTCTGCATATGCCCTATATATAAGCTTGTTGCATTGCATTGGGAGGTTGTCAGTGTTAGTATAGGGTGAGAAATGTATAGGACTTAGGAATAGTTAACTAACACTAGTTATGACCAACTAGGACACTTAGAATAATATTAGGAAATTTATAAACCTTATGAGTTTAATGACAGATAGGAGACAGATATAGTTCCTATATGAAATCCTAACTGCTTAAATGAACTCATTTGATCATTGTTTGTATAACTTACGTTGTAAACGGTAGTAACATGTTTCTAATTCCTTCAGAAACATGCCGCCTCGCCGTCACAACGAAGATGACTCGAACAGTGGGGATGCTAACAACGGTAATGCCAACTCCGGCATCCAAGAGTTAGCAACACTGATCACTGGATTGGTGAATCAACTGACACAAGCCAACCAGTCACTCACTCAGAACAGAGGTGGTGCAAACCCACCAACTTGCACATTCAAACACTTCAACTCCTGTAATCCACTAAAGTTTACGGGGTCTGAGACTGCCACTGGGCTACTGCAGTGGTTTGAGAGCATGGAGAATACCTTCATCAACAGTGACTGCCCCGATAACCTGAAAGTTCGCTATACCACCAGTGTTTTCCAGAAGAGAGCACTAACTTGGTGGAATGGGGAGAAGCGAACTAGGGGAGTTGATGCTGCCTTAGCACTGACTTGGACTGAGGTCAAGACTTTGATGACCACTGAATTCTGTCCTCGCAGTGAGATGAGGAAACTGGAGACTGAGTTCTGGGAACTCAAGCAGGATAGCGGAGAGAATGTTATCTACAATACTCAGTTTCATGAGTATAGCCTGCTGGTGCCTCATCTGGTGACACCTTTGGAGAGGGCGATTGAAAAGTATATCGGCGGACTGCCGATGCAGATTCTGGACACAGTCTACGGGAGCAATCCCAAAACACTTGAGGCTGCGATCCGGTTGTCTGCTACACTTACGGATAACCATGTAAAGGCTGGAACTCTCACGAGAAAAGGAACGAAGAAGACTGAGACGAAGAATACCGCAAAGGAAGCAAAGACTGAGATCAAGACCGAGGCTGCTAGTTCATCAAAGAGCAGCAACAAAAAGAGGAAGACCAGAAACTTTATGGTCACTGCTCCTGCTGCTAAGTCTGCGCAGCAGTCATCCAACAACACTACTGCAAGAAATTACACTGGGAATACTCCCCAATGTAATACCTGCCGATATCATCACGCACCAAACTTGCCCTGTCGTGTCTGCAATAATTGCGGCAAGTTTGGTCATTTTGCTAATGTCTGTCGGAGTGCACCGCAAGCACAAAGGATGCAACAAGCACCGCTTGCACTGCCAGCTCCGCATGCACAACCTATTCCAGCTGTACCCGTTTGCCAGGTACCTCAGGCACAGGCAAGAGCTTGTTATGAGTGTGGTGAAGTGGGTCATTTCAGAAATCAATGCCCAAAGTTGACCGGGAATAATCAGAGGGTGGCAAGAGGCCGGGCATTTCAACTGAATGCTCCAGCTGCTCAAGCCAACCAGGACGTCGTCAACGGTACATTTTTGATCAACAACTCTTATGCATCTGTCTTATTTGATTCTGGTGCCGATAGGAGTTTCGTTTCATATGATTTTGAATGCTTGCTTGGTAGAACACGTACACATCTAGATAAACCGTTTAACGTGGAAGTGGCTGACGGCAACACTATCGATATTGACACTATTATCGTTGGATGTACGGTGAACTTAAATGATCACGTTTTCCCAATTGATCTTATACCTATGCATCTTGGTAGCTTCGATGTTATCATAGGCATGGATTGGTTAGCCACCCACAAAGCGGAGATTGTATGCCATGAAAAGTACATTCGTATTCCCTTACCTTCGGGTGAAACCTTGCGAATATTTGGAGAAACTGCTAGTAAAGGTCTTAAGCTAATGTCTTGCACTAAAGCACACAAGTACCTTAGGAAGAAATGTATAGCATTTTTAGCTCATATTGTGGAGAAGAAAGAGAAAGGAAAGAAGATAGAAAATGTTCCAGTGATACGAGATTTCCCAGAAGTCTTTCCAGACGATTTGCCGGGTCTTCCACCAGAACGTCAAGTTGAGTTCCGAATTGACTTAGTGCCTGGTGCGAACCCAGTCGCCAAAGCTCCTTATAGACTTGCGCCTTCGGAGTTGCAAGAATTGGCGAGTCAGCTGCAAGAACTTACCGATAAAGGATTCATTCGCCCGAGCCATTCACCATGGGGTGCACCGGTCCTGTTTGTCAAGAAAAAGGACGGGTCGTTCCGAATGTGCATCGACTACCGCGAATTGAACAAGTTGACTATCAAGAATCGATATCCACTGCCGCGCATCGATGATCTCTTCGATCAGCTTCAAGGCTCGGCATGGTTTTCAAAGATCGATCTTAGGTCTGGGTATCATCAGCTTCGCGTACATGATGATGATATTCCCAAGACAGCTTTCAGGACAAGATATGGCCATTATGAATTTCTGGTAATGCCTTTCGGCCTTACCAATGCACCTGCGGTTTTCATGGATCTCATGAACCGTGTTTGCAGGCCATACTTGGATAAATTTGTGATTGTATTCATTGATGATATTCTGATCTACTCAAAGACCAAAGAGGAACACGAGAAACACCTTAAGTTGGTTTTGAAGATTCTGAGAGAAGAGCGACTGTATGCCAAATTCTCTAAATGTGAATTTTGGCTTAAGGAAGTTCAATTCTTGGGGCACATAGTCAACGAATATGGTGTGCACGTGGATCCTGCAAAGATTGATGCGGTGAAGAATTGGAGTACACCGAAGACACCGACGGAGATTCGATCGTTTCTCGGACTTGCCGGCTACTATCGGCGGTTCATTTCAAATTTCTCCCGGATTGCTGTCCCTCTCACTTCTTTGACACAGAAGAATAAGCCGTATGAGTGGGGACCAAAGCAAGAAGAGGCATTTCAGACACTGAAGCAGAAACTTTGTGATGCTCCTGTCTTGACACTGCCTGATGGAAATGATGATTTTGTAGTCTATTGTGATGCATCTAACCTAGGTCTTGGTTGTGTTCTCATGCAACGGGGAAAGGTTGTGGCTTATGCATCAAGGCAGCTGAAGATTCACGAGAAAAACTACACTACACACGACTTGGAACTTGGTGCAGTCGTGTTTGCTTTGAAGATATGGAGACATTATCTTTATGGCACTAAGTGTGTAGTGTTTACTGATCATAAAAGTTTGCAATATATTCTCAATCAAAAGGAGCTTAATATGAGACAACGGAGATGGGTTGAACTGTTAAATGATTATGACTGCGAAATTCGCTACCATCCTGGCAAGGCGAATGTCGTAGCAGATGCTCTTAGTCGCAAAAGTCAAGTTCAGATTCATAGTGTCCGAGTGCACACTAACCTCCGTAATGATGTTCTCACAGCCCAACAACTCTCATTAGCTCAGGATAACTTGAAAAATGAGATGTCTTGCGGGGCTGAAATCTTATTGGAGATTAAAGATGACGGTTTAATGTATTACTTGAATCGGTTGTGGATACCGAACCGTGGTGATCTTAGGATGCTGATCATGGATGAAGCTCATAAGTCTCGTTACTCAATCCATCCAGGTTCTGACAAGATGTATCAAGACCTTAGGGGCTTGTACTGGTGGCCTGGAATGAAGAAGGATATTGCTGAATATGTGTCTAAGTGCCTTAACTGTGCTAAAGTCAAGGCAGAACACCAGCGACCTTCAGGATTGTTGTTACAACCAGAGATACCGATGTGGAAGTGGGAGAATATTTCCATGGATTTTATTACCAAACTCCCACGAACCACGAACGATAAGGATAGTATTTGGGTAATTGTTGATAGATTGACCAAGTCGGCTCACTTCTTGCCGATACGCGAAACATACCCTGTGCGGAAGTTAGCGCGTATCTACATTGATGAGATTATTAGCCGACATGGTATTCCCTTAAGCATAATATCGGATCGTGATGCTCGTTTCACGGCACGGTTTTGGGAATCACTTCATGAAGCCTTTGGAACAAGACTGGATCTTAGCACTGCTTATCATCCTCAAACAGATGGTCAAACGGAGCGAACGATTCAGACCCTAGAAGACATGTTAAGAGCTTGTGTCATCGATTTCGGTGGCAATTGGGATAGCCATTTACCATTGGTTGAGTTCTCGTATAACAACAGTTATCACGCGAGCATTGGTATGGCACCGTTTGAAGCTCTATATGGCAGGAAATGTCGGTCACCTATTTGTTGGACCGAAGTCGGCGATTCGCAGATCACTGGTCCAGAGATTATTCAGGAAACGACTGACAAGATCCGCCAGATCCGCGACAATCTGTTAGCTGCTCGCAGTCGACAGAAGGGCTACGCGGATAAACGAAGAAAACCTTTAGAGTTTGAAGTTGGAGATATGGTATTGCTTAAAGTGTCGCCTTGGAAGGGCGTTGTTCGATTCGGAAAGAAAGGGAAGCTTGCTCCACGTTATGTTGGCCCTTTTAAGATCCTCGAACGGATCGGGAAGGTGGCCTACAAGTTAGAACTTCCTACTGAACTTAGTAACGTGCACCCGACGTTCCACGTGTCCAATCTAAGAAAGTGCTTAGCTGATCAGGATCTTCAGGTACCACTCGATGACATTCGCATCGATGATACCATGCACTTTGTTGAAAAACCAGTGGAGATAATGGATCGTGAGGTTAAACAGCTCAAACGCAGTAGAATTCCAATTGTCAAAGTACGTTGGGAATCGAAGCGGGGTCCAGAATTCACGTGGGAGCGAGAAGATCAGATGAAGCTTAAGTACCCACAATTATTTACTACGGTCACTCCAAGTTGAATTTCGGGACGAAATTCCTTTAACTAGGGGAGACTGTAACATCACTGTACTCTAGGTTGTCCGTACATCCGTACGATTGTACTATTACGACCTAAGAATTTTTATTAATAATGATAATGGATTATTTATTGATATTATTGATTATTATCACTGTTAATGGTATACGTGATTATAACACATATTATACGCGTAAACCATGGGAAGTTTAGTTGTAACCCAACTAAACAGAACCAGAGAGTTTATCGCAGTAATATTATTGAAAATGATGATTGTTGGTTCGGAATAAAAATGAATATGGGTTTTGGTTTGGGAATTTTAATATTAAAATTTATAAAATAATGGAACTGATTACGCGATGGTGAGGTTACGAACGTTGTCTAAACACGAATATTAATTCAGAAATATTAACTTAATAAATGTATTCGCGTGAGTGACGATTCACACGAATATAGGTATTAGGAATAATATTCTGAAACAATATTCAATAAATCGTAAATCGAATCGAAATACGATACGAGCGACGAATTCGCAAAGGTGACGATCTTTACGAATACGTACGCGAGTGACGCGTTTCGACGAAATAATTAAATAATATCAAACGATACTAAAATTAATAAATGAAAACTGAAAACGTTTATTAGGAATCACAACCTAAAGCAAAACCGGGTAAATCAGTTATTTAAAATAATTAATTTAGTAAAAATAAAACGAAATCGTTTTACGAAATAAAATTATTTAAATCATTTTAATTAAGGAAATCCAATTATTTAGACATGTTATGCTTAAATTTGTTTTCGTTAAAAACCGAGCATAACCGATCATTTATTATATTTTATCGCGATAAAAACGAGACCCGACACGGGGTGATGATACGCGTTATAAGGAAGAAGGACATCTCCTTCTTCCTCATTTTTACAACACTCACTCTCTCTCTACACTCTCATTTCCGGCCAAACTTTCTCTCTCTACCTTCTCTCTACCATAACTCACTCAAAACTCAACCAAATCATCTCATTCTTGCGCCAAATCGAAGATCTCGACATTCCCTACAAAAAGGTACCAAGGATCGGCCCTATCTCCATCTCAAACTCTCGAAATCTTAGAGAGCAGTTTCGGTTTTTAGGGTTTTCTACAAACCCGACAAAAACCGAACTTTAACCGGTTCAAAACATCACTTTTTCGACCCATACACCTTCTAAATGAGTTTACTCACCTAAACCCACTCAAAACGACTATATATACGACTATACCTCGAAATCATCTTCTCCCATGGCTGAAAACCCGTTCGGGCGAATGGCCCATGAGTATGAGCCATTCGGCCGAATGAGTGGAGAATGAGTGGAGTATGAGCTCATTCGGGAGAATGAGTGGAGTATGAGCTCATTCGGGAGAATGAGTGGAGTATGAGCTCATTCGGGAGAATGAGTGGAGTATGAGCTCATTCGGGAGAATGAGTGGAGTATGAGCTCATTCGGGAGAATGAGTGGAGTATGAGCTCATTCGGGAGAATGAGTGGAGTATGACTCATTCGGGTGACTCATTCGGGTGACTCATTCGGGGGACTCATTCGGGAGACTCATTCGGGAGAATGACTCATTCGGGACTCATTCGGGAGAATGACTCATTCGGGTGAAAACTCATTAGCATGAGCCATTTTTATGAAAATCACAAGAATGAGCCATTTTCACTACACCAACTCAATTAACAACTTAGATTTCAAAAAGAACAATCAAATAAGGGATCATAACTTTAGATAACATTTAATCAAACACAGGACTGTGAATACAACATCAGTACGACAACGGTGAGCGCGCATAATACGAGAACACAGATACTAAGGACTTCATGTGAGTTCTCATAACCTCCCTTTCTTTAAACTGTTTTGTTTTAAAACTCGGAGGTGAAGCATGTATACCAAATTCAAATATTATTTTGATAACTCAAGGTTAATACCTGTTTATCAATATGATATTCACGATATAAAGTTATTAATTATTATGGATTGTCTCTTATTATTTTATATCCATGTAAGCATTGTTATTGACTCCGGTTAATAACAAAGATTACAAGTATTGTCTCAAACCCCGATAATCATCGCTCTTAACTTCGGTTAATTGCTTTGACATCGTGTATTGTCATGTGGATGATTTCCACATCTGTGAATCATTGCCTTTGACTTCGGTTAATTGCTTTGACTTCATGTATTGTCACGTGGTTAGCTACCACTCCATGAATCATGTATTTAACTTATGTTAATTACATAATGATCATGTATAGTCACGAACATTATTGGAGAATATGAATGATGTGATTGGTTGATTTGGTTGTGAATTGATTATCTATGTTTGATTATGATTATTTGTGATTGATTATGACTGATTGGTTATGTGATTGTATATGTGTTTGATTGATGAATTGGTGGATGTGTGTTGGATTATCTCATACAGGTATTCATATGGAATTTCTCACAAAGATCATAAGTTTTATAATCGTTTTAAACAAAGCATTTTATAAAACCATTTTAAACTTAAACTTTTAAACTCATTTTACTAAAACATTTTTTTTAAATATAAAACTCATGATTACTCACCAACTACTTTTGTAGTTGACACTTGTTTTCTTACATGTTTCAGGTGATGGAGACAAGTAGGAATGAAGAGAGGATCTCTTCCATTTTGGACATCATCATCATATAGGATCTTGGACTTAGTTAATTAACTAAATTTCTGGCGATTAGAGTTTAGTTAGTTTAACTAATTCTTTTGTGTAACTGCTGTACTTGATTCATGATGAACATGATTTTTGTGTAATTATTTTGGTTGATTAAATGATATATGATGATTTGATTTAGATGCCCATGAGCTTTTGAACAATCTACACATCTCTCGTGGCATCCCGATGATTCCGCCGCCGGTCGGGGTGTTACAAACATGATCAGGATAATCGAACATTAAGGATCAATAATGGGGAATGAGACATTTAATTATCATTAACAACAATATGTTAGGCAACGCGGTATGTGGTGGGACGGTGGCTGGGGCTTGTCCCCTACATATGCCCTATATATAAGCATACTCGGTTGGTTAGCATAGGTGGTCGTTGATGAGGTTAAGGTTGTCATTCAGGGAATCAATGCAAACAATTACAGGGTAATCAAATTCTATAAATCAAAAGTTATGAAATCAAAGATGCAGAATGAAACTCTTAATTATTAGCAGGAACAATATATCATGTGGTTTGGTATGTGGTGGGACGGTGGATGGGCGGACGGTAAGTTCGACCCTACATATGCCCTATATATAAGCATACTGAAACAGATGGTATAGGTGGTTAATGGTGAGGTTAAGGTTGTCATTCAAGAGGTTTTTCAAACTATTTTCAACTACGAAAACTATATGAACTCACCAACCATTGTGTTGACTTTGTTTTCTTACATGCTTTCTCAGGTGACGTACAAGAATAGACTAAGGCTTCAGGATTGCATACTAGAGTGCTCAGTTAGAGGACCTAGTAGAATTTTGGGAGGCACATACTTTATCATGGAAGCATATCATTTTTGTTATCTTGTACATATACAAGATATGAAACGTTGATTATTTTGTTAGGTTTACTTAGTTAAATTACTAAACAGTGACAAATGTAATTTAACTTTGTAATCCTAATTAATGCTTTATTGTGCTTTTAATTATTCTTAACATTGATGCTATGTAAACAATCTGATCCTCACGATTATCATTCACGATATCGCGCCCCGGGAACCTTCCGCCCGACGGGGACTACGATCCAACCTCGCCGGCTCGGGGTGTGACAGATTTGTTGTCCATGTATAATTTGTAAAAAATTCAAAAGATTTCATGATATTAAAGAGATAGAGTTTCATTTGATAAAACATGGTTTTATGCCTAGATATAGTTGTTGGTCAATGCATGGAGAATCACTAAGTAATCGTAACTTGTCTTCAATAAATGCACAAAATGATGCCCTTCAGATTAACGATTCAAATATTGTCGATGATGATGACCATTCAATTGATCTAAATGACAATTTAAGTGAAATGTTACATGATCTAGAGACAAATATTGGTGATGATGATCAAAGAAAATTACATGACTTATTTGATGATGCAGAAAAACCACTATATCCTGGTTGTGAGAAATTTTCAAAACTTAATGCTGTTTTGAAGTTGTTTAACTTAAAGTCGAATTATGGATGGAGTGATAAAAGTTTGACAGATCTCTTAGTGATTTTACATGACATGCTTCCAGACGGTAATGAATTACCAATTTCAACGTACCAAGCAAAAAAATTAATGTGTCCGATGGGATTGGAAGTCGAAAGAATACGTGCTTGTTCAAATGATTGTATGTTGTATAGAAAGGAGTTTGAAAAAGAACATAAATGTGTTATCTATGGTGCTTCTAGATACAAACGTAAAAAAGAAATATATGACATGGATGATGATGTCACGAAAAATGGACCACCAAATAAAATATTGTGGTATTTTCCTATTATACCAAGACTTAAACGATTATTTTCAAACGAAAATGAAGCCAAATTATTACGTTGGCATAAGGATGGTCGTGTAAATGATGGAAAATTAAGACATGTGGCGGATTCACCTCAGTGGAGAAATATTGATCACAAGTATCCAGATTTTGGTAAAGAGGTTAGGAATATACGGTTTGGACTTTGTTCAGATGGAATCAATCCTTTTAGTAACATGAGTAGCCGTCATAGTACATGGCCGGTCCTTCTATGCATTTACAATCTTCCTCCTTGGTTATGCATGAAACGAAAGTATATTATGATGACATTGTTGATTCAAGGTCCGAAACAACCTGGTAATGACATTGATGTTTATTTAGCTCCATTGATCGATGATCTGAAGACTCTATGGGGTTTCGGTATAGTTGTTTATGATGCTTACAAGAAGGAAAATTTTACATTACGGGCCATGATTTTTTGCACCATAAGTGACTTTCCGGCATATGGCAATTTATCAGGTTATAGTACAAAAGGTAAAAAAAGCTTGTCCTGTTTGTGAAGACGTGACAAATTCAATTTGGTTAAAAAATTGCAAAAAAACGTATACATGGGACACCGACGGTTCCTTCCTGCTGGTCATGTGTATCGAAAGAAAAAAGGCGAGTTTGATGGAAATACCGAGCATCGAACGATGAGGAAACGATTTGATGCATTTTCAAGAGTTGAAAACCTAAATATTGTGCTAGGAAAAAGAACTCGTGCTCAAAAAGATGCTATTTGGAAAAAAAATCAATCTTTTGGGATTTACCATATTGGAAGCATTTGGATGTTAGACATTGTTTAGACGTTATGCATATTGAAAAAAATGTATGCGATAGCTTGTTGGGCTTATTGTTAAACATTCCTGGCAAAACTAAAGATGGAATTAATGTTCGTAAAGACATTGTAGACATGGGAATACGTAAAGAGCTTGGCCCTGTTGAGACAGCTAATCGTATTTATCTACCACCGGCATGTTATACATTGTCAAAAGAAGAAAAAATGAAGTTTTGTAAATGTTTACACGACATTAAAGTTCCATCCAACTATTCTGCAAACATTAAAAGATTGGTGTCGATACAGGATTGTAAATTGCTTGGTATGAAATCTCATGATTGTCATGTTTTGATGACGCATATGATTCCTATTGCTATTCGTGGAATTTTACCAGAGAAAATCCGACATACCATAACAAAACTGTGTTTGTTTTTTAACATGATTCACTCAAAAGTTATCGATCCAGAGTCCTTGGATAAATGGCAAAAAGAAGTTATCATGACGTTATGTGAATTGGAGATGTACTTTCCTCCATCTTTTTTTGATGTAATGGTTCATTTGGTAGCTCATATCATTGGAGAAATTAAGGCTTGTGGGCCTGTATTTCTATATTACATGTATCCTTTTGAAAGATAGTATTGTTGAAGGATACGCTTCAGAGGAGGTGATTGAATTTTGTACAAGTTATTTGGAAGGTGTCAAGAGTATTGGTGTTCCTCAATCTAGTCACTCGGGTAAACTTGAAGGGGTCGGAGGTGTTGGGATGAAAACATTAATTCCAAGTCGTGATAATTTACAACTTGCACATTTATTGGTCTTAAGACACATGACATGTCTTGGTCCTTATGTTGATGAACACTTGAACATGGCGGTCAATAAACCAAGGTAAAGATGAAATGTGGTATGTCATGAAACATAATAAGGAGTTTTCTAACTGGATGAAAAACAAGGTAATTACAACTAAGGTTGATGAAACGGTTAAACGGTTGGGACAAGGCCCAGATTTTAGGGTAAAGTCTTACCAAAGCTATGATATTAACTGATATACATTTTATACTAAAGATAAAGACAACAAAAGTAAAATGCAGAACAGTGGAGTTACATTAATAGCTTCTACAACTGAATTTGACAAAGCAGATCGGTCAAAAATGTTAAGAATAGCCAAAGACTCTTATTATGGTGTGATACATGAAATTTGGGAATTGGACTATCATTCTTTCATTATACCCGTGTTTAAGTGTAAGTGGGTGAATAACCTTACAGGTATTAAAGTTGATAACCATGGTTTTACCCTTGTTGACCTTACAATTGATGGCTATGCATCTGAGCCGTTCGTTCTCGCTAAACAAGTCACACAAGTGTTCTATGTTAACGACCCAAGCAAACCAAGGCTCCACATCGTATTGCAAGGCAAACGACGTATCCTTGGTGTGGATAATGTCACTAACAAGGACGAATATGATCAGTTTGACGACCTACCACCATTTTCAGTCGGCATTCAACCAACAAGTAACGTAATTGAAGGCAACACGTATATACGATCTTACCACAATGAAGGCATATATGTTGATAAACCTTGATATATGGTAAGTGTTATAATTATTTATTATGCTTTTAGATATAATTATTTATTAATAATTTTTTTATGTAGGTTAAATTGAAAATGATCGACAAGACGTGTGTTAGACGGAGTCGTTTTTAACACATTTTAAATTTATGTTGATATGTTATTTAGATTAATATTCCCGATTACATGTATTTCATATTTATATAATTTGTAATTTATTAGTAATCAAATCTAATGAATGAATATTACTAATGAAAGTATTACAATACAAATTAATAATAAAAGCAAAGAATTACAATACAAATTATTAATAAAAATAAAAAATTACATTGAATTTTTCATTATTCGCCAAACAGAAACATGATTAAAAGTGTAACCCATTTTTGATTGACTTCGTCATTATGTCGATCTCATTCCACACCATTTCACGGTTTTTATATACGTTATCGTAAATAACGCTAAATGTCGACATTTTTCTTTCTAAATCAAGCCATTTGTTGCACAGATCATCACTAGTACGTTCTTCAACACGTTTTGGCGGCAAATGAAAAATATAGCTTACCAAGTCCCAGAATTGAGTTCCAGTATACTTGCCCTTATATTTCTTGGTAGAGATAATCCAAGATTCAACTAATATTTCTTCTTCTTGAATTCTCCATGGAACATTATTTGCACTACTGCTAGAACTCATTTTATGTTTTTGTGATAAACTAATATTATGTAATTACGAAGTGTCCAACATATATATATATACATGAAATATTATGACCGTTAAATTAGAAAAATACCGTTACACAACGTTATAAACAACATAGTTGAGTAATAAATATATTTTTCATATTTTTTAATGCCGTTAAAAAAAATAACCGTTGGACCGCCCTAAATAATGCCCTAATCGCCCCATTTAAACAAGAAACCGCCCTATAAAACACTTTGAACTGGCCCATTAAAAAAACCATAAAACCGCCCCATTTAAACCACAACCGCCCTAAAAATAATCCCCAACCGCCCTATAAAACACGTTGAACCGCCCTATTAAACAAAACCATAAAACTGCCCCATTTAAACCCTCAACCGCCCTAAAAAATAATCCCCAACCGCCCTAAATAATAATCCCGACCGCCCCATTAGAATACCTCTTCTTTTCTCACGAAATCTTTCATTTCCCTCTCATTTTTCCTAATTGAGCTCTCAAAGTTGCTGTGCATTCCCACGAAATCCGAACGGCGTGGTGAAGTGTTGCGTGGTGAAGGGTTGCTCGGTGAAATGTTGGTCGGTGAAGGGTTGCGCGGTGAAGTGTTTTTTCGGTGAAGGGTTGCGTGGTGAAGTGTTGGTCGTTGAAGGGTTGCGTTGCGGGGATTTGGTCGGTGTAGGGTTGCCAGCGAAGGTTTAACCGGTGGGTCGAGGTTTTGAAACCTGCGGCGGCGGCAGCGTGGGGCGGCGGCGCGGGGGGGCAGCGCGCAGGGGCTGCACCGCAGGGGCAGCAGTGCTGGTGGCATCCCGGTGACAGCGAAGACGGTGGCAACCGGCGGCAGCGTAGCTTGGGTTGGTCAGATTTAACTTGAAGGTTCTATCAAAGCGCAGGAAAGTTTTCTATACACTATTTGTATCTTTAAATATGGAATATATATATATATATATATATATATGTTTGTGTTGGTTATTGAGGCGGTTTATAGACATTAAAAATCTGAATGGTCCCGTATGTCGGTTTGTCATGTTGTGTTGCACGTGTAAATGCTAATATATGTGGATGTCTTTGTTTCTTTATGAACATTTATTGTAAATGCTAATATATGTGCACGTGTATAATTGTTAGTTGTAAATGTACATTAAGGTTAATTTGTATTGTGTTTTTTTAATTTTAATAGGTATGTCTAAAAGAGGAAAACGGGGTGTTGCTTCTTGTTCAAAGAAGCGTGGAGAAAAATATTATAAATTGAATTTGATGAAAACAATCAACCAATTGGTGATAATTTCCAATGGTTTATGTCTAACTATGCTTTGAAGGTAAAACAATTATTACCGTATTACATGGACACCAAAGACATATCAAAAGAGGTTTTAGAAGAACCATGGTTACAAATTAAGGTAGTATATATTTTTAGTTTGTTAAATACTTATATAATATATATATGAAATTATAGTTAAATTACTATTTCTAATTGTTTGCTATGTAAATTTTATAGGAGCTCTTTAATATTAAAACCGATGATCCGAAAAGTTACATGTTAAAGAAAGCCAAAAAAATATTGACTAATTTTAAAAGCAAGCTTGTTACCGAGTATGTAAAAGAAGACAAGCTTCCTTTTGACAAGTATGAATTTCTTGATCGTATGCACTGGGATGCTTTTTGTAAGGAAAAATCCAGTGAAGAATTTGCGGTATATGTTATTTATTATTTTTATTATACTTACTATTATTATTATTATTCATATGTTTGTTTGTGACAAGTTTTTACTTTTTTTTTATTTATGACAAGGCAAAAAGCACAAAAGCTAGAGCCAGTGCAATGATGAATAAAAATTTTTCACATGCTGGAAGAACATGATTCGTTGGGCTAAAGGAAAAGCTTGACACGATATGGCCTCAGCTTGAAGCGGATTATGACTATGTCAAAAAAATACAAAATGAGCGTACCAAGTTATTTATATTAAGCAAGGCCAAAAAAAATAAAGAAACCAAAGCTTATGAACTTACAGATGATACTAAAGAAAAAATCAAAGAACTGGTAAATAGATAAATTTATAATTTATTTGTTATCATATTGTATTGAATGTCTTATCAATTATAATTTGTAGATTTGTGTTGAATAAAGCATGATTAAAGATGAGTCCTATTTTAACGGAAATGATGATCCTCTTAATAGAGTTTTGGGACCGGAGCACGGTGAACGCTCACGTACTGTTTCAAATGTCATCGGTAATTATGTTTATAAACATATAAATTTTAAAATATTTATTATAATAATGAAAGATTCACAAAAGTTCATTAAATCTTTTATTTTTTGAGATTTCAGGTAAAACAAAAGTTCATGGTGGACTTTTTAATGTTGGTAAACATCGCAAGAAAATTGATGCGGGAAGAGATGGAAGTCGAGGTAGTGTTCCAGTTCAAATGGTTGATGAGAGCCCAATTCCTCATGGCTCTAGTGATACATCAGGTGGACAAAATATTAACTATCCACCTATATAGGTAATATTTTTATGTTTACAAATAAAAAGGTCATTTATTCGTATACATACACATGTTATATTATTAAAAAAATCATATGATTTTGCAGAAATTAACTCATTGTGAGTTGTTTCCGTTCCAACCCAGTTTGGGACTTGTGGTAGCTCAAGGACAAGTATGGCCTTCTGTGGATCGTATTCTATATGGAAGTTTATTAAACGAGAAGTGTGTCAAGGTCCAAGTAGATACGGTCATCGAAGGTTGTGAAAAAACACATGTTCTTGATGTGACTCGAACTGATGAAATTAGTTGTGTGGGAGATATGCTTCATAATTTTGTTCAGTGGCCAAGAGAAGCATTAAAGGTATATTTGTACATATATTAATTTATGTTTGTATATTAACATTTTTATTTTAATATCTTTTGATAAATTGAAGCTTATGAACGAGGCATTGAATCCTATTTCAAGTCAAAGAGTTGCCTCTCCACAATTGACAACCCTGAAGTGACAACAGAAGTCTTTTATATACCGCAACATGTAGTTTATTATAAATAAGTTTAATTTTGTATAATTTTATAACTTGTTTATTATTTAGGTTGAAGAATTGGATGAGATTTCTTCACTCTTAGAACAACAATATGAAGTTGGACCAATGAGTTTTGTAAATATGGTAATTAGTTATCAAGTTGTTTTTAATAATATATCACACACTGCACCCACAATTATAGATAATTATCAATTAATGTTATTATCATTATCCCTTTTTTAGTTAAAGCAAATTGAGGAGGGTGAACGAACCCAAATGCCTACTACCATCGCTCGAAATATTGAAGATCCGATCGCTCCAAATATTCACGATCCGGATCCTAAATTTGTTGATCCGGAAATTGAGATTGCTTTGGAGAAGATAAAAAAGAGACCTCCATCAATACAAAGAATTTTTCAAATGTTAGCAGCTTTCATTGGCGATGATCATTCAGTTACATGTTCTTCGCCTGACGGGATGTATTGTGAACGGAATGTTGAAGGTATTTCATACGTTTAGTTGTTGCAGTTATTTTGCAATGATTGGCTTGATGTCGGCGTCATTCACTTGTTTGCAATGTAAGTTTTTTTATATGTTTTAATAACATCTTTAATATATACTTAACATTATTGCAATTTAAGGTACTTTTATGCATTAATGCCACATTCAAGATGTGCATTCTTCAATCCCCGGGAACTTTCGGGTGATATATGTACGAAATATCTGGATCGTACAAGACAACACATCTTAGAGGTGTATTCATTTCACAGTGAAAGACCATTTTTTATTGCACCATATGTAGCAAGGTAATATGTATTATTTTACTTTATCTGCAAAACATTTATATATAGTAACCAACATAATTAATTTAGTTATTTTATGATTTATTTATTGTAGTGGTCATTGGGTGCTATTTATAATTTGTCCTTTAAAGAAAAAATGATATATTATGGATTCAATAATGAAGAGCAAAAGCAAGCAAAATTATGCCCTTCCATATCTTATTGAAGAGGCTTTGGGCTTACAATTAAAATGGGAAATGGTTAAGGTTCGTTTAATTTAATCATTTTAATATATTTGATTGTATTTAAAATAATTGTTGTTAATGTAATGTAGTGCGCCATACAACAAAAAAACTATTGGGAATGCGGGTATTGCGTCATCAAAAACATGTATGAGTTTCTTCATTTATTTCAAGAAAATTTTCCTGCAAGTGTAAGTGTTTAATTTAGATCGTGATATTGTTTGTTTATATATATATATATATATTTATTTATTGTATCTAACTCTTTTGTTTATATATTTTTAGATTTGGAATGAAAAGAAGAACATTACATTTAAGGAGATTGATGAAATGGTTATTGAGTTGTCACCGCAACTGTTTAACTTTGTGTTTCTCAACCAAACATGATTCCGGATCGATTTTAGTTTGTATTTTTAAGTATAAACTTAAACTTGCATTCTAGCTTTAATTTTTGATAAAGTTATGAATGATTCTAACTTCAGATTTTGTTAATGTTATGAATGATATATATATATATGTTGATTTGAATCTAGCTAGAAATTTGTATATATATACAGCAGCTAATGGAAATTTGATTTAGAATCAATATATATATATGCAGCTAGAAAAAAAAATAATTGACCGCCTCAAAAAAACACAACGAAACCAACATTCTGGACCGCCCCAAAAAACAACAAAGAAACCGCCCCTAATCCATGTCTGGACCGTCCCAAAAAACAACAAAGGAACCGCCCCTAATCATTGTCTGGACCGCCCCAAAAAACAACACGAAACCGCCCCAAAAAACATTAAAAAAACCGCCCTAAAAAACAAATTAATCAACCTTTATATAGCCATATGGGGCGGTTGTTTTTAATTTTGGGGCGGTTGAGCCCACCGCCCTAAAAAATAAAACCATTTTTTAGAGCGATGCCATATAAGACGCTTCAGAAACCGCCCCAAATGGGCATTTTAACCGTCCTAAATGGGTGTGTCTGTACTAGTGTTTACTTTTATCACTCGAGGGACGACACATATATTACACTATATGAGCACACCACACAGTGGCTTTCATAGTATATACTATCTAGTCTTTAATTTCCTGTTATAAATGAAATAAAATAAAACTTTATAATGTTATAATAATGGCTTCCAAAGTAGTTGCAAGAACAAAAAAAAACAAGATAGAAGATAACAAATTAACACTTTTAATTCATGTTTCAGATCTTGATGGAATGAGTGAATGAATTAACTAATGATAGCCACAACGTGATTGCCAATAACGAACCACTTTCTTTCTTTTGCTCCAGGTCGACACACAATAGAGGAGGCAGGTCGATGGCTAGGTAGTTGCGTGGCTAGGGTTTATCAAAACTCACGTGTAAATCACATATAATTTGTCCCTGAATTATAGATCTAAAATCCCTTAGACAACCAAAATTTTCATATTAATTTAAAATATATTATCTATGTAAGAGAAATATCAAATATAAAGAGATTTTTGTCTAAAAAGAGTAATAACTAGCAAGGGTTTGACATGTGACATGATAATATAGGTATAACATATTATTTTTTATACTAGATTTTTATTTTTTTGTATTAGATTCTTTTTTTTTCAGTATTTTATTTCACAATGGATTTTTGTGTTTTTTGTATTGTATTTTTGTTTTTTGAACTACATTTTTTTACTGGATTTTTTTACTATATTTTTAATTTTTTTTATAATTTTTTTTGTCCTGAATTTTGTTTTTTGTAATAGATTTTTGTTTTTATATTTTTAGCATGTCACATGTCAAACTTCAATTAGTTCTTATTCTTTTTAAACAAACTAGGTTTTTCTCGAGCCGCGTGTTGCAACAGGCTATCACAGTACAATCCTTATAATGGGTATTATATATTATTTACCGAAGCATAAGTTACAAAACAAAATCAAATATCTTATTACGAACTCCATACTAATTTTTTATTAAAACATAAAATCATATAAAATTCATACAAATATGTTAAAAAATAATATAAAAATATATTCACAAAATCCTTCTAACTAACAACTAATTGATTGAATTAAAAAAAAAAACTCAAATCTTTAAGCAAACATCGATTTCTATGAAAGCAAATAAATCATTGTTACCTTCTTCAAACACCATCAAAACTCTAGAAAGAACCACGTTTTTTTCACTATATGTGTGTGTGTATATTAATATTTATTTGATTCTCAAAAGCCTTATTAAATGCACCTTATAAAGAGTCACATTTAGTACCCAGTCTTCATAAGTGTTTCGTGTCCCCTGAACGCCTAAAAATTAATAAATACAAACACCACTGTTATGCTTCAAAACAACCTTAAGCACATGTGTTCTCTTCATGATTAAAAAAATACCTGAAACTGATTTACCGGAGCTGCAACAAAATGTAAAACAAAGTAATTAACTAAAATTCAACTCAAAATTGGTCCCACAAAATCAGGTTTTAGCTGACTCATCTAATTAGATAAAGTTAATTTTTTTTAATTAAAAACTACATGAGAAAACTCCAAAAACAAATAATACTTACATTTGAAAACACATATAGACTAATCCAGGGGCGGCCCGGGGGAGGGGCAAACCCGACCTCCGTCCCGGGCCCAATTTTTCGAGGGGCACATTTTTATATATGTATTTATATATATATATTAGGTTATAAACTCGAGTATTACACGGGTTTGAGTAACAAATAACTCAGTTAAATATATTTATGGGCCCATTTCATTTCTCAAAAGCCCTTTATCCTAACCGGCTCCATGGACGCTCACGTTCAAGAAGAAATTGAAATTCAAAATCCCAAGAAATTGGGCCCATGGATTTACAGTTTACTGATTATTGAATGACTGATTTAGGTAAAATACGGAAGTTAATCCCTAACGTATTAACTTATGACATTTCGTTTAGGTTTTGGGGCGTTGCCCCGAACCCCACAAGGGGGCGCTGCTGCCCCTTGACCCCCGCCCGCTGACTGGCCAGCGGGACCGCCACCAGGGGCTCTGCCCCTTGGACCCCGCCAGGGGCGCTGCCCCTAGGACCCCGCAAGGGGGCGCGGCCCCCTTGACCCCCGCTTGGTCAGGAGCTTTGAATGCGTTAGGGGCATTTTTTCTCCGATTCGTCCTGGGCACCCAATTTCTCAGGGCCGCCCCTGGACTAATCACATAAAATCTCAAAGAACAGCTATTGATTTGAAGCCAATAGAACATAAGAAAGAAGCAAAAGAACATGCAAAAAGAAATACATGATTACAATAAAAAGAAAGCCCTTTAGTTAAGGATGTTAATGCTTACATAACCAAAATCTCAAAAAACTAATAAAGGTTGTGGTAATATTAGTATTCAAACGCTATAAAAGAGGACTAATCAGAAGCCCTATCCATCATATCATTTTATCAACTTGTGTACATCTTTGCTCCATCAACCAAACAACTTCATTTATAACTTCTAATTTTATAACTCAATCTTAGCATTACATATCTAATTCTAGCTTAAAATTAATATCAACCATGTAACTCACCAGATTAACAGTTTTTGAAGCCTTCATAAACATTTGCACCTGATATATAAACATTCAAACAAAAAGTATTCATGATTTTAATTTTTCATGCCTTAAAAGACATTTAACAATAGGAAAACATAGACAGACCAACAATGTTAATTTTCATGATTTAAAATTTTCATATTGAAATAGAAATTCAACAATAGGAAGACATAGATCTTTCACTAGACATAGGTAGTTGATTTGCAGACCTGTTTCAAAACACCAAACATAATAAAAATAACCAAATTAAAACCAACAACAATTACAAAAATTATACAAAAAGAGCAGTTGTAATTAGGTAAAAGATTAATTCAGCTTCTTAACGAAGAATTTCACATAAAACAAATTCAAAGCAGAACAGAACAACACATGCAATGAACTCCCAAATTACCCACACATCAAGCAACTGATCAAGTAAAAAAAACCAAATTTGTAGATTTTGAGTTAAAAACTTTAACATTATCAAACAAAAACGTACGAAACTATACCTGATTCCTTGCATCCTTCAATAAAATGGCAAAGTCGCTTCCTGGACGAGAAAAAAGATCAAAATCCAAGGGACCCACATAGGGTCGTTAGAGTAAACGAAAAAAACTACACAAAAACCTAGGAATAAGGATGTGGAGTTGAAGAGAACACCACCTAAAAAAAGAAAACACCTGTATTAAACCGTCAAAACCATTTGAGTCGTCAGCCCTAACCATGTGATGCAACTTCTAGGTCTCAAAGAATGGTGATAAGTGATTTGACTAACAAAGAGAACAACTCAAATATGACACTTGTTGAGTTTGATTTCACGAACGACGGTGGTTTCTTGTTGTCGATCACTTGTTTGGGTAGATTGGGAAGGAAGGTTACTGGGGCTTGCTTCTCATATCACAAAAGGTGATTATGTAGAAAGCAATGTTTTTAAAACCGGACCGGAAGTCGAACCGGTTTTGATACCGGTCAAAGGTCGAACCGGTCGGATCGGTCGGACCGGATTTAAGAACCGGATGTCATAAATATTATATATATATTATAAAAAATAAAAAATACATGTTTAAAATGCAGAAACATTGTAATAACTAAATATTATTTACATAGCAATAAATATATTATTTATTTTTATTATAAAAAATAGTAAATTAATAAGGTTTTTAATTTTGAAGTTTGTTTGGTAATAATTAAAAATGGGCCATTTTAATTAGACACTCCATTTTTATATTTTACACCCCACTGGTTGTCAGAAAGGAATGTTTGACCAAGTACTGAGACGGGCCGTACTGGACAGTACGGGCCGTCTCAGGGGTGTATTTTTAAAAAATGGAGGTGTGAGAATAACAACACCCTTAAAAATAAAGCATAATAAATAAGTATTGGAAAACGTAAAAAAAGGCTGCAATTGTAATTGATTGCTTTTCTTTTTCTTCTTTCATTTCAGCCTTTTCATTAAATTTTCTTTTATTTGTAATCTTCTTTTATTTAATGATCATCTTTCCTGGTTTCCTTCTTGATTCAGAAACTACTAAACAAGTGAACAACACATTTTCGCCTCACAAGGGGGCGACGGATCTGAAGCAGCCGAACACGGAGGCGGCAGTTGTCGGTCACAGGGGGCGGCAGTTGTCGGTCGACGTCGAACACAGGGAGGCGACGGATCTGGGGCGCCGCAGCCCATAGGGGAAGGAGTGGATCGAAGTATAGAACTCACCGGCCTCCACCGCAGGGAATGAAGTGATGAACACCGATCGCTTTGTGATATTTCTTTTAGGGTTTTTGGCTTTTGCTCTCCAAAACGCAGGGGATGAAGTGATGAACACCGGTCCGATCGCTTCTTCCGGTTCCGGTCCAACCTCCGAATCGCTACGGCCGGCCGGTTCGTATACTAGCGGTTCTTCTTACGTTTTTGGGCCGGATATGTGAGCGGTCACCGGTCCGGCCGGTCCGTCCGGCCGGTCCGGTCCGGTCACGAAAACATTGGTAGAAAGAGAGATTGGGAAAGAAAGCTACATGTGGTTATCTTCTCATTTCAATGATGAGGTTCTCCTAATGCCACGTATAACTACTTGCAAAGAAACGGATTTTATCTGTACTTGTGTGAACAAACTCCAATAACATAAAAACATCCCATTCATTAGAAGTTTTATTTTTAATATAAGGGTAATTTCAAAATGTTCAAACATTGTGATACATGAACAGTAAACCTTTGAATTTTTTTGTTTGGTTTACCAAAATTTTATTGGTCAATTTTGACTTTTTTATTTTAGTGATAAAAGTTTGAGTAATTAAATTTTGAACACAAGTCTGCATTTTTATTATTATCTTGACCGTAAAGTTTAATTCTTATAATTTTAAACACAAGAGCTTCTTATTTTTGTTTTTTGTTTCATTTTTTTCGTAAAAGTTTGATTATTATATATTGTTACACAAAATTTTTTTGCAATATTTGTTCTTATACTTTTATAAAGACATTTAGGGAATTATATAATTTTTTATTTTATTTTGGAATTTTTTTAAAGTAAAATTTTGAGTTTTTTAATTTAATTATAAAAGTTTAAAAATATTGTAACAGGGGATTGGTTAACCTTTAGTTTTTTTTTATTTGGCCACAAAAATATTAATATATAACTTTTTTTTTTCGTTTTAATCATAAAAGTTTGAATGTTTCAATTTTGGGGCACAAACTTCTGTTTTTTTTTTTTGTTTTTTTTATTTTCACCACATAGTTTAAGTATTTTAATTTTAGACATATGAACTTCTTATAACTTTTCTTATTCAATTTTTTAAATTTAAACACAAAAGTTAAGTATTCTATATTTTAATACAAAATTTCTTACAACTTTTTTTCTACCGATATTTCAGTTTTAGATTTTGCATTCATTAACATTGTGTTCAACATTGTATTTATGGTTGTATTATGACTTTTCAACACTGAATTCTACAATAAGGTACGCTTATAGATTTAGAAAAGAGTGGTTGTCACTATTACAACCACTATAGATTTTACAACGAAGTGAAGTTCATTTTTACAATAAGATACACTTTAATATTTCATGAAGTTGGTCCAGTATCAAAGATACATAGATCTCTTTTTGTTGTTGTGTTTTCTTGATTTTATTATGGGTATTTTAAAAATGCAGACTTTGTTGTAACTTATTCAATCAGATTTTGTAATGTCTTAAAGTTTCACATCACAATAATAACCGTTCTAATATGTTTTAGACTTTTAGTGCTAGACATTTTGATACTTAAGATTGTGGTTTAAGTTCACATCACGTGGTAAAATCTTGTTAGGGAAATAAAAAAGACACGGCCACCGTTGTTGGGTGTACGTAGGGATGTAAACGAAACGAACTAAACGTTCAACGAACAGTTTGTGAACCGTTCAGCAGGTAGTTCGTTTATATTCGTTCGTTAAATAAATGAATGAACATAAACAAAAAATTTTGTTTGTTTAGTTAAATGAATGAATATGAACATATGTCGTGTTCGCTCATTTGTGTTCGTAAACGTTCGGTTACGTGTTCATTTACGTTTGTTAATGTTCTGTTATGTTTAGTTATTATATTTATTATTTAATGTGTTGTATATTCTTATATTTTTTATTTTTAGTTTAATATTATAATATTTAAACAAATTAGGGCTTGTTTCTGTTCGTTCGATTCGTTTATAGCACGCCTGAGTCTGACCACCTAAATACAAAGCCCAACTTGATTTCTTACGGGTCCATGAAAAACGAACCAAGGGCCAGGGGGTTTTACCGTTTTACATTTTAGGAAAGAAAAAGCCGAAAGGGTTAGGCACTACGATCTCATTTTGTCTGCTTGGATCAGTCGAAGAGATCGGTTTCCAAAACTCATTTTACAAGCAGATCACAAGGAACGAACCATGAATATATTCAGACTTGCAGGTGACATGACTCATCTGGTCAGTGTCCTCGTTTTGCTCCTAAAGATTCACACCATCAAATCCTGCGCAGGTACGTACCCCCATTTTCCATACATTTCATGTTATAATTTTTTTTTTTTTCATTCATCGATAGGAAATTTGAGAATTTGTAGCCCCGTCACTTTGATTGAATTGAAGAGGAATTCATGATTTCATTGGCTATTTAGTTGTTTTCAGATTGATCGTTAATTTTTTTTTTTGTTTTATCTGTGTGTTTAGACAATGATTTTTGAATACATGAAGTGGATTTCATTAATTATAATGCTGGTAGTTTTATCCATCAGGTGCATTGTAGGAGAGATTTAAACCAACTTCTTCATCATCCTTTATAAAATGCATTGATTCTTATCGAATAATGTATCTGGTGTTGGTTATGTAGTCAGATTAGCATTCAGGGTTGATGATGTAGGGCGTATTGCAATTGATGTGTTGGGATATTGTTTGTTTAACTTATTTCAATTATGAAGATGCATTTCTTGATTGCCAGCCTGTAACTTTTTTATATTGAACGCAAATGGCAGCCTGATATATTAGTTTTTTGTACCAAGTTTGTACCTCGGTTTCACAGTGACAAGAGTGATTGGTTTGAACTTCTTTTAGTGAGTTGTAAAGCAATATGTTTATGTGATTAATGGCATCTTGGCATACTGTTTGATCATTTTTAATCTAATGTTGAAAATTCAGGGATTTCACTGAAGACTCAGGAGCTCTATGCATTGGTTTTTACTACTCGTTACTTGGATTTATTCACTGATTACATTTCACTGTACAATACAGTCATGAAGTTAATATTTCTAGGAAGTTCATTCTCTATTGTATGGTATATAAGGCGCCACAAGATTGTTCGTAGATCATATGATAAAGATCAAGATACCTTCCGCCATTATTTTATCGTGCTTCCTTGTTTGGTTTTAGCTCTACTTATTCATCATAAATTCACTTTTAAAGAGGTATGCATGCGTTTTCACAATTACATACATGAGTTCATTAGTATCCTCTTCACCTAGCTTTAGCTTTTATAGTAACTAGAGTGAATTTAAGGGTGTTGGGATGTGCATTATATATAACTGATTATTTGTTTCTTGTAACCTAGGATCGTAATAATCACTCTTTTAGAGTTTTAATGTTTGGGCACAGTGATTTGTTTAAATATTCAAGGGTCAAAGAATGTGTTTAGTTTAGCAGTGTCAGAATTGATTTTTTATGTAACATTACTGGTTTACCTTTTTTTAATTCACATGTGCATAAGTGCATGGTTTATAATTTTATACAAATTTATGTTTTGCACTTTTGCTACAAAAAACTTTTGCTTTATATATGTATAAATGTATTTTGTGCAGGTAATGTGGACATTTTCTCTATACTTGGAAGCTGTTGCCATACTTCCTCAGTTGGTCTTGTTGCAAAGAACTAGAAATATTGACAATCTGACTGGTCAATATGTATTTCTCCTTGGGTAATTCACTTCTTCTAGACACTAGTAATAAAACTACTTTATGTGATGTAAAAAAGTGCTTTCTTTTATTATTTTGCTTGTGCAGAGCATACCGTGCATTATACATATTGAACTGGATCTATCGCCACTACACTGAGCCTCATTATGTCCATTGGATCAGTATGTCTCTTCATCATTTTGTTCATTACACAATTTAACATTTTATGAAAATTTCTAAATTCTTTATTTATGAATATAAAGACTGACTTCATAACATATAATGCTATTGATCTTGCAGCTTGGATAGCAGGGATAGTCCAAACATTGCTCTATGCTGATTTCTTCTATTACTACTTTCAAAGGTAAATTGTCTTAACATCCCATTTAAATTCAAACTATTTTAATGATTTTATGGCCAGAAAGTCTAAAATACTTGCTACTGTTTTTCCTGTCTAAAAACAGCTGGAAGAACAATGTAAAGCTCCAACTTCCAGCTTAATGCCCACCTTATGATATTTAGTCAGGTGATAGAGTTTTAAAAGTCGTACTTTCTTATATACTTTGGTCTTACAGAGAGTGTATGCAGTTTTTGTTCTTTAATTTAGTTTAATGTCATTTACATATCAGCTGATCATTTATATTAGATGTTATGTCGATCATAACTTGAACCAAAAGTAATTTGGGTGTCTTTACTTTAACATAAGAATGTAACTAAGCTATTAGCCTTACATTTTTTTCTTAAAGATGCTTGGCCCATATGTAGAATAAACTAGCTCAACAAGCAACGGGAACTGAAGCATAGCGAATAATGTCACGGGTACCGATGCAAATAACGTAACAGGTACAGCAATCCATGATATTTCATCCTGAAGTAGTAATGCAAGTGTTGCACTAAAGGCGATCATTGTGGCAGCAAGTGACAAAAAAAGTGACACGAGTGCGATCATCATTCTTTTAGGTAAAGCATAAAAAAAATCTTCTTCTGCATAGCGGGATGTTAGTATTGCTAAAAACATCAAAACAGAAGTTGTTGAAGCGAATAATGCAATGGCATCTGATATTATAAATAGGAGAAATATCCCATTATCTAGGAATAATGGTAAGCCGTTACTGTTGTTACCACCTGGCACTGTAAAGGCTGCTGCAAAAACCATAGTGACCACAAGTGCCCCCACGACCGTAGATGATGATGATGTGTCCTTCATCCATGTTTCTCCTTCTTCAAGTAAGTCCTTGTGTTCTTCAGTAAATACCTTTCTTGGTGTCTTGTTATCTTTGTTTAAAGCATCTTTATATAACGGTTCCACATGCTTTTCCACTTCCTGCAAGAACATTAGAATGTTGTCACAACTCAAACCTAGCTCCTAGAAAATTAATCTGTACTTTCTTGAATTTTATACCATAGTTCCTTCGAAGCAGCCTCTTTATCCCAACTGGGATAGGGGTAAGGTTTGTCTCCATCCTAACCCCCAGACCTTACTAAAGAGTGAGAATATAATGGGTAAGTTTGTTTGTTTGTTTAGTTAAGGGGTGTGGATTTTTGTTATGAAATTGATTATTGTTATCTAAATTTGATTATTCTATATCGCGTAGTCACTTTTATAACATACACTCAATCAGTTAGGTTTACCTTGAACCACTGAAGCTCCCGTTGCATTTGCAATGCTGCCCCACTGACGGTTTTAAGGCGGGGCAGAGGTGACAGTCTTGCAGCTATATGCAATGGGTTGTCTCCTTTAGGGTTATCAGTTGCTGCAAATACTTTATGCCCTGTCATTTGGTACACAAGATTGAACACTTTTTCTTGACGATATCTTATGGCAGAAAGGAACAAATAGAACCCTTCATCTTCATACCAAACTATGTCCGGGTATGTATCAACGCAAACTTTTATGAGTTCATAAAGCCCGTTTTTTACAGCTGTAGAAACCGCAGTTCCTAGCACATCCCAGGCTATAGCTTGACTTCCTCTTTGTATAACAATTGAACACATTTCTTCCAGAAGTTTGAGTGTCTGAATATGCCTTAGTTTCATATTATAGATTTCTTTAGTACATGGGGCTACGAGCAGGATAAACTTTGAGAAAAATGACGCCAAAAGATGGTCGGATGATTTTTCAAGATTAACAGGGATACCTTATCCAACACAAGAACCAACAAAAATATTAAGGATTAATCTAGATACTGCAGGTAGGATTTTAAAGAATGTGTTTGTGTGTGTCTACTGTCTAGGCAGTCAAAGGGGCTAGGTGCACTCAAGGCTCTTAGTACGTGCATGTTATCTAGGCGCTTGAAAAGAAAGTGCCTAAGACAAGGCAAAGCGCACGCGTTTGCCATGTCATATATGATTGTTTCAGTTTTTTAGGTATGTTTTAGGCTGGTTCCAGGTCATTTATAGATGTTTGAGACTAGTTTAAAATCTGACTGTGTGCACGCCCTTGACAACACATAAACAGAGATATGTGTGTGTATGTAGAGACAGAGAGACCATACAGGCATAGATGAGATGTTGGTAGAACCGCAGTGGGCTGCCGCTAGGGAAAAGATGTGATTTTGTAGCCAAAACTTGCAAGGCGGTCTGCCCTTCCCTATCTTTCTGAGTAACCAAATCCGGGTACTGTTTTACTAGATAAAGTGCTACATCTGCAGGACAAGGGCAGAATCATACAACACAACACAAGGATTAAGTTTTATAAGTGTCCTTTGAATTTTGTAGAGCTGGCAAGATTGACGGGTCTGTATGGGTTAGAGTAGAAACAAGTCAATTTTACTTCATGCCGGGTTGGGACAGCATCACTCACAAAACACTTCTGTAATAATTACCATAATATTTTGAATCATTTATTAAGACAGTTTAGGAGGTTGTACAAACTAAGAACATGCATTAAAAGACTTCTAGACCTAGTAATCTTGACCCAAAGTAAGATAAATGGTTAGTTTGGGCGAACAATTATTGTACTTTTGGTTGAAATGAGTAGCACAATAGCATATAACTGGTTGAGACGGGTAACACTTTTAACACAATGCAGGTCAAGATGGATAACTAAAAACTAAGAGAATAAAATATATTCAAAGGGGTTAGAATTATTAATAATACGTTTAATGAGTAAATCACTAAAGATTATTAAAATATACTATTTGTTTAGTTACAACTTATTTTAACTTTAATATAATTGAAGTTTTTAAAAACGACTCATTTAGACCTAAACTGATTTAGTCTTAATGACTTCCAATGTTTTGATTCATTCTTTTTATAAGCCTATATTTTCACTTGAATGGTTTAATATGAGATACAACCCAGAGCAACCAATTCTTATGTAAATGAGTCAGAAATCGCCACCTCTAGTAATTTGTAAGAATGCATACGGATTATCACGAACCGCAAAAACCAGCTGTTAGTGTGAGTGTAATGAGATCAGCACCAGCAGCACCATTGTATGGACTGGTGCCATCCTCTCCTGGCTCATCCTTAGTAACCTGTAACAAGTACCAAAGCGTACCCAACCGCCCATACTTTGCTGCCAGTTTTAGCGCGGTATGTCCATCTTTATTAACCATCTGGGCAATGTCCGGATCTTTTGACACCAATAGCTTAGCATCTATGGTGTTCCCGACCTTGGCAGCATAGTGAAGGGCTGTGTTTCCCCACCAGCTCCTGGTCCTTAGTTTTCGTGCATCCGTATCCATAATCCGCTCAATGATTTTGTTCACAAATACATGGGATGAGTTGGTTCCAATGGCTATGTGTAGAGGCGTTTCCCACCAACAGGTGATTTTGGCGTCGAGTTTATCAGGATGAACATCGAATATGCGCTCCACGGTGACCCAGTCGTCCTTCATTGCAGCTTTGTAGATCGGGAGATTGCGAATCGCGTCATCATAGTCCATTGTGTTTGAAGATCGTTTGATTTTGAGAGAATAGATTGCATGAATGTTGAGAGTTGACCGTTTTTGATGTTCTTTGTATCCTAAGAATATTAAGGGAGCAGGTGGGTGAGGTTGTACCAAAAGGTGAAAGGTCAACCAAGCCGCCACAGGTCATGACTTCATTTTGCATTTTCGAATTTTTTTAGTCAATCGTATCATTTTCTCTTGGAATTAATCTTTAATGTGGTATTATTTGTTGCGTATTTTGATGCCACTTATGCATAGTTTCTGATACAAGTTATATGTAAAGACAAAATAATTGTTTAGTATCAGCTTTTTAAATAAATATTTTATTGACATTTTTTTATCTCAACAATTTTCTTTTTTATTTTTTTTCGTGTATTGATCTATTACAAATACCCTCAAATCATGCAAGATTTCTTTCGTAAGTATGTATTTGCTTTACTAACATTTTATTGGTCCAACCGGTTGAACTGTTTTAAGAACCGGAACAAAATAATACAACTAAATCATTATGAAAAATACACAATTAGGAAGGAAATAAAAAAAAAAAAAAAACTACATATATATTTATATGAGAGAAAGATCAAATAAAAAGTTTATTTTATCTAAGAAGTCTAAAACAGATTTTTAAAACCTTTAAAACCAACTCAAAAGAACTCTTAAGAACTCATTTTGTTGGCATGTGAATCGTCTTATTGAACTCTATAATATTAGGATTTAGGTTTTTGCTTTAACAACTAGTTTTAGATTTTAGATTTTTTGTCTTGGTTTTAACTTTTAGGTTTTATCTTTAGGTTTAGGGTTTTTTTTTTTTAAATTTGGTTTTATTATTAGGATTTATTGTATATGATTTAAGGTTTGGGTTTTAAGTTTAACAAACCGGTTCTAATGATGCAAAAATAAATTTAATTAGAGTTTGTTTGGTTCGGTTTTTGAGTTTTTAAAAATCATTCTTAGCCTTTTTAGGTAAAATAAACTTTTTAGAGAAACCTAATATATGTTCCAAATTAACACCGAATTAAATGCTAATCAAATTGGAAAGGTTAAGAATTAAAAAAAATTATATTATAGTATTTTTTTTTTATTGTTCAGGCCTAAGCAATCAGGAAGAAATAAAAGAAATCATGAGCGTTGCAAAATTTAACATACTCTTCAAACCTAGGTAACCATGAAAGACATTTAAAAAAGAGTAAATTGCACTTTTACTCCTTTATATTTACATAAAATATCAGATATAGTTCTTTATGTTTCAAAATGTCAAAATCAGTCCTTTAAGTTTTCAAATGCTGCAAACTCAGTCATTTCTTCGTTAACGCCGTTAGGGGCATAAATGTCAAAAAAAATCATATAAGTAATTGAGAAAATTTCACTTTTAGTCCTTTATGTTTACATAAATTTTCAGATATGGTCCTTTATTTTGTGAGTACTTAACGACGTTAACGGGAATAGGACGAGTTTGCAACATTTGAAAACTTAAAGGACTGATTTTGATATTTTGAAACATAAAGGACTATCTCTAAAATTTTGTGTAAACATAAAGGACTAAAAGTGCAATTTACTCTTTAAAAAACAAAATGTTCTTTCAATCAAGTAGATACAAGTTTTAACTTATCTGAAAATTTGAAAAGCTGCCGTTGAAGAGTGAAGATGAAGGCGAAGAGCAACCTCATCTGGTTGTATCCAGCCCGAGTCTGAACACTTCGGCAGCAACCTTATTTCTGACGGGTACGAATCTTTATCTTTCGAAAGGAGAACGAGGATCATCAAGTTGAATGGTCGGAAGCTAGAAGCATGTGACGAAGAAGATAATAAAAAAACATCATAATCCAATCCAACCACGATTAGTAGCTCACTGGCTCGGATGGAAACTGCTTGGGCCAACATATCATACTGGTAGCGACTAGAAAATGCATGAATGGACCGCCAACGCCTCTGGTTCCCGGTCGAACCAGCCTGCCCGGTCTGACCTTGAAAACATTGCCATGAAGGAGCTTAATACTTATTGATATCACAAATGTGTTGTATATGTTGTTTACAACATCGGATAGTTGCAAATCTAGAATTCATTAGTTACATAAATCGGGTCGCGCTGATCTATGTAGGAACACCGTTCACAAAATAAACAAATACTTTTATTATTCAATTACTCGAATTACAATTCAGAAAAATACAGAATATAAAATAAAGTAATACAAGAAATATAACAATGCTAAAATTGAAATTACAAGAAGAAGTATAAAAGAAGATGAAACGAATTGAAATGGGTTCGGTGGCTGAGGATTTCTGTTCAACAAAGGTCATTTAAAATAGATTTCGGGCCACCCAGGTGAACCCGACTGTTTCCCAGGGTACAACAGCCGAAACAGTGTGTACTGCCGGAGTTAACCGAAAACCAGAAACGTCACCTGAAACAAGAGTGTTTAACACGAAGAATCGATCGTTGTAGGTTGTTGAGAACTAAACGAAGTATATGATTGTGTTTGGAATTTTTGAAGCTTGTGTGTGTATATCTCAAGTGGTGTAAAGATCTCAAAAACTAGCAACTTCAACAAGAGGCCGAATGCCTCTACATACACTTGTAGTCATGGCATTTCAAAGGTTGCTATTATGCCCACTAACAAGCATATTCATGACCAATTCATTACAATTGAATTGGTAATGAAAAGTTTATCATTTTCTTTTTCCTTTTTTTTTCTTTTCACACTTTACACAAAACATTTTAATAAGAAAACAACTTTTTAAAGTTCCAACAATCTACAAACGTTTTTATTACTTTAAAGCAATATAAAAAATTTCTATCTGTGGCCACATGATATTAATCAATTTTGGTAAATCGAATGTTAAATGATTCTAAAACAACGAAAGGAACACGAGAGAATTTTTTTATACAGCAATCCTTAAATGACCCTAAAAATTTCGACTTCGTGAAAAAAATTTTATGAATTCGTTACTGATGATAGAATGATAATAGTTCATTTATTTCATTTATTCATGTCATTATCTCGTTCATTCTATGACTCATACCAACCAGAAAACATAGCTTCATGATGTTAAGATGTTGGCAAGTGACTTAATATGTCACAAAATAATTATGTGAAATCTTGTTAGAGTCATTAAGATTTTGCTTCTATTAACTATATTTTTATCTATTCTGTCATCTCATCTCTATTTAAGCTTTTATCCAAGTTTTAGAGACCGGTTCACCCACCCACGAATCCACGAAGATGATGTAAGGAATGGTGTTAAATATGGTTTTAGTAACACTTTGGACTCTAACATGGTACTAGTTTACTTGTTAGAAATTTTGACTCTTAGAATGAAATGTTATAAGTTTAATTCATACAATGATATAATTAGTTTTGAGTAGTTTAGAAATAAATTAAGTTTAGCCTTAAAAAAAGGACATTTTGGACGGGGAATGACAATAAACTTTTAACTTTGAGGGTGGAGAAATGCACCATTGTATTTAGTAACCCAAACATTGGCGCAGTTTTGTATAAATCCGCCTTCTACCTCCTTTTCTCCGGCGACGGTGAACGGTGGCTAACGAAAGAATTATCCGCCGGTACTTCTAACAGACTTTACAGTTAGTCTCCTCATCGTCACTCTTTAATCACATATATATATTTTTATTTCGCATAATTTACATTAATTTATGACTTCAGAAAAAGATTTTTTTAGAGTCATGATTTCAAATAGCAATTGATGCTCCAAATAACATATGTTGTTGTTGATCTGCAAACAAATTCGGGTGACGTGTTGTAAAAGTCGGGATTAATCGGCCGATTAATCGAGATTAATCGCTAGTCGGCATAAGCAGATTAATTTTTGCCTAGTCGGTCCAAAAATCAGTAGTCGGTCAAAATCAAACCTAGTCGGTTCTAGACTCTAGTCGAGTAATCAGATTAATCGGTATTCGGTTATACAGAAAAAAAATGGGTCCAACCCCAATTTTTGGTCCTAGCCCAACAAAATTGGGGTTTTCTTCATCCCGGACTCCAAAATCACTAACGATCGACCAGAGAATCGAGCATCACAATCGCCTGCAACATTGCACAAATCGCCTGTCACGATCGACGTCGCGGCCTGCTAACAATCGCCGTCGACTGCTAACCATCGGCTGCTCAAAATCGCCTACTCACACCGTCGCTTCTCACAATCGCCGATTGACCTTTACCGCTTCACCTACCCACAATCGAACTGCTTTTGATCTTCACAATCGAGTAATCAACCAATCAAGTAAGTCCAAATTTTGTTTTCTGACCTTCATCGCTTCAGCTGCTTTTTTTTTCTTTTTTTGACAATCGAGTAATCAAATGATTTTTGTTTTTGTTTTTGACGACAATTGAATTTTTTTTTTCATGTATTTGTTTTTTGTTACTTAGTAGCACAATATTGCTGCTGTTTTTGTTCTACATTAGGCTCATTAGCACTTAGCAGCTTATGAACTTTGTGATTTTGTGTTTTACAGTATTAGTAGCTTAGCAATTGTTAACTGTATGGCATCAATGGAATCCACTGCTAGTGAAGGACTTAAACGGAATTATGATGATATCAGATGGGAATATGGAAAGTTGGTGGATGCAAATAAATAGATAAAGTTCAATGTAAAGTTCAATGTATTTGTGTGTATATATAAAAATCTTTGAAAAATTCTACATAAAAATTCCAATCAGATTAATCCCTGGTCCATACCTCACCGACCAACTAGCGATTTCTCCAACCATTATTATGTTCGATTTGAATTTGAGAATTTTGTTAGGTTAGTAATTGAATCTTATGAAAGTCAATACCCTAATCATAATTTTGACTGGCTAAATTGAACTAGGATTGGGAAATTTTGTGTATGAAAAGAGGGAATTTAAAATAGAAATTGATTTGAAGACGATGGGGTCAGGTGAAGCTTTGAAAGCTGCTAAAGTTTATAGAGAGCTGATGAAAACAGCGAAGAAACACATTGCGAAGGAAGAACATAAAGCTCATTTTAGAGACTTCATAAAGTCAGAATTTAGGAAAAATGGTGATGGGTTGGAGCCATCATTCATTCAGCAAAAGATAAAACTTGCTAGGGATTATACCTACCTTTTGAACAGTGTCCATCATCATCAGGTACACATTTTCTGTTTGTTTTATGATAGCAATGATATATGTTATGTGATGCCCATGACCCACCTCAAATTGAGTTTGGATTTTCTTGTGTTGGTGTAGGACTTGCTTTTTACTTACAATATTGCAGTAGATAGATCAGATGAAATGAAAAAGGTTCTTGGAAAATCTGCTGCAAGTGTTGGTCTCCAGCTTCCTGAGGTTTATCAGCCTTGAAATTTGGTAGGTTATTATCTTTATCACAATCCTGTTTTGTTAGGCCCGGGTACTTATTTGGGTAATGGTGTCTACATCCCCTTTCCTTTGATATCTGAAATCTTGAACTTTATTCGATGGATAAACCCTAAAAGTGATGTCATTCTAGTTTCAAGTTCTCTCAACATGATTAGAAGTCTATTATTGTTTGCTTGTGCTTTTGATGAGTATACGAGGAATAAAAATGTTCCCAACGCTTGTGTGGAAGAACAAAGAATTCTGATCTTTTTCTGTTACTACTTGTGCAAGGAATAAAAATGTTTACATGTTTGAATGTTTTTGAAGCACAAGTAATCTTTTACAATAAAGCTGCTAACATCCATTATCAAGTATTGTGTGCTTTTAGTTTTAAATGGTAGTTATTTCGATGGCATGAATTAAAGATTTTAATTTGTTTACTATATGTGGCCTGCAATTTTTATTTTTTTTATTATTGTTTTTGGAAAAAGGGCTTAGTCCAGAAAATAGAACAAATACCTGCAAAATTTGCTTGCTTTATAAACAGATTTTGTGTTTTTAATCAAGGGGAAAGATCCCTGTATCGTGTTACTAGTCTAAAAGACAAACACAAAGCATTTAAAGGATTTTATTGATTTTTATTTAATAATTCTTGTATTTATTTTTATATTATTTTAACAAGTGCACTTAAGGCGTGAGGCCTCTGAAGCATTGGCAGATAGATTAAGTAATTCACTCTATCTTTTAAGGGTAAAGGATATGGTCAAAGAGAGAAGCCCTGACAGTGATTTGGCAAGGCTCACAGCCTCACTCCGTGAAGCACCACTCCCCTCTCATGTGAGTGCATGAGTGGTGTGAGTGGCTTACATCTTGAGTGTGATCACAGACGTGAGTAATTCTTTTCCTTATGCTTGGTTTTAAAAAGCTCGAGGCGCTCTGAGTCGTTTAGACCTCAAATGCCAAGGCATGAGACATGAGGCGAGAGCCTCACGTCCGTGAAGCGTTCCTTTGTATACAACAAAATAACTTTTATCTACAACTAAAAGATGCATTTGTTTTGTCTTTTTAACATATTGGACTTTTTTTTATCATGCAAACCATAATGAATCTCTAATCTCATTGGTTGTTTATACATATCTCCTCCCAAATACCCAACTGCTGATCAAATTTGACCCATAAGCTTATAAAGCGCTACCTCAAGGCCCTAAAGCATTAACCTGCTTGTGTCTCACGCCTCATGCCTCAGGCGCTCCTCAAGTGCTATTTTTAAAACCATGTCCTCATGAAATATGTTTTATGAGCGGGATGTGAGGGACTCAAACTCACCCACCATACGGCCCATACCATTTCCCTTTGTGAGCACATGATCCGTGAGCCATACATGAGCCAAGGTGGCTTTCTTCGACAAACAGGTGTGTTGGGCTGGGCACGTATCTGTGAGATGTTTGTGGGGTGGGTGTTTATGGCAAAAAACGAGATGGATAGGGACTTGGGGAGGGGTGTGTCAAGGTTGAGTTTTTTTTTTTTTTTTTTTTTTTTTTTTAATTGACCATGAAGTGCAAACGTTCAGAGGATGATCGATGAGGATGATGTTTTCATTTTTTGTGGTTTTCAATAGAATTTCTATTTTATTTTATTTTTGATTAATCGCGCATATTTTTTTAAGAATTTATGGAGTTTTTAATCGTTTATAGTATTATAATATATTCCATTTATTATATTTGTTGTTATTGAAATAAAATAACTACTTATATCAACTTACAACAAACATAACAAGTAAACTTCTAGTTGAGTTTGTAGATCTGCAAACTAGAGGTTTCTTTAATATAAATATCATCATTTATATTTTAATCCCGCATTGCCTCGATAAATAAAACAAACTTCCCTATCTATAATAAACCCATTCGTCTCTATAAAACCGAACTTCAACCACATATAATAATAGTTCTGCGAATTCAGCTTATTGGGGTTTCATCTTGTGATTGAAAGGTTATGGGTTCGAGTCCTGTCAGGGGTGATTTAAAGAACATCCAGTTGAAGGAAGGAATCTTGAACTTAATATCGGTTTCTGGACTAATGGGGCGTGAGGGTTTACCCATTGTAGGGGTTCTCGCGCATCTGATATGACCGTGTCTTACCTCTGCTCGGTGGACCTTGTTAAGACAACATACATTTCGGTGGGACTTGTTAAGATAACATACATGGTATGTAGGATCGTTTCTATTAAAAAAACTACATATAATTATATAATAATTTTAAAATATATTCATTCGTCTCTATAAAATAAGCAAATACCGCCCAAATCTCTTAAATCTTACGAAAAGAATTCAAGTCGTTTCCTCCTTATTTCTGATGATTCTTGCTCTGACTCGACTTTAAAACATTACCAATGTATGTGGTGAGCTGAAATCTTTTTCCATATCAAATTCCACTCTCTAATCTCTTTCAAATTCTCTTTAAAAGCAATTATTTAATTGTAAACAATAATTTAGAGAGAGTATAGAGAGAAGTTTATAAGGAAAGAAGCTTCAACCCACCTTATAAACAGGGATACCAAAATTCTTAATAAAAATTTTATTAATTATTTAAATTATAGCAATGCTATTAAGTTGTTCTTTTATGATAAGTATTTTTATTAATCTCATAACACAAATACCATTCTAGATGTATCAAAATTCAAGTGTTAATTCACATTTTGCTATTATCGGTGTAGCTTAAAATTAAAGTGCGTCACATTTTGTTAAGTAATATTTGAATTAGTAGTAAATATTAGACCGTCCGGTATGCCCTGTGGTTGGGGCGTGAGAGGCTGTGATTTGGGAGTAGAACACCGCCCCCTTGGGGCGTGGGAAGGCGTGGGAGGGTTGGGCGTGGCCACAACGACATTTTCGGCCGTTTGAAGACAAGTGGACAGGGTGGTTGTGGCCACAGCTGGGCATGGGAGGGCTGGGCAGGCATGAGAGGGCATTTCCACCACAAGTGGTTGAGTGGGTGGTTGTGATGGATACCTACGTGCCGCATAGGTGGAGTGGTTCCAACCAAGAAGCATACCCCATGGTGTCAAATGATGACGATTTAGAAGTTTTAAAATATTTGTTAATGATGACAATAGATTAAAGAGGAAAAAGGTATATTTAGTTTTTGATGGAGAAGGAGGTTGTATGTAGTGGTAGACTTGTAGGTCACATATATAGGTTTAACGGGGCAATGTTTTCTTTTGATTTTTTTCCTTCTAATTTTTTTAAAAATATAAAATTAAATTTTCTAATTTCTTTTGTTTCTTTACTGTATGTTTTGTAATACGTAAAAGTGAAGATAAGTAACCATTTATTATTCTTTTTAGATTTGTTTCTCTAAACATTTTTGGTCGTCCATTAAACTAGTTTAGATGAGATTAATAGCAAACTTTAAGTGTTGCTATTCCTTTGAGCAGTAAGAGTTTGAAGCCTTTTTTAAGTTGTAACTGCTTTGGTTTTTAAGTTTTAATGGATTTTTCTAAAATTAAATATCCAAAAACTCTGGTTCATTTTCCATATTCACTACTAGAGAACCAGGATTAAAGCAAAATAAATAATAAAAAAAATTAAAAATTAGATATGAGTAACCATGCATTTATTTTCTTTTCAATGTCTTAAATATTTCAGATATTACATATTATTATTTCACATATTAAAAACTGGGACTTATATATATAGGGGCCGGTTATTGTACAAAGGAAATTAAAGTGAGAAGCGTAGGAAGCCATCAGAATACGCCACGTGTAATCTGGGTAAGGGGTATAATGGTCCGTGTAAAATCACGGACCGCGTTATATAAAATCACGGACTATAGTTTAACAGACATAATCAAGGACCAACTGAATAATCACGGACTACTAATTACGGACCATGTGTAACAAATCACGGACCACGTATAAAAATCAAAATAATTAAGGGCAAACTCAATAATCACGGACCAATTATCACGTAATAATGTAAAAATCACGGACCGGCTGATAATTACGGACCAATAATCACGGACCACGTAAAAAAACGAAAGAAAACAATAGCAATATTATACTAAAATTAAAGATAATAAAATTCTCTATTTTATAGTGCAATTTTTTTTAAAAAACGATTAACCAGTTAAAACTTATTCGATTTATAAAAAAATGGTGGAACTTGATTTACCCACAAAAAAAGTCAACAAATGTAGGCTATTACTTTTTTGCCCTTCAAGCTTTAATTCACTCAGGTTTTAAATGAAAAGTGGGGACCACTAGATCTTAACCGTTGACTAATTTGATCAAGGGCTAGAAACACTTTCTATCCTTCTCACGTTAAACTCCCTTTGTATTGGATCTGTCTCCTATATATATATATATATATAGGAGAAAGATCAAATAAAAAGTCCATTTTGCCTAAGAAGGCTAAAAAGGATTTTCAAAACCTCCAAAACCGACCCAAACGAACTCCGATTGAACTCATTTCGATTGCGTTGGAACCGTCTCATCGAACCCTACAATATTAGCTTTTAAGTTTTACCTTTAACAACTAGTTTCAAAATTTAGATTTTAGGACTTGATTTTTAGCTTTTATGTTTTATATTTAGGTTTAGGGTTTGTTTTTAAAGTTTTGGTTTTAGTATTAGGGTTTATTGTTTATAATTTAAGGTTTAGGTTTTAGGGTTCGACAAGACGATTCCAATGATGCAAAAATGAATTCAATCGGAGTTTGCTTGGGTCGGTTTTCGAGTTTTTCAAAATCTTTCTTAGCCTTCTTAGGCAAAATAGACTTTTTAGGGGAACCTTCCCCTATATATATATATATATTGTTAAAAACTGGGAATAATCAATTGTTAAACCGTTCTTATTACGATAACCAAATAACTATATCTTATTACTTTAAGGGTCACATTAAAGTAAATCTAAAGGTGTATGTTTTTTTCGTTTATAATTAATGTAATTAATATAGGCACCACTTACATTAACTAAAAAAATAAGAAAAAACATACACTTTTGAATTTACTTTAATGTGGACTCCAAAGTAAGAAGATGTTATTCGGTTAACGCAATAAGAAAGTGTTAACAAAAGAACCACATCCTGTATACATACATATTCATACTACTTTATAATACATATAGGAAGGACAAAATGATAATTTGCTTAAATCTCTTAAAATTAAGAGTTTTACAACTCTTATAGCAAATGGTACAACTTTTTAATTATAATCTAAATGTTTGTTTGTGTTCTCACTTTGTCCCACATTGGTAGCTTTTAAGAATTTAAGTGAGATAAAATGATTATAAGACTTGACGCAGTGGTCACCCCGCCCGCCCAACGGGGTTGATTCTTCCGGCGGCCATCCAGCGGGAACACCGCCTCCCTCTTCAGCGGCTCCCGCCCAACCCCCTCCCGCGGCCCCTCTCCTCGCTACTTTTCTCACTCTCTCCCAGTGTGATTGGTTCAAGGCATATAGTAGGGAATGTTTTTAGTGGGGTGACCATTGTGGGGTTTAAGGTTTTTCAGTGGGGTAACGACGCGACAAGAAATTTTGGTGGGGAAAGATTTTCAGTAGGATGACCGCTGAGGATAGTCTAAAAAAACCCTTTAAAACTAATGAATCACTTCTTGACTTTTTTGGTGCATTTGGCCTTTTATATTAGTAAATAGTAGTTAAAGTTGGTTTTAGTTAACTACCAAGTTAAAAAAAATTGCTTTTGTTATGGTTATGACTTAAGAACGAACCATGCAAACCTTTAAAACATCAAACTTAAGTGTTGTGTTTTCTGCTGCAACGCGCGGGTAGTAGATTAGTATATATATATATAGGGAAAATATAAAATGAAAACCACCTCTCAATGAGAAAAACGCGAAAACCATGCAAAAATCATGTAAAAAAACGTTTTTGTTTTGAATTTTTTTTACAGATTTGTAACACTATTGAACACATTTTTATTAAAAAAAATTAAAAAGCGCCAACCAAATATTTTTAAAAAAAAATATTTTATAAGCCCACGTAAAACCTACGTAACAAAACATAAAAAAAAATTACGTTTTGTTAAGTAGGTTTTACATGGTTTTATGAAATATTTTTTTTAAAAATTTTTGGTCGGCGCTTTTTTGATGAGATGGTTCCAATGTCATCGAAATAGGGTTTTCAAAACCTAAAATCTAAATCTAGTTGTTAAAATGAAAACTTAAAATCTAGTATTGTAGGATTCGATGAGACGGTTCCAATGTCATCGAAATGAGCTCAATCGGAGTTCGTTTGAGTCGGTTTTGGAGATTTTAAAAATCCTTCTTAGGCAAAATATGCTTTTTATTTGATCTTTCCCTTATATATATATATTATAAATTAAATCAAATCACATAAATAGAGGGAGGGGTTGATGAATAAAGAATGAGGGGTATTTGTTTAACCTACCCCATTTGTGTGTGTGTAACAAAAACATGGAAGAAACCTAAAATCAAGCAATTTTAAACATTAAGAAGTAAACTCACAATAGTAATTAAATATCTAACAAAAGAGACAATAACTTAGCAAATGCCTAACAAGAAGCAATGACGGTTAGCTTGCGTCCATATGGTCTTCTTGTAACAACGGTAGGGGCAAAGGTTTATATGACACTAACGGGTTATAGTTGAGCTCATAACTTACATTAATCGACCCAAAAATGTTGAACCTTCCAGCACTATTTTGAGCCACTTCTGCATCAGAACATTTCTTGAATACAACTCGTGCCCGTCCCCCATCCCGATCAACTTCAGTTTCAGATTCCATCAACGGCCCGAACCGTCTAAACATTTTATTCAACTGAATTTCTGAACAAAAATTGCTACCCTCTTCAAACTTTAATACTACCTCTGTAGCCAGATTTTCCCGCCTTTTTCTAACCAACTCTGATTCTTCCTCCACTTCCGGTTCTGGTTCAGGTTCTTGATCACGACTGATGACCCGCTTTGGTTGTTTATTCGATCGACGCCTTTTTTTTGCTGGTTTATCTGGTTCATGTTCCACAACCGGATGTGCTTCAACCTCTCCGTTTTGAGTATCTTGCAATGGTTGATCTTCAGAATGGTTTTGAACGATCCTATCCGTCCAATAAGAATCATTGACAACATCAAAATCAAAGTCAAAGTCAAACTCAAACTCTTCAGGATCGTTTTCATTGGGTGGGTTTCTCTTCGTGCCACTGTCAGGTTTTTCAACTATTGAAGTTTTTGAAGCTTTCTTTAAAGATTTGCTAAAAACAGCTGCTCTGCGTTCATAAAAGAATGGGATAATTGTCTGAAAAAAACTGTATTTTTTCATAGGATCTTGAGCGGTTAAATGCAGTTGTGATAGCATCTCAGCTACAGATGCATTCATTTGAGGGTTTTCAGGTGTCTGCACAGTTCTGTCAGCATGTTGACTATGATCAACCTTTGGGTCACCACCGGACTTGAGAACCGGTCCAGTCAGCTGGCTTGCTACTCTTTGAATCAACTCACCAACTTTAAAAGATGGCTTTGGAGTTGAAATTGGAGCAGCAGATACTTTGGTAGGTCGGTTTGGTCTCTTTACTGAACCGTTATAAATGGAAACGCGAGCCTTTCGTTTCTTTAAACCCGGAGAAGAAACCAGTTTATTAGTCCCACCAACAGATTCAGGTGCATCATCAGTTATGTCTGATAAACTTATCTCCTTATTAGGGTTTGCAAGTTCAATCAAATCATTCTCAAATTTCTCACCATTTTTATCAACTTTTTCAACCTTTCCATGTGTAGGAGCATCTTCCAACATATCTCCACAAACCAAAAACTCAGCAAGCTCTCGATACCCTTTATAACGACCATAAGACGATAGCTGGGCCTTGGTTATTGCAACATCCATCTTATCAATTTGGTCCGGGAACTGGGCCAGTAATCTCACATAATCCACGAGTTTATCAGGCTCGAAAGAACTCACACTTGCAGATTCATCTTTTCCATGTCTTTTATTTGATTTTTTTGTAACTCCACCATTTTCTATATCCTGATATTCAATCTTTTGATATATTTCTTTAGGGACACAAGAACATGCAAGTCCTAATTCTACCCGTCTACTCACCTCTTCCAAAGCACAACTGACTGCAGTTTTAAATATTTCTGTATTGATTTGCTTCTCATTTTGTGAAAAGTTGGCCCGAAACGGCTTTAAAACAGATGCATTGTTCCAAGCGAAAGAATGGTCTCCAAAATATGCAACTAAAAAGCTATCTTTTTTGTAATACTTCATGGCCTTCTTTGATGCATCAGAAGGATCAATTATCTGTCCAGGCCACCATGGATGGCTTCTTACCTTACCCCAAACTAAATCTGAAACAGAGAACTCACCTTCATTTTCTGGTGGCTTGAAATAACACGATTGGTGCAGCGAAAACAAGTTTCCAATTTCGAGAAGCTCAGAGTTTTGCTTATCTACTTTTTGCTCATCTTCTAGCACAGATTCATCATCTTCTTCTTCTGAGTCTGTTTCAATCTTTAAATTTTCATCTTCTGATACAGGGGAAGAAGATTCTGGAAGCTTTTGTTCTACATCCAGCGACTCATAAAGTGGAACCTCGACATGCACACGGCGCCCATACACGATCGGTTCTCGAGACTTGATGTATTCCTCTCGGTGTTGGGCTAGAACCGGTCCAGAAGAAGATTCCAGAAGCTTCTGTTCCACGTTAGCTTCAGAATTTACATTAATATTGAAATGTTGATGTTTGTCAGCACCACTTGTAACATCAATCCTCGGAACTTCATCTTTCCAGTTCAATACTTCATCAACATCCATCCCTGCATCCTCTCCTCTGTCCATGTCAGTATCCTCACATAAAAGTGTAGGATTTTCAACTGCATCTTCAATAAGTGTTGCACTGTTGATTTCATGTGGACCAAGATTGACTGCGGTCAATAATTTTGGAATCTTTGAGGAGCCTACATTCTCATCTTCTTCTACTGTTTTCTCTGTAGGTTGTTCTATAATCTCCTTGTTTTTGGTCAAACCCCCTGCTGCTTTGTTTATTACCATAACAACAGTTTCAGTAACATTTTCAGTTGCTGGATCAAGACTCTCTTTTTCACACAAATTGTCCACTTCAGCTTGTTGGTCATGATTTTCAGCATGTACATTGGTTTCACCTTGACTTGTTGCTGAATTAACCACTTTGGTCGATAACCTTCCATCATCAGAACAAACCAAATTTGGATCAACAAGAATTTCATCTTGAGCTTCATCTTTACTGGCTAAACCGTGCTCTACAGCCACCATATCAACATCCTCATTCTCTGAAATCTTTGATGAAACTAACACTTCATTTTCTTTTTCAACTTTCCCATCCTCCACACAATATCCATCAATTGTTTCTTGAGCACCGTTTGTTATAATTTTGCTTGTTGGATGCAGATTATCTTCTTTGTTACTTTCATCAACTTCATCTGTTCTTAAATTAACCACCTCAGTTGCAGAACTTTGATTATTAGCACAAACTGAACCTGGATCAACAGAAACACTATCTTCAGCAAAACCCTCCTCAACCACCAAGTCGACTTCCTGTGGATCAAGATTGGCTGTTAAAACTGACGACTCGACAATCTTTTTATCAGCAACCTCTTCAGCAAATTCCACATTCAGCTTCATGGCCACCTTGGTCAAACCTCTTTCTGTTTGCTCCTTTCCATCTGTTACATCAATATCACCATTGGACCCACTTGCATCATGAATCACAACTTTCTCACTTCTGTCCATTTTTTCTTCATTCACTATCACCTCTTGTTTCTCAGAAACTAAAACCCTAGTTTTAACCAAAACATTAAAATCTTCACCTGAACCTGAACCTGAACCTGCAACTTCTTCATTCACTACAACCTCAGCTTTCTCAGAAAAAATCCTAATTCCAACCGAAGCATCACAATCTTCACCTGAACCTGCAACATCCTCCATAACTTGCTCACAAGTCTCCGTTTCTTTCTGCAATAGCAATTCTTCAGAACCCGATTTACCATCTAAATTAGTCCCACGATCATCTTCTTCAACAGCATCTGAACCCACAACATCGACCATCACATCCTCTCCTTGATCTTTCTCGGTCAAAAGCCCTAAATTTTTTCCCTCACCGTCACCTACTGTTTCACTTACAACCTTATCTACAGCAGTAGAACCGATAGCAACAGCAGGTTTATCAACACTCGGCATCACCTCATCCTCATGTTTTTTCATGTTTCACAAAGTAACCTAATAGATCAAACACATAAACATAACAAACAACGTAAATACTCAATTTTCACCCGATAACGTTCCAATTGGAGCGAAAAAACCCTAATTTTGGATAGAATTATATAAATCCATGAAGCATGTAACACAAACACAAACACAAACACAAACAAAACACGGTGAACAAAAACAAAAAAAGTAGCCCTAGCATCAAATAAAGCATACCTCGAAATGAAGTCTACTCGGATGTGATTCTAGAGAGATAGTGAAGTGATTTGAATATTGGATTGGAGTTCGTCGTTGTGAGGAAGAAACTGGGCATGTAGTTCCCAAATATACTTTATTTCAACCTAATTTTGGTGCGGGAGCGTGGACGGGTGGCTACGGATCCGGTGACCTTCGAACCGATCCGACAGAAAACGAGCGACTTGTTTTGAGTTTAGATGTGAGTTTGAAATTTGGATCTGCAGACGGAAGGGGTCTAAAACACTTGCGGTCTGACCCAGTTGACCTGTTCACACGTTCGAGTATTAGCAGAAAAAACACATATGTTTTTACTTTTTTTTTTTTTTTGAACGGCTTGGTACAACGACACCCAAAACGAGATTTCAACCGTCCCCTCGGATTTGACACTCTGGACGTATGCCCGAGCCCACCCCAGGAGGAACCCCACAACTGGGTAAACCCCCTGACCTTGCTTCAGCAAATATGCCTCAGCCCGAATTCGAACCCAAGACCTCCCATAGGAAAGTCAAGGGGGTAACCATTAGGCTAGAAGCCCTTGGTTACATATGTTTTTACTTAGTTTAAGTTATATACTTTTAACTTTTAAGCAATGTTTTCAAACCAGACCGGACTAGCCGGTCGGACGGAGATTCGGTGTTAGGGGGGCCGGTTATGTGCTTGAAACCGTTTTTAAAGGAACCGGCCAGTCGAACCGGAAAACCGGCCGGTCGAACCGGCTTTTTAAAAATATTTTATATTTTTTTTATATATCTGTCTATTGTAATAAACAAAAATTTTCATTTTACATTTGTCACATTTAAGGCCATAATGCCACTTGTCAATTTTTTATACACTCATTTAATTATCTCTTATTAAATACATTATATTATCTATCTTATTAAATAATTATAATAGTAATAACTAATGATATTATTTTTTTTTGCAAATTTAAAAATAGTTTTTCTATATTTAAATCGAATCATTTTATTATAAAATATATTTTAAAAAGTTTATAAAATATATTTTTACATAAATATCAATTTTTAAAAAACAAGAAATATTTCAATTTGTTATTTTTAGAATAATAGTTTTACAAAAAAAATTATTAAAAAAAACTTTTTTCAAAAAAAAATATAAGCAGAAAAATATGTAAATAATGATAAAAGTTACATTTTTTTGTGTTGTATTTTTAACGATAATTTCAAATTAGGTTTTTTTAACTCTAATGATTACAAAAATATTATCTTCTCATCTTACTTTAAAATAGTTAGTTTTTGATAGAAAACTAACTAATTAGATTTTGAACTTTAGATAGTTCAAATATCTCAGTTATTACAAATCAAGAATGTTAAAGATATTACTATTGTTATTAAAAATTTTGATTATTTTTTTATTATCTAAAGTAATTATTAATACATAATTTAATCATTTTATATAAAAATATCATCATTTATTATTTTTAAACTTTTATTATTAATTGTTTCATATTTTATATTTAATCCGTGTGTTCACACGGGTAATAGACTAGTATAATATAAATATATTAAATACATTTATATAACATTTATGACGTCATCTGTTTATTAAATCTATTTCGACCGCTGACTGGTAAAGATACCGATTCGATGACCGGTCTGGTTTTAAAAACATTTCTTTTGGATAAGTTTGGATAAAGTGATAAAACTTACATATGCATTGGGATCCACCTATAAGTTGCATCTTGGAGGTATGATTTAGAAAACATATAAAATTGTGATGGTTGATTATGTAGATTATATTACAAAATAACCCTTATGCATCGTATGTTGTGGTATAATAATTTTAAAAATATAATTTAATCAAAAAATATCTTAAAAAAGATTAAAAAAAATGACATCATGAGATGTGAGTGTTTACAAAAAATTTTTGCGTCAATGACATTGATGTAGTTAAGTTAGGAAAAAATCGAATGAAATTACGTCGGTTCAGTTATAGAAAACAACACGCATATATATAAATATACTTATACTTGTTTTTCACAGTACTAAAACGTTACGTCAATTGACATTACTCATGTTTGCAATTTTTTTTTAATTAGCAAACAAAAACTATTTAGCAAACTTCAAATTATACATAACACATGGAATAAACTCTAAATCTTGAATACCTTTTAAAGTTAAAGGTATAATTATTATTTAAGTTAATTAAAAAATATAAAAAACTTGCATATGAGTTTGAAGTCGGGAATCTTAACCATCAAGCCACTCATATTAGTTTGATGGTGTTTTGCTCTAATGTGTGTATATTCAAAATTAAAAAAAAAATAACCCACGCATGGTTTTAAGGTATATATAAATGACATTTTATCTTCTTGATAAACTGTAAGGACTTTGGCTAAACTACTTAATAATCAGAGTAAAGTATATTTTTGTCACAAGTATTTTGAGTTAGAACGTGTATGGTTACAGGTATGATTATGTAGGTGTTACTGATGGCAATATGTCTAGTAATTAAAGTCTCATACTCGATTATAAAAATCATGTCTCATATACGTCTTATATACACGCAACTATGCAAGGTATTTGTCACCTAATTGCTCGTCAGGTTATCGAGCATACCTACAGGTATTAGATGAAAATAATTTGTTGAGTTTTTCATGTACTTCTTTCCTTTGCATTCTAGGTGTACTATTTCAAAATATTATCTATTTTGCCTCCGATGGGTTGTGTCATTCAGGACTCATGATTTTGTTCTCACCCAACGAGTTGCTCGCCTAGGCAAAATATGTCTTGATATGGAAGGTATCAACATCCTTATAAAGAAGGTTTCGTACACCCTCTCAAATGATGCAGGATATTACAATCAACCCCCTTACGGAGCCCAATGTCCTCGCTGGCACATCAGTTTGGCTCCTTGCTCTGATACCATCTGCAACAGCCTAAGCCAACCATACAAGCTATTGTTCGTTTTGCCCACAATGGATTGCACATTCAGAAACTCACGGTTTTGTTTTCATCCGACGAGTTACTCATCCAGACAAAACGCGTCTTGATAGAAAGATATTCACTTTCTTCTTTAGAATGTTACGATCACTCTCCCAATTAATGAGGGATATCACATATATACTATGGTTTTAACAATTATAGTAAATCTAAATATGCTAAATGACATGCATATCATGATCATTATAAAATGATTGAAATGTCTTAAATATATAAAGTTTATGATGATGTAAATCTCAAAAAATAAGTTCATAATTCACATAACATACAAATATAAATAATATCATCAAAATTAAGTTTATTTTTCAGATAATAAATGTTGAAATATTAAATATTACTTTAATGACTTTATGTTCTGATATAATTTCTAATGCCCTTGTTATTGTTTTTTATTTGTGGGTTATGAAGCTGCTTATGGATTGTTTGTGTGGGCAAGTGCTTGCTGGATCTTGAGCTGGATTTATGGGCTGAAGCTAATGGGCTTGGATCAGATGCTATGCTTATCAGAAAATCAGATGCTTTATCTTTTTTGAGTCTTAAACACCGACTCATATATAAATATAGAGAGTTGGATAAGAGAGAAATTAAGAGTCATATTTTCATCTCTTCATTTGCGTCTTTCATACACTCTCTTACATTTTAGATCTAGGGTTTCTTCTTTGATTGTGATCTTGATCTTAGATCTAATGTCTTTCTTGTTTGAGTGGTGTTTTCAGATGAGTCTATATTAGGTGTAGGTTGTATTTTGTTTTTGATCGAGTCTGTATAACGTTGAGTTTCTTTTGGTTTATGAATCACAGATTCAAAAGGAATCTGTAAGTTGGTGATTTTGTTTTCTTCACATGGTATCAGAGCTCGGTTTGAGCTCTTGAATCGTCGCTCCTGGTGTTGCTCGGGAAAATAGGGTTTGGATTGAAACCCTAATCTGGTAAAGACGATTACAGATCCAAAGATTATTCGCTTCCGATATATCACAACTACAAGAATCGAAAGAAGAATCACTGTGAGGCTGTTCTCTCTCTTGTCTTCAGAATTTATACTAATCGTTTCCTTTTATAAAAGTTTTGTAGGTTGGAGCGTTTATTTCTAACCGATCTTGATTGACTTGGTTTTGGTTAAATACTTAAATCTTGATTGATTTCTTATTCTCATTTGCATTGTGCTTCGTTTTTCTTGTGTGAAAATTTTCTGTTGAATGCAAATCTCTACGACCTTGATTAATCCTTGATCCGCAACTATAGTGGTGTGAAAACCTGGCTCTGATCTTGGTCGTCTATCTGCGCTTGCTTGTGTGATTTCTGTTACTGTTTGTCGTCTGCGTAAAATGTCTGAAGCTGTGTCTGAGACTCTTGTTAGCAAGTTAGATTCGAGTAACCCTCTTTATCTTCATGCTAGTGACTCTGGTAATCTGACCCTTATCAGTATAAAACTGAAAGGAACAGAAAACTACACAGTATGGTCTAATGCCATGAAACTAGCATTAGAAGTAAAGAATAAGATTGGGTTCATAGACGGTACATGTGTTAAACCCACTGACAATGATATTCTTGCTAGACAGTGGGATAGATGTAATGCAGTTGTCATGACGTGGATACTAAATTCAGTGTCTGAGGAACTGTATGTTGGACAAGTTTACTCTAAACTTGCACAGGAAGTTTGGAAGGATCTGAAAGAAACTTATGATAAAATTGATGGGTCTGTAGTTTTTAGTCTTTACCAAAAGATAAACTCTATAACTCAAGATGGTAAGCCTGTTTCTGAATATTATCACAAACTAAACACGATGTGGAAACATCTTGATCAGATCCTGCAGTTGCCTTCCTGTACTTGCTTGGCTGCAAAAGAATTTAATGACTTTAATCACCTTATAAAGCTTATGCAATTTCTTATGGGTTTAGATAGTGTATATCAACCAGTGAGAACTAGCTTGTTGATTAAAGATCCCCTTCCTTCAGTCAAAGAGGCTTTTTCAATAATTTCAAGAGAGGAGTCTCATAGGGCTTGCTCGTCTTTAAACAAAACCCAAGTTGCTGGGTTTGCTACAAAGTCAAATCAATTTTCTGAAAACAAAAAAAGATTGAACAGGGGACCTAATCCAAACCTAAAGTGCTCTCATTGTAATAAAATTGGCCATACAATTGATAAGTGTTTTGAGATTGTTGGATATCCTCCTGGATACAAACCCAGGAACATTCAAGGAAGTAAAACAAATTTGTCTAACAATTCTGTTGGAAACAAAAGTGACCAGTCACTTGTTGACATGTCCAACACCTTGACTTCTGAACAAATGACTAAGTTGCTAACAATGCTCAATGAGAAGCCTGAAGGATCAGAAAGTGTGAATATGGCAGGTAATGCCATTAGTCCTTTTTGTTGCAATTTGATTGATAAATATTCTCTCTCAATCTCAAATGATGTGTTCAATAACTGTTCAGGTTGGGTAATTGATTCAGGTGCTAATCAGCACATTGTTAATTCAGAAAAACTATTAATCAACCCAATAGATGTCTCTGCTTTTCTTATAAAAGTTAAACATCCAAATGGCACAAGTGCTAAGGTGTCAAAAATTGGAAATGTTAAACTAAGTGACAAAGTTATGCTGTATGATGTATTTTTTGTGTCTGATTACTGCATTAATCTTATGTCAGTTTACAAGTTGGTTCAAGATAGCAATCTTGAAGTCTTATTTGATAAAAACAATTGTTACATTCAGGATTCTCTTGTAAAGAGGCCCCTGGTGACTGGTAGCCAAGTCGATGGCTTGTATTTTTGCAATTCTTCTAGTAACTCAAAGGTAGGGTTTAGTGCCAGTTCTTACACCAATCTCTGGCATGCCAGACTTGGTCACCCTGCTAATAATGTGCTGAAAGTTCTTAAGGATAATCTGAAATTGAAAGAAATATCTGATGAACATCCTTGTGATGTGTGTCACAAGGCCAAACAACATAGAGAACATTTTCCTTTAAGTGATCACAAGTCACAAAGGTTAGGGGAATTGGTTCATATTGATGTTTGGGGTCCTTATAGAGTTCAAAGTATTGAAGGATACATATATTTCTTGACTATTGTCGATGACTATTCTAGAGCTGTGTGGGTATACTTAATGAAACAAAAGGATGAAGTATTTTTCAATATTAAAAACTTTGTTAATCTGATTAAAAATCAGTTTGAAGTAAATATCAAAGTGTTTAGAAGTGATAATGGAACTGAATTTGTGAATAATCAAATGAGCTCTTATTTTTCAGAACTTGGTATTTTGCATCAAACAACATGTTCATATACCCCACAGCAAAATGGAGTGGTAGAAAGAAAGCATAGGCATCTTCTAAATGTAGCTAGATCTTTGTTGTTTCAAGGAGGTATTCCTTTGTATATGTGGAGTGAATGCATTCTAACTGCTGCATATTTAATTAACAGGACACCCACTGCTGTGTTAAATGGAAAAACTCCCTATGAATTGGTATATAGGTTTAAACCGTCAATTAATCATCTTCGTGTATTTGGTTGTTTGTGTTTTAGCACCATATTAAACAATGCAAATAAATTCAGTAGTCATGCTGAGAAATGTGTGCTGATTGGATATTCAAATTTGAAAAAAGGGTATAAACTGTGGAGTTTGGATCTAAATCTGTTATTTTCTCAAGAGATGTAAAATTTTATGAATCAGTATTTCCTTTCAAAGAAAAAAAATACTTTTACAGAAAATAATGATTTTAATAAAGTTGATTTAAATCATTCAATTTTTTTTGATCTATATGACCAAACTGATAATCAAATGTGTGAAGATGACTCTACTCCCAATGATGATAACTCAAATAATACTGGAACTGATCATTGGACTCTGCAACCAGTTGGTAGCACCAGAAACACGGGGCCCAGTGCTTCTGGTAATAATCGCATCAGATAGTTGCCCTGGTAGGGCAGGGGGTGAACTCAGTACAATTCTAGAAACTAGCAACTCTGAGGGAACCAGTTCTGAGCAAGAATATGGTACAGTAAGAAGATCATCTAGAAACACAATTTTTCCAAGGAAATTTCAAGATTTTATAGTTGATAATAAAGTGAAATATGGTCTTGAAAAAGTTGTTAATTATTCAAAATTATCAACTGACAATTTTTGCTTTACTTCTGTTTTAAACAAAGGTGTTGAACCTAAAAGCTATAATGAGGCAGTTACTGATCCAAATTGGACAGAAGCCATGAATCTTGAAATTGAGGCTTTGCATAGGAATAAAACTTGGGAATTAGTTGACTTACCCCCAGGTAGAAAACCTATTGGTTGTAGATGGGTATTTAGAATAAAATACAAATCTACGGGAGAAATTGAAAGATATAAGGCTAGATTAGTAGCAAAAGGTTTTAGTCAACAGGAGGGTGTTGATTTTGATGAAACTTTTTCACCTGTTGTTAAAATGATTACAGTTAGATGTGTAATTAGTTTAGCCATTGAGAAAAATTGGGTGTTATTTCAGTTAGATATTAATAATGTTTTTTTGTATGGTGAATTACAAGAAGAAGTGTATATGACTTTACCTGAGGGTTTTTACTCCAAAAATGAAACAAAGGTGTGTAAATTGTTAAAGTCTTTGTATGGTCTTAAACAAGCTCCAAGAATGTGGAATCAAAAGCTTGTTAGTGTTCTTAATGGTTTTGGGTTTGAACAAAGTAAATGTGATCATTCTATGTTTGTTTATTCTAGTGGTTCTGTTTTTCTCATTTTGTTGGTATATGTGGATGATATAGTTTTGACTAATAATTCGTTATCTGATATTGAGAAAGTAAAAGAATTGCTTAAAACCAAATTCTTTATTAAAGATTTGGGAGTGCTTAAGTATTTCTTAGGAATTGAGGTTATAAAATCTGATCGTGGTATATGTCTTTCTCAAAGAAAGTATTGTTTGGATTTGCTTGCTGAGTTTGGGATGACATGATGTAAACCTGTAAGAACTCCTATTGAACAAAACTATCAGTTGACTTCTATGTGTAAAGGTGGAAATCAGGATCTTACAAATATTACAGTATATTAGAAGCTTGTTGGTAAGTTGATTTACTTATCTCATACTAGACCAGATATAGCCTATGCAATGCATTATCTTAGTCAGTTTATGCATAAGCCTACTGAGTCACATTTTAAAATTGCTTTAAGATTACTTAGGTATCTTAAAGGATCTCCTGGAAAAGGAATCTTTTTTAAGAAAGGTTCTTCTTTTAAGTTGTCCACATATTCTAATTCAGATTGGGCTAAGTGTGTGGAAACTCGAAAATCTGTTACAAGGTTTTGTGTTTTCCTGGGAGAATCATTAATTTATTGGAAAAGTAAAAAACAAAGTACAATTTCTCGCTCTTCAGCTGAAGCTGAATATCGAGCTATGTGTGCTGCTTCTTGTGAAATATTGTGGCTCTTAAATTTGTTTCAGGAATTGAAAATTTCTGTTGATCTCCCCATTAGTTTGTTCTGTGATAGTACAGCAGCTATATCTATAGCTGGGAATCCTGTATTTCATGAAAGAACAAAACATTTTGAAATTGATTTATTTTTCTTAAGAGAAAAAATATCTGCAGGAGTTATTAAACCTGTTGCTGTTAAATCTGAGGATCAGATTGCAGATATTTTTACAAAAGGTCTTCTGGTAAAAGATCATGTTAAATTGTGTGATAAACTTGGTTTATATGATGAATTCAGTCATTAAAGTAAGAGGGGGTGTTGAAATATTAAATATTACTTTAATGACTTTATGTTCTGATATAATTTCTAATGCCCTCGTTATTGTTTTTTATTTGTGGGTTATGAAGCTTCTTATGGATTGTTTGTGTGGGCTAGTGCTTGCTGGATCTTGAGCTGGATTTATGGGCTGAAGCTAATGGGCTTGGATCAGATGCTATGCTTATCAGAAAATCAGATGCTTTATCTTTTTTGAGTCTTAAACACCGACTCATATATAAATATAGAGAGTTGGATAAGAGAGAAATTAAGAGTCATATTTCATCTCTTCATCTGCGTCTTTCATACACTCTCTTACATTTTAGATCTAGGGTTTCTTCTTTGATTGTGATCTTGATCTTAGATCTAATGTCTTTCTTGTTTGAGTGGTGTTTTCAGATGAGTCTATATTAGGTGTAGGTTGTATTTTGTTTTTGATCGAGTATGTATAACATTGAGTTTCTTTTGGTTTATGAATCACAGATTCAAAAGGAATCTGTAAGTTGGTGATTTTGTTTTCTTCACAATAAAACTATTACAATGAATCATATATAAACAAAGTATTATGGAATAAAATAGAAAAACTAAAAACTTTTAAGCATATGATTTTAAGTACCAACGAGGCAGTGTCTCACCGGTATTCTGGGATTCTTCTAAATAGGAGGTCTCGAATTCGAAACGCTCCCGCTGCGAAAAAGGGTCTGTGGGGGTCAGGGGTTTTTCCTATGAGGTTTCCTCCTGAGGTGACTGTGGGGGTTCCTGAGAGGTACATGTAACTAAACCTTGGTGACATGACCTAAAATAATGGGTTAACATGATCTAGACCTTCGCCGTTAAAAAAAATAATCAATTCAGGTAGCACATAGTTGTCTAATACCTTTTATATATGTTTTGTTTCAATATCATACTCTCTCTCATACCCAAATAATCGTTTTGGATTTCAGGCATAACCGTTAGGATTAGGTTTTCTTTGTCATCCATAAAGAGGTGTGGTCCTATAGTCTTTTTTTTATAGGTACAAACCCTATGCGTACTATTTGATTTCATATATAAGTTACTTGGCTTAAAGAAGGTTAATTTACAATGTTTTTGTGTCATCACATGCAACACACAATGGTATTTTTTATAAAATCATCATCCACATTTCATTAAAAAAGTCACCGTCTTTACATGATGAATGTTTATTTGGAACTGGTTTTCATGGATTCAATTGTCTTTATATGTTACAATTTGAATTAGAAACAATACAATATCAACAAATGTTATATTTATTGAGATTTTTTTCTTTGTAGATAGATAGATGTTAGACATGAGTTTGTTGGCATGGATGTTTGGGTAGTTTGATACCTCTTTATGATGGATTAGAGTGATTGTTACTTGTTAATGAGATTTTGAAATGTGAATTCTTGCATATAAAAAAGATATTTAAAAGACATATGTGGGTCTAAAAGTCACGGTATTTTTACATTTTTTCTTTATCAATTGACGCAGTTCCTTAACGTTACACTGATACCCAATCTAATTGCGTATTGCTTGAAGACCTCTTTTGACCGTCAACCACCCCTAAATCCCTGATCCCATGTTGCTCAAAACCTCCACCCCTTAATTATTTAGTTGTTCATGCCGACTACATGTGTTAATTACTTGTTTTAGTATATTTTGTTAGTTACTTGTATTTATTAATCACTTGGTGTTTAAGGTGAAAAAAAGAGGAAGTCAAAAAATATCCATGTAAGTACAACTTGGTATGACACGGGGTGATATTGTAAAAAAATTATGAGTTGATTAGGAATCAAAAAGAAAGATTGAAAGAAACCGAGTCTAATGAGTATACCTAAAGCATATGTGTTTAGATAACAATTAATGTTTAGACTTTAATTAACTAACTATGTTTGATGAAGACTGTCACATGCATATTTTAACTACTTGATTAATTATCTTTGTGTCATTTAAAGATATTCAACAAATGAATCGACAAAAAAATGTTGGAATAAAAGAGCTTAATAATATAACAAATTAAGTTAACAAGTTACATGCTTTTCATACATCTTGCAAAAAAGAATAGCACGTATGATGGTGAGTGACACATATATGTGTGAAACTATAAATCACAATGATGAAAGACATGGGTTTCAAATTACTAGGTTGTTATAGCCTACTCATAATGTTTGATGTTATGGTAAATCTGATGTTTGTGCTTGATTTGCATACAAATTATTAATTTGTTGGTTATTCCATTTAATGAATAATATAGTCGGTGGCTTTAATATATTATGTTAGATTGTGTATCCTGCATCGGTGGAATGATGGAAACAATTAATGTTAGTTACCGATGTATGGTACGTTGATTGGAGTATTATACATTAGTTCAACTTATAATGTTGTTGTTTTTGGTATTGTGGTGTATAAGAGGAGTGGTAGAATATTTACTCACTTAGGCCCTGTTTGGTAGCCTCTTAATCCTATTCAGAGGCTACTTCTTAATGGTTTATAACATCTGAATGGTTAAAAAGTATTCTTAAGTCTGAATGGTTAAGAGGTTGGTAATGGTTCATAACCTCTGAATGGTTAGAAGGTAACCCTAAGTCTGAATGGTTAAGAGGTTATGAACCAATAAGAGGTAACCTCTTAATGTCATTCAGATGCAAACAAACAACTCATTAGTTTTATATAAACTAATTAGTGGTGTATGCTTGTATTATAAAGTCTTTATTAGATGGCAAACATGATTAGGCATAGAAGAACAATTCTTTCAAAGAGTAATTAAAAGACTAAACGATTTAAGGAGTTTAATGATTAAACAAGAGGAGATTTGTGTCAATTTATAATGTTATAATTCAATAAAGATGTATTTTAATGTTGTGTAAATATTATTCATTTTATAAATTAAATAGGACTTCAAATACAATGTTTGACAACATGAAAAAAGGTTGTGAAATTACATGGTGGTACAAGAAGCGTGAATGATTGTTTTGATTCTAGGGAATCATCAATATATAATTGTCATTAATAACTGTTAGATCCAGCAAAGTTAGCCTAGTAATTAAGGCTTGTCTCTTTCTTCTTAGAGATTATGGTTCAAGTCTCACTAGTCATACTTTAATGGATACCAGGTGATAGAGGTGGGCAAAAAACCCGGAACCAGAATGGGAAAGCACCTGTTTTGTTGATATTTTAAAGCATGTCCAAATTTCCAGCCAGAGCAAAATGGAATAGAAATACATTTGATGTCTCCAGAATTCAAACAAAGAAAACCCAACCACCGCAAGGATTCCCTTAACAATTCCTCTATAATCAATCTCACCTCAAGTGTCCAACCTAAGTTCAAACCCAATACGGGTTGTGCTAAATATACCCCTTTGTATTTTTTTTACTTTTCGTACCCCATCTTTAAGCTTTTTACATATATACAAATAAACCTTATGTTTTTAGTTGTTAACTAAAAAGATCCATAAGCCTTTAAACAAAAACGAGAGGGATTGTTCTTGCAAATGTTCCAAATTTCATCTTCTTCCCCACCATACTCTACCCGTAATCAACCATAGATCCATGGATACCCACCTTCGACCCGACCGTTCTATAGCTCGTGTTAACGGATAAAATCAATCAAAATTTGAAATTAAAACTACAAACATCACAGAATCGTTATCATTATCAATTCATCGTTTAAAAACACAAATCAATATATACGAAATCTAAGCCTAAATAACGGTAGTAGAACGAGAACCCAAACTCTAAATCTAAGCCTAAATAATTGTTATCATAATCAATTCATACACCATTACACTCGTTTATGTTCGAGAAATGAAAGCCCTATGTTTGTAACAACGATCGGGCCTCGGTTCGAGGAATTAGGGTTCATACGATTAAATATGATTTTGGATGAATTTATATTTTACATTTCGTAGAGGGGGTATAACAAGTAAAAAGGGGGTACGTTTAGAAGAATTTAAGGTGAAAATAATGTTTGATGCATTTTGGTTGTGTAATAAAGTTGAACGGTTGATTTTTACACATTTATATTTAATATTTTGAAGGTGGGGGTATGACAAGTCAAAATGGGGGTACATTTAGCCTGACCCCCCAATACTCGGACTGAAATTTAGAAGAAATATATCCATAATTATCCTCATTCAACGTCCACGAAAACCCGATTATCCCCCAACAACCGATCAAACCTCACCACCCCCAGTGATCATATGAGAATATTAATCCCCTTTTAATGCAATCGAAAATAGAATAGGACATATAGATCACCGAACCAACCTGAAACCCAAACATCCTCCAACAACCCAAAAACCGAAAAAACTTGTTTCTAACTGAATTTGATTGTTAATACATATTTTTTTAACTGGAAATATCACAAGAAGTTATTCAGTCGAGTAGGTAACATGTTACCTACCAAAGGGCATTTGTCCCAATGGTACCAAGGTGTGTTAAGGTGTCATCTCTAAAATATGTTAAGGGTTCTAGTCCCATAGTAGATAAAGGTGGAAAATTTTGTTGTTAAAAAAATAGGTAACATGTTACCTCAAAGGTATTTTACATACAAATCTTGGTTTGTGTAATCTAGCTTAAAAAATAAATTTGAACAAATGATAAAAGACATTAGTTTCAATTTTCAACAAAAGCCATTAAAATAGCTACTTTGATAAAGTATATATTATCTTATAACAATTTATATAAACGAACTTAAGTCTAGAAATATGGCTCGTTTAGTTATCGAGTCCGAGTTTCACATATCAACTCGAGCTAGCTCACGAATCTAAACAAACTTTTATTTATATAATTTTTATTTATTTTATTAAGTGTATACTTATAAAATTAATTATTTTTATATATAAAGTTATGATAAATATATTTAAATCATATATTTTATGTTGTATTTGGAATGTATAACAATAATATATATTAAAGTAGCAATTAAAATATATAAATTAAATAATTAAAAGATAAACAAGCTAAACCCGAGTCTTCAAAAATTTTCTAATAAGTTGATCTTGAGTTTTGAAAATAAAATTTTTAATTAGCTGAGCTCGAGCTTTATTTTGTTAAAATAACCGAAGCTTGGGCTCTGCTCGATTCGTTACTTTTTAAGTCTCAAAACCAATCATTAAACCGTAATTATATATTAATCCAAACCAGAACAACCCTAAAATTTAGATGTTTGTAAGCTATGACCTATTATTATTATTATTATTATTTTTTGAACGGCAAATGTTATCTCCTTCCAAACTAATTACACTATTGCATGGGTTAAAACTCATGACCTCTCATTCTAAGGTGACTTGGAGTGGTAGTCAGGAAACGCATGGGAAAGAGTTCACCAAACTGGGGCCGGCAGGGAACACCACGCCCCCGGTTTCGGTGTGGGGAAATTCGGGGTTGGGTCATTGATTGTTGCCGAGCCTTGGGAATCAAAATTTCTAGCCGTTTGAAAAAAAGAAAGATCGTTGGAGTTTAAAAGATTGTGATGGCCCACGCATTTATTATGAACCGGATATGCTAACAAGAAAGGGAAAAAGATTGGCCGCATCCTCCTCGTCGCATGAGGAGTTAATTCAACAAATGGCTGAATTCAACTCATTCAACAAAGAGAAATCCCAACAAAGAATTCGCCTTCGAGAAGAAAAATTGTGTGTTTTGCAAGAGGAGAAAGACGTACACATCCAGTTAATGCGACGACAACAACAAGCCTTAGATGAACAACAAAAGGCTGTGGATTTAGAGTTCATGATGAAGGACCACACAATTTATCAAGAACCAATGCTACAACTGATACTCGATCGTAAACGAGAAATTGCTGCACGTTGGGGATGGCATTGTCCCTTCTAGTTCTTTACTTTGGACGAATCTTTGAATTTTTTTTCAGTTTTATTTTTTTTTATTTAATTTTTTAGGTTGTATTCTCTTTTTTTTTTGTGCTCTCTTTTTATTTTTAATTTATTGAATCTTTTTTATTTTATTATTATTATATATTGTTAAAATATTTAATTAAAATAAGATTTGAAAATGAGAAAAAGTGGGACGATACCATGCAAAATGGGGAAAAGTGGGGAAAATGATGTGTCGCTGATGTGGCAATGAGGAAAAATGGGACGACTCCCTCCCCCTTAAGAGGCAAAACCTTTACAAAGTAGGCTAGTCCCACATTTTTTTTGAACGGCATTTAATCTCAACGTGTGAACCACTGATTTCCAGGCCATGCCACCAAGGTCTAGTTACCATGACCTCCGTTGAGACCCCACCACCACACCAGGAGGAAACCACACCGGAAAACCCCCTGACCTCTCAAGGACCTCCGTTGACCTCTATTTGCAATATTCACCGGGCACTCAACAACAATTCAATCGGTGGGAGCATCGTATTAACAAGATCAACAAAGTTACCAACAATTCGATCAACAAACTTTTCAACAACAATCTCCATTTCAAGGTATTTTTTATACGTTTATTTTTATATTTTATTTTTATATTTTATATTTTTATGTTTATTTTTACGTTTATTTTTTTACGTTTATTTTTATGTTTAGACTATCGTGACCATAATCAAGATGACTCGGATTCAAGCGAACATAATAAGAGTGTTCAAGTCGAGTCGGAAGAAGAAGAAGAAGAAGAACCGGTTAGGCGAACGGGAAATAAACCAATAGGAAAGAAAGCACCGGCCAAGCGTTTGTCCGATGAAGAGGAGGTTGCGTTGGCCAGATCTTGGCTAACTATTTCTGAAAATCCTGATGTTGGTAATGCGCAAAAATAAGATGGTTTTTATAGAAATGTATTTTTTAACATTGTTTAAGTTAACAAAAAACGTCACAGTTGATGCTTAAATTTATGTTGTTTATATGTAGGTAACCGAACATTTTCACCATCTCATGAAGGACAGGTCGAGGACTGTTGATCAAATCTATTCCAAATGGAATGATATGAACTCCTCCATGAAGAAATGGAATGGTTTTTATCAACAGGCTTCAATGAATCGCAAAAACGGTGAAGGGGATGAACAAGTTTTGAAAAAGGCCATGAAAGACTACAAAATTTTGGTCAAGTCAAAGGGATTCGCTCACATCCAAGCGTGGGAGATGGTTCGCGATAACCCTTTATAGTGCGACATTCCACCAGTAGGTTGTGAGTCACAATCTACAACAAAAAGGCCGAAACCAAACGAGTCAATGGGTAGTGCGAACGCCCACATCAACATCAACCTTGATGATGACGAAGACATCAACATCAACCTTGATCGTGATGGCCCACACATATACTATGAACCGGATAGGCCAACAAGAAAGGGCAAAAGATCGGCCGCGTCCTCCTCGTCGCATGACGAGTTAATTCAACAAATGGTGGAATTCAACTCGTTCAACAAAGAGGAATCCCAACAAAGATTCCGCCTTCGAGAAGAAAAACTCCGTGTTTTGCAAGAGGAGAAAGACGCACGCGTCGCATTAATGCGCCGCCGACGACAACAGGCTTTAGACGAACAACAAAAGGCTGTAGATTTAGAGTTCATGATGAAAGACCACACAATTTATCAAGAACCAATGCTACAACTGATTCTCGATCGTAAACGAGAAATTGCTGCTCGTTGGAGATGACATTGCCCTTTCTAGGTTTTTTAATTTAATTTTTTAGGTTGTATTCTCCTTTTTTTTTGGTTGTATTCTTTTTTTTATTTTAAATTTAATGAATCTTTTTTTTATTTTATTATTATTATTATTATTATTATTTATTGTTAAAATAATTAATTAAAAATAAGATTTGAAAAAGAGGAAAAGTGGGACGACACCGTACAAAATGGGGAAAAGTGAGAAAGGCTGATGTGTCGCTGATGTGGCAACAGGGAAAAGTGAGGAAATGTGGTACGACTCCTTGTGGCCTAATACCTTTTATATATGTTTTGTTTCAATATCATACTCTCTCTCATACCCAAATAATCGTTTTGGATTTCAGGCATAACAGTTAGGATTAGGTTTTCTTTGTCATCCATAAAGAGGTGTGGTCCTATAGTCTTTTTTTGATAGGTACAAACTCTATGCGTACTATTTGATTTCATAAATAAGTTACTTGGCTTAAAGAAGGTTAATTTACAATGTTTTTGTGTCATCACATGCAACACACAATGGTATTTTTTATAAAATCATCATCCACATTTCATTAAAAAAAGGCACAGTCTTTACATGATGAATGTTTATTAGGAACTGGTTTTCATGGATTCAATTGTCTTTATATGTTACAATTTGAATTAGAAACAATACGATATCAACAAATGTTATATTTATTGAGATTTTTTTCTTTGTAGATAGATAGATGTTTGACATGAGTTTGTTGGCATGGATGTTTGGGTAGTTTGATACCTCTTTATGATGGATTAGAGTGATTGTTACTTGTTAATGAGATTTTGAAATGTGAATTCTTGCATATAAAAAAGGTATTTAAAAGACATATGCGGGTCTAAAAGTCACGGTATTTTTACATTTTTTCTTTATCAATTGACGCAGTTCCTTAAGCTTTACACTGATACCCAACCTGATTACGTATTGCTTGAAGACCTCTTTTGACCGTCAACCACCCCTAAATCCCCGATCCCATGTTGCTCAAAACCTCCACCCCTTAATCATTTAGTTGTTCATGCCGACTACATGTGTTAATTACTTGTTTTAGTATATTTTTTTAGTTACTTGTATTTATTAATCACCTGGTGTTTAAGGTGAAAAAAAGATGAAGTCAAAAAATATCCATGCAAGTACAACTTGGTATGACACGGGGTGATATTGCAAGAAAATTACGAGCTGATTAGGAATCAAAAAGAAAGAAACTGAGTCTAATGAGTATACCTGAAGCATATGTGTTGAGATAACAATGTTTAGACTTTAATTAACTAACTATGTTTGATGAAGACTGTCACATGCATATTTTAATCACTTGATTAATTATCTTTGTGTCATTTAAAGATATTCGACAAATGAATCGACAAAAAAGTGTTGGACTAAAAGAGCTTAATAATATAACAAATTAAGTTAACAAGTTACATGCTTTTCATACATCTTGCAAAAAAGAATTGCACGTATGATGGTGAGCGACGCATATATGTGTGAAACTATAAATCACAATGATGAAAGACATGGGTTTCAAATTACTAGGTTGTTATAGCCTACTCATAATGTTTGATGTTATGGTAAATCTGATGTTTGTGCTTGATTTGCATACAAATTATTAATTTGTTGGTTATTCCATTTAATGAATAATATAGTGGGTGGCTTTAATATATTGTGATACGTTGATTGGAGTATTATACATTAGTTCAACTTATAATAATGTTGTTGTTTTTGGTATTGTGGTGTATAAGAGGAGTGGTAGAATATTTACTCACTTAGGCCCTGTTTGGTAGCGTCTTAATCCTATTCAGAGGTTACTTCTTATTGGTTTATAACATCTGAATGGTTAAAAAGTATCCTTAAGTCTGAATGGTTAAGAGGTTGGTAATGGTTCATAACCTCTGAATGGTTAAGAGGTAACCCTAAGTCTGAAGGGTTAAGAGGTTATGAACCATTCAGAGGTAACCTCTTAATGTCATTCAGATGCAAACAAACAACCCCTTAGTTTTATATAAACTAATTAGTGGTGTATGCTTGTATTATAAAGTCTTTATTAGATGGCAAACATGATCAGGCATAGAAGAACATTTCTTTCAAAGAGTAATTAAAAGACTAAACGATTTAAGGAGTTTAATGATTAAACAAGAGGAGATTTGTTTCAATTTATAATGTTATAATTCAATAACGATGTATTTTAATGTTGTGTAAATATTATTCAATTTATAAATTAAATAGGACTTAAAATACAATGTTTGACAACATGAAAAAAGGTTGTGAAATTACATGGTGGTACAAGAAGCGTGAATGATTGTTTTGATTCTAAGGAATCATCAATATATAATTGTCATTAATAACTGTTAGATCCAGCAAAGTTAGCCTAGTAATTAAGGCTTGTGTGACAATTGCAGTTCAGAATTACGTCATTAGTGACGAAATCACATGTGGTCGTGCTTGAAATCCACGTTGATTTGATGATTTTAATTATTACAGGTTGATATTATGCGAAAAATGGTGTTAGTAGATCGCAAAGAAACATCCATCACCTAATGCTTATTTAAATAGATGACCAACTTAGTTCATGTTTAGAATCATAACTCGAAAATGAAGAAAATGAGTGTAAGCGAAATCGCGAAACGAGGCTCCGATTTCAAGATACACTGAGTCGAATATAGCGTTAAATAAGAGGTCAAATATTTTGAACTCTTTAATTCTTGAAATTATAACCATTGGAAAGAGCTTGAAAAATCGTGAACGTAGGTGAAAACCATGCGCAAAACGGAGTTTGTATGCTCCCGGAATCGCGAAAACAAAATCGTGTCTGACTAAGGCGGTGGAGGTACGCGAAGAACCCCTTTGCCACCCTCGGCGGTACGCGACGGAAGCAGCAGACATAAAAATCTGATCTGCTTGATCAGAACTCATTCCCATTCTATTTTTTTCGACTTCCAGACCATTATAAACCAATTTTCACTATCCAAACTCCATCTTGAAGGTGTTTAAACATCCGGATCGCATCAGGGATAGTTTCTACAAGTCCTGATCATCGTTTTCATCCGAGAAATCGTTCTAAAGGGTAACGATTTGACCTCTTCTATGAGTTTGATAATATATGAATTAGATCTAGATTTTAAACGTGATATCATGGTTATTGTTGTTGATTATTGCCTAGATGATGGCTAGGAATAGTTAGAAACGAAGAACTAGACAGGTTAACGGTGAAATCTTTGTTTTGATCCATTATAATGTCCGATTATCATGAAACCATATCATAGATCATAATGGTTTTAACCATTTGATTATAACAATGGTTGTGATTGTCCTGATCATTCTTTGGAATGATCAATGACAAGGATTAACTATTTCTAAACCTGAAATCCATCAAGAAACTATTTTGGTGATATAACCAACAACAATACTAATTTGGTTAATCTGGGAATGTCCTGATTAAACCAAAAAGTCATAAGTTTCTTAATAAGAACCTAAATCATTATAGGTTCTCAGTTAACACACGTTGTGAGATGTTAAACTAAGGAAAGTTCTGAGAGTGAGATTAAGTTTAAGTAACTCATAGAACTCTAATGACATACAGGTTTAGAGTTCAAGAACTAGTGATACGAACGTTGTGCATTGTTATTGATTTGAATCAACTCAGGTGAGTTCACGATCCCTTTTTCATGTATTTTGGCTTTTGAAACGCGGGAAATGGGAAAACATAAATACTCATTTGAAACATTCTGATTTTTGAGAAACTCTAAACGCTTTTGATACATTGTGAAACATGAAACCTGATTGGATCAGGTGAAATCTTGAAACGCTGTTGATGCATTTGTGAAACAGGAAACCTGATTGTATTAGGTGAAACTCTGAAATGCTTTCAATATATTTTGTGAGATCATAGCCCCTTCTCTTCTTTCTTTAAATGTTTACCAAAACTCGGGGTGGAACATGTAGATACATTTTCAAAACATATTTTATCAATTATTGTGAGACTCATAACCCCTTTTCTTTTCTTTTGTTAAAACCGCGGGGTGGAACATGTAAACTATTGATAACTCAAACATTTTAAACTATTGTGGAAGCAAACTATTGATACAATGCAAATCATTTACATGTTTTGGTTATACAAATGTTGAATGATGCTACTTATGCAATATCATTAACTTGATTCGTCAAGCCCCCGGTAGTACTGGTATGGTCCATATGCGAGAAACCGCGAACACAAAAACGCGTGCTCCAACTGTGGGTTGGACACCACACAAACTGGATACACATGGTGTATCACACATGGAAAGCTATTGCAATAGGTTTGATATTTGCATGTTCATTGGGTTTGTATTTCAATACATTTATATGATGAGCTTATGCTATAATTACTACTCAAGTTTATACAAAATATGTTAACTCACCAGCAATATGTTGATTGTTTAAAATCATGTTTTCTCAGATACAAAATGATACAGAGGGTGGAGCTAGGAGCTCAATCTTTGGAGACATATAGTAGAGTCTATGAGAGTTAGACTCAACAGTATGATACATAGCATAGTGCATATGTGTCTTTTGTTGTAAACAATGACTGTGAAACCTTGAAAGTCACACGGTACGCTTCCGCAACGACAAGGGTGTGACAACTTGTCTCTTTCTTCTTAGAGATTATGGTTCAAGTCTCACTAGTCATATTTTAATGGATACCAGGTGATAGAGGTGGGCAAAAAACCCGGAACCAGAACCAGAAAGCACCTGTTTTGTTGATATTTTAAAGCATGTCCAAATTTCCAGCCAGAGCAAAATGGAATAAAAATACATTTGATGTCTCCAGAATTCAAACAAAGAAAACCCAACCACCCCAAGGATTCCCTTAACAATTCCTCTATGATCAATCTCACCTCAAGTGTCCAACCCAAGATCAAACCCAATACGGGTTGTGCTAAATATACCCCTTTGTATTTTTTTTACTTTTTGTACCCCATCTTTAAGATTTTTACATACATACAAATAAACCTTATGTTTTTAGTTGTTAACTAAAAAGATCCATAAGCCTTTAAACAAAAACGAGAGGGATTGTTCTTGCAAATGTTCCAAACTTCATCTTCTTCCCACCATACTCTACCCGTAATCAATCATAGATCCATGGATACCCACCTTCGACCCGATCGTTCTATAGCTCGTGTTAACGGATAAAATCAATCAAAATTTGAAATTAAAACTACAAACATCACATAATCGTTATCATTATCAATTCATTGTTTAAAAACACAAATCAATATATACGAAATCTAAGCCTAAATAACGGTAGCAGAACGAGAACCCAAACTCTAAATCTAAGCCTAAATAATTGTTATCATTATCAATTCATACACCATTACACTCGTTTATGTTCGAGAAATGAAAGCCCTATGTTTGTAACAACGATCGGGCCTCGGTTCGAGGAATTAGGGTTCATACGATTAAATATGATTTTGGATGAATTTATATTTTACATTTCGTAGAGGGGGTATGACAGGTAAAAAGGGGGTACGTTTAGTAGAATTTAAGGTGAAAATAACGTTTGATGCATTTTGGTTGTGTAATAAAGTTGAAGGGTTGTTTTTTACACATTTATATTTAATATTTTGAAGGTGGGGGTATGACAAGTCAAAATGGGGGGTACATTTAGCCTGAACCCCCAATACTCGGACTGAAATTTAGAAGAAATATATCCATAATTATCCCCATTCAACGTCCACGAAACCCGATTATCCCCCAACAACCGATCAAACCTCACCACCCCCACTGATCATATGAGAATATTAATCCCCTTTTAATGCAATCGAAAATAGAATAGGACATATAGATCACCGAACCAACCTGAAACCCAATGTAACATCCCAAAATTTTCTAAATGCAAGTTATCCGAACTTACGAATGCGTGATGAACAATTAACTTGTAGGAAAATAGACAAAAAAATAACCAAGTCTAGGATTACAGATCGTGTACTCGAAATGGTAAGATTTCGAGTACACCAATTTCGAGTACACCACATTTTCGTGTACAGGGGTTTTCGAATACAGGGAGCCTCTCTATAAATACACGTGCCTTGGGAAATATGACAACCTTTGGTTGGAAACACAGTTTCTCTCGAGTACACGAAGTTGAAGTTCAAGAACATCAAGAATCGAGCTTTGATCGACTAAACAAAGGAAGAAACGAAAGGGATTCTACCAGGAGAATCAGCTACCTTTAAGTAAGTATTCTAGACTGAAAAGTTAGGATTTTTATACAAAAGTTAGGATGGTTAAACAAAGGGTGAACTTATGCATAAAGCTCACACCTTTATGCATAAAGTTCATAACTTTGAGGTTCCAATACGTTGGTAACAACCAAAGGAACCTAGAACTAGCTCCCCAAAGTCTTAGATGAATTTCTGAGATGTTTAATGATGAAATAATGAGTACACGAAATCATGAGCAGAGGGTATTCGAAATCATACATCTTATTTCGAGTACAGTGACATTTCGAGTACAAGGTGATTTCGAGTACACCATTAGGTTCGAGTACACATGGATGTTCGTGTACACCCGGGGGTTCGTGTACCTTGGGAATTTCGTGTACTAGTGTTTCGAATACTCATGGATTTCGTGTACATGAGAACTTAATGGATTTCAAGGGTTTCGAACACTTAGCTAAGTGTCGAGGACTTGGGTTCAGCAGGGGGAACTAGTAGGCTATGGGGACTTAGAATATTTTCTAGGTCCAAAGAACGTAACGTAATGTAATGAGATGATGTAACGGATGTAGGTTCCCGGGTCTTAACTAAGGAGTTCGGTTAAGAAGACAAGGATCCATTATCAGGTGAGTTCTAGACGCCCTATTTTATGCTTAATGTTTTGGGCTGGCATACATGCTTATTGTTATGTCTATGATGTTATGTTCTTATGATGATGAATGAATGATGATATGCTCTGACTATGTATGCATGTTTATGTGATAGCATGATTTATGCATGAAAGTATGTTAAGTATGACGAATGCATGATAAATGAGTTATGATGATGAATAACATGACATGATAATGATGCTAGCATATGATATGATGATGACTTTACGATAACATGCTTCATGTTGATAACTATGAGAATAGTTATAGGAGTATGACAAGGTCCTAGGTTGCTAGGATGAAAGTATGATATGTATACATGATGCCATGATGTTATGATATGAAATGATGCTATTATGTTATGATGGTATGATGAAATGAGGCCAGTATGACATGCCTCAGATGCTATGATTAACCCGATGAATGATGTTATAATACTAGCATGAAATGCATGAGGATTGTAATGAATGACGTTATGATGCTAGTGTATCATGTATGATGAACGAATGATGTCCCTATACGTGCTATAGGATATGTGCGAATGATGATGCTCCGGTACTTGTACTGGGTGAATATGAATGATGACCTGATTGTATCAGGATATGAACAGTCGACCGGACTATAAACAAGAGAGTCGACCGGACTATAAACATGGAGCCGACCGGACTATAAACATGGAGTCGACCTGACTATAAACAAGAGAGTCGACCGGACTATAAACATGGAGCCGACCGGGCTATAAACACGGAGCCGATCGGGCTATAAACATGGTAAGAGTCGATCGGACTATAAACATGGTAAGAGTCGATCGGACTATAAACATGGAGCCTTGTGCCGGCATGGCGACAGTGGAACGTATGACGATGATGGAAATGATGATATGTGCTAAGGTTATGGACTATGTGTATGAAATGGTGTTTATGATACGTATGTTTTATGTTGTTTTACGAAAACTAGAACTCACCAGCGTAAGTTGACTTGATTTAGCATGTATGTCAGGTTAAAGCTATGATAAGAGAAGGCATGGAGCTCGGGCATCAATCCAGACGATCCGTTGGTTTTGGCAATTCGATATGATTTTGATACAGACACTTTATTAAATTCTGTTTATCAAACTATGTTTACATTTCCGCTGCATTCATAGTTTAAGAGCTATGTGTTATGATGAAAACCAACCTCTGCGAGGTGCCCGGTTTCGGGGCCTCACAAGTTGGTATCAGAGCCATAGTTTGAGAGATCTTAGCATCCCAAATGCTAAGACTTAAACTGAGAATGGGATTAATGGATGCGGATTGCCAACCACGGACGAACGGATGCCACGAGCTGAATGGTTTTGTATGAGTTAAGGGTTAGATGTAAGGTTATGTATGTAGTTAGTGTCATGCACATTGAAGAGATGGGATGGGAAACGTTTAGAGCCTATGAGTTGGGTAAATGGTTAATAACACTTGATCAACGTCATTAACGATTTACAACACTTATTTCGTGCTAAACTAATTCCTGTACTGACTCATCAATTGTTGCATTATGTAGAAAGTTAAGATGGCCGGACAAAAGGGTAGACCACGTAAGCAACCACAGAAACCTGAAGAACCACGTGTCGAGGACGAAGAACCCGTCAATGAGGGTGACCACGAGCACAACGAGCAACCTGAGAATGAAGACGAGTTCACTCTAGAGCCTATTGTGGTAAAGGCTATTTCAGACGAGGTATGCAAAATCATGGATGAGAAGCTACCAGCCTTGATTGCTAAGGCACTGAAGGATACTCTAAAAGACAAGTCTGAAGGAACTAAGGAGAGTACTAAAGAAGATGAGGTAGTGATCATCGAGACTAAGAGCGGCGACTCTATGACTGGGAAACTGAAGAGCTGTGACTACAAGTCCTTCAAAGGATGCAACCCACCGACCTTCGATGGTAAGAAAGATGCTGTGGCCACCTGCCACTGGATATCTGCTATGGAGGCTGTTATTTCCATCAGTGAGTGCCGAATTGATCAAGCGGTCAAGTTTGCAGCTCACTCCTTTGTCGAGGAGGCGCTTCACTGGTGGAACACCATTAAGCAGTCCAAGGCTGCAGCCGATATGGATAAGATGACTTGGGATGATCTAAAGGAACTGGTCACTAAGCAGTTCTGTCCCAAGAATGAGCTGGATAAGGTTGAAAGGGAGTTTCTGGTGCTGAAAGCGGGAAGTCTGAATCACAGGCAGTACACTTCACGGTTCAATGAGATGGCAAGGCTCGTTCCTCATCTGGTTTCTACCGAGGAACGCAGGGTGAAGTTGTACATGGAGGGCTTGCCTCCAAAAGTGAGAATTCATGTCAAGGCCAATGCTCCTAAGACCTTTGACTCCACTGTTGAACTCAGTGGTATTGTATGGGATGATGTGATGGCCGATGAGCCAGCGAAAGAGGAAACCAGGGTGAAGGAGTCTTCCGGGACTAAAAGAGGTCGAACAGACCAACGAAAGTCTTCTGGCAAGAAGATCAAGCGAGAGGAAACAGGTCTATGCCGTAAGTGTGGCAAAAGCCACTCTAGGCTGTGCCGTGTGGGCACAAACTTATGCTTTCGATGTGGAAAGGTGGGGCATTTTTCAGCCAATTGCCCCTGTGCTATGAGATGCTACAACTGCAACGGGATGGGACATCTGCCCAAAGATTGTAGACAACCACAGGCCGATGCTTCGGGCTCGGGTAAGAAAGAAGAGAAAGGAAAGGAGAAGCAGAAGGCGAAAGCACGAGCCTTTACGATGACGAAGGATGATGCGATTGAGGACCCTGATGTGGTCACAGGTACCTTTTCTATCAACAATATTCCTGCTTCTGTATTGTTTGATTCTGGTGCCAGTATGAGTTTTGTATCTTCTACTTTCTGTGATGGGTTATCTGGGAAGGTTAAGAGGATAGATCGGGTATTTGATGTAGAGACGGCTATTGGTAAGATGACCAGGGTGACTGAGGCTATTGATGATTGTTATGTTGAGATAGAAGGTCATAGGTTCCCTGTCCGATTGTTTCTTATTGCCTTAGGAGGATTCGATGTAGTTTTGGGTATGGACTGGTTAGCCAAATATGAGGCTAACATTGTATGTCGACGAAAGATGATATGTTTACGTGCGATGGATGGGAGCTCCGTGACGGTTTATGGTGATAAAGCGATGTATGCGCCTAAGATCATTTCGATGATCACGACTGATGTTATGATGAGGCGAGGGTGTGTAGACTATTTGGCCTACGCGATTGAGGAACGTACGGATACGAGGACGATTGATGATGTTCCCGTGGTGTGTAACTTCCCCGATGTATTCCCTGAGGAATTGCCTGGATTACCACCCGAACGGGAAATTGAGTTCCAGATCGACTTAGTGCCGGGGGCACAACCCGTTGCCAAAGCACCGTACCGTTTAGCTCCAAACGAGATGAAGGAAATGATGACCCAGCTACAAGAACTCCTTGATAAAGGTTTTATACGACCGAGTGTCTCTCCATGGGGAGCACCGGTGTTGTTCGTTAAGAAGAAAGATGGAAGTATGCGTATGTGTATCGATTACAGGGAACTGAATAAGTTGACCGTAAAGAACAAGTATCCTCTACCTAGAATTGATGACTTGTTCGATCAATTGCAAGGTGCAAGCTGGTTCTCAAAGACAGATCTCCGATCCGGTTATCATCAGTTGAAAGTTCGAGAGCAGGATATTCCAAAGACTGCTTTCCGTACGCGTTATGGGCATTACGACTTTCTCGTTATGTCGTTTGGATTGACGAATGCTCCCGCAGCATTTATGGATTTGATGAACAGGGTATGTCGGCCGATGCTGGACCGATCGGTGATAGTGTTTATTGACGATATTTTGATTTATTCAAAGAACGAGGGAGACCATGCTTGCCACATATGTGAGGTATTGGAGATCCTGATGAAAGAGAAACTTTATGCTAAATTCTCCAAATGCGCTTTCTGGTTACGAGAGGTACAGTTTCTGGGTCACGTGGTGAACCCAGAAGGCATTATGGTAGATCCAGCTAAAGTTGAAACGATTATGAAATGGAGCCCTCCGAAGTCACGTACGGAAGTACGCAGTTTTCTTGGTTTGGCCGGTTACTATCGGAGATTTATTCAGGACTTCTCCAAGATAGCGACGCCACTGACGAAGCTCACGAAGAAAGACGTAAAGTACGAATGGGGTCCAAACCAAGAACAAGCGTTTTCAGTGCTAAAGGAGAAACTTACCCAAGCTCCTGTTCTAGCACTGCCGGATGGAAATGATGATCTTGTTGTGTATGCCGACGCGTCACGACAAGGGTTGGGATGCGTACTCATGCAAAGGGGAAGGGTAATAGCTTATGCTTCGCGCCAGCTAAAGATTCATGAAGCTAACTACCCGACCCACGATCTTGAACTCGCTGCAGTGGTGTTTGCATTGAAAATATGGAGGCACTACTTGTATGGAGTAAGGAGTACCATCTACACCGACCACAAGAGCTTGAAGTACTTCTTCGAGCAAAAGGATTTGAACATGAGGCAGAGACGATGGCTTGAGCTACTAAAGGATTATGATTGTGATATTCTATATCACCCGGGAAAGGCCAATGTAGTGGCAGATGCCTTGAGTCGCAAGACTGATCATCCTGCCATACGAGTAAGATCGTATAGTTTGGTGATAACGCCAGACTTCCTGAACGAGCTCAAGCAGGCGCAACAGGAAGGATTGAAAGAAGGGAATGTGGGTTTTGAACGCGTCTTCGGTCAAGTCAAGAACTTGGAAGACAATGACCATGGGATAAAGCTACGATTCGGTCGAATGTGGGTGCCCAGAAATGGGGACATTCGAGCGAGGATTTTAGATGAAGCCCACAAGTCACGTTACTCGGTGCACCCCGGTGCGACGAAGATGTATCAAGATCTTCGACAGGATTATTGGTGGCCGGGCATGAAGTTTAATGTGATGCAGTATGTGAACAGGTGCCTTACTTGTGCGCAAGTGAAGGCTGAACATCAGAAGCCCTACGGATATGTGCAACCACTAGAGGTACCGGAATGGAAATGGGAACACATCACCATGGATTTCATCACCAAGCTACCGAGGACAGCTAAACGGCATGATACCATATGGGTGATTGTGGACCGACTGACGAAGAGTGCACATTTTCTCCCTATCAGGGAAACGTATACGTCCGAAAGGTTGTCTGAATTGTTCGTGAAAGAGATTGTGACCAGACATGGAGTTCCTGTCTCCATTGTGTCAGATCGGGATACGAGGTTTACTTCCAGATTCTGGAAGCAGTTTCATGATGCCATGGGAACGAGGTTAAATATCAGTACCGCCTATCACCCTCAGACTGATGGACAGTCAGAAAGGACTATCCAGACGTTGGAGGATATGCTTAGGGCGTGCATTATCGATTTTGGAGGGAGCTGGGATGATCACTTGCCGTTGGTGGAGTTTTCATACAATAACAGTTACCACTCCAGTATCGGAATGCCCCCATATGAGGCGTTGTACGGAATACGATGTAGGACCCCGGTATGCTGGGGTGAAGTTGGACAGAAAGAAATGGGAAACAAGGCTGCTGTGATTGATATGGCAGAAAAACTACGGGTGATAAAAGCTCGAATGAAAGCTGCACAAGATCGCCAAAAGTCTTACGCTGACAAGCGCCGAAGACCGATCGAGTTTGATGTTGGCGATCGAGTGTTGCTGAAAGTATCACCATGGAAGGGAATCATTCGATTCAGAAAGCGAGGCAAGTTGAGTCCGAGGTACATCGGGCCGTTTCCGATAAAGGCAAGGATAGGGAAAGTCGCGTATCGACTGGACCTACCAGAGGAGTTGAACGGGATTCATCCTACCTTCCACGTGTCACATCTTAGGAAGTGTTTGGCGGACGAGCTAGCACATGTTCCTTTGGATGACATTGAGGTAGATGACCGACTGAACTACATTGAAGAACCAGTCGCCATTGTGGATACGAAGGAAAAGCAGCTACGGAATAAAACGGTTCGTCAAGTAAGAGTTCAGTGGAAGCATCAGAAGGGTTCAGACACGACGTGGGAATTGGAAGACGAGATGAGGAAGTTGTATCCTCATTTGTTCGATATGTAACGAGGCAGGTTTCGGGACGAAACCTATTGTAAGGAGGGGAGACTTGTAACATCCCAAAAGTTTTTAAATGCAAGTTATCCGAACTTACGAATGCGTGATGAACAATTAACTTGTAGGAAAATAGACAAAAAAATAACCAAGTCTAGGATTACAGATCGTGTACTCGAAATGGTAAGATTTCGAGTACACCAATTTCGAGTACACCACATTTTCATGTACAGGGGTTTTCGAATACAGAGAGCCTCTCTATAAATACCCGTGCCTTGGGAAATGTGACAACCTTTGGTTGGAAACACAGTTTCTCTCGAGTACACGAAGTTGAAGTTCAAGAACATCAAGAATCGAGCTTTGATCGACTAAACAAAGGAAGAAACGAAAGGGATTCTACCAGGAGAATCAGCTACCTTTAAGTAAGTATTCTAGACTGAAAAGTTAGGATTTTTATACAAAAGTTAGGATGGTTAAACAAAGGGTGAACTTATGCATAAAGCTCACACCTTTATGCATAAAGTTCATAACTTTGAGGTTCCAATACGTTGGTAACAACCAAAGGAACCTAGAACTAGCTCCCCAAAGTCTTAGATGAATTTCTGAGATGTTTAATGATGAAATAATGAGTACACGAAATCATGAGCAGAGGGTATTCGAAATCATACATCTTATTTCGAGTACAGTGACATTTCGAGTACAAGGTGATTTCGAGTACACCATTAGGTTCGAGTACACATGGATGTTCGTGTACACCCGGGGGTTCGTGTACCTTGGGAATTTCGTGTAATAGTGTTTCGAATACTCATGGATTTCGTGTACATGAGAACTTAATGGATTTCAAGGGTTTCGAACACTTAGCTAAGTGTCGAGGACTTGGGTTCAGCAGGGGGAACTAGTAGGCTATGGGGACTTAGAATATTTTCTAGGTCCAAAGAACGTAAAGTAATGTAATGAGATGATGTAACGGATGTAGGTTCCCGGGTCTTAACTAAGGATTTCGGTTAAGAAGACAAGGATCCATTATCAGGTGAGTTCTAGACGCCCTATTTTATGCTTAATGTTTTGGGCTGGCATACATGCTTATTGTTATGTCTATGATGTTATGTTCTTATGATGATGAATGAATGATGATATGCTCTGACTATGTATGCATGTTTATGTGATAGCATGATTTATGCATGAAAGTATGTTAAGTATGACGAATGCATGATAAATGAGTTATGATGATGAATAACATGACATGATAATGATGCTAGCATATGATATGATGATGACTTTACGATAACATGCTTCATGTTGATAACTATGAGAATAGTTATAGGAGTATGACAAGGTCCTAGGTTGCTAGGATGAAAGTATGATATGTATACATGATGCCATGATGTTATGATATGAAATGATGCTATTATGTTATGATGGTATGATGAAATGAGGCCAGTATGACATGCCTCAGATGCTATGATTAACCCGATGAATGATGTTATAATACTAGCATGAAATGCATGAGGATTGTAATGAATGACGGTATGATGCTAGTGTATCATGTATGATGAACGAATGATGTCCCTATACGTGCTATAGGATATGTGCGAATGATGATGCTCCGGTACTTGTACTGGGTGAATATGAATGATGACCTGATTGTATCAGGATATGAACAGTCGACCAGACTATAAACAAGAGAGTCGACCGGACTATAAACATGGAGCCGACCGGACTATAAACATGGAGCCGACCGGACTATAAACAAGAGAGTCGACCGGACTATAAACAGGGAGCCGACCGGGCTATAAACACGGAGCCGATCGGGCTATAAACATGGTAAGAGTCGATCGGACTATAAACATGGTAAGAGTCGATCGGACTATAAACATGGAGCCTTGTGCCGGCATAAGCCCACTGTTCGTATGGCGACAGTGGAACGTATGACGATGATGGAAATGATGATATGTGCTAAGGTTATGGACTATGTGTATGAAATGGTGTTTATGATACGTATGTTTAATGTTGTTTTACGAAAACTAGAACTCACCAGCGTAAGCTGACTTGATTTAGCATGTATGTCAAGTTAAAGCTATGATAAGAGAAGGCATGGAGCTCGGGCATCAATCCAGACGATCCGTTGGTTTTGGCAATTCGATATGATTTTGATACAGACACTTTATTAAATTCTGTTTATCAAACTATGTTTACATTTCCGCTGCATGATTATGAAAGTTCATAGTTTAAGAGCTATGTGTTATGATGAAAACCAACCTCTGCGAGGTGCCCGGTTTCGAGGCCTCACACCCAAACATCCTCCAACAACCCAAAAACCGAAAAAACTTGTTTTTAACTGAATTTGATTGATAATACATATTTTTTTAACCGGAAATATCACAAGAAGTTATTCAGTCGAGTAGGTAACATGTTACCTACCAAAGGGCATTTGTCCCAATGGTACCAAGGTGTGTTAAGGTGTCATCTCTAAAATATGTTAAGGGTTCTAGTCCCATAGTAGATAAAGGTGGAAAATTTTGTTGTTAAAAAAAGGTAACATGTTACCTCAAAGGTATTTTACATACAAATCTTGGTTTGTGTAATCTAGCTTAAAAAATAAATTTGAACAAATGATAAAAGACATTAGTTTCAATTTTCAACAAAAGCCATTAAAATAGCTACTTTGATAAAGTATATATTATCTTATAACAATTTATATAAACGAACTTAAGTCTAGAAATATGGCTCGTTTAGTTATCGAGTCCGAGTTTCACATATCAACTCGAGCTAGCTCACGAATCTAAACAAACTTTTATTTATATAATTTTTATTTATTTTATTAAGTGTATACTTATAAAATTAATTATTTTTATATATAAAGTTATGATAAATATATTTAAATCATATATTTTATGTTGTATTTGGAATGTATAACAATAATATATATTAAAGTAGCAATTAAAATATATAAATTAAATAATTAAAAGATAAACAAGCTAAACCCGAGTCTTAAAAGATTTTCTAACAAGTTGATCTTGAGTTTTGAAAATAAAATTTTTAATTAGCCGAGCTCGAGCTTTATTTTGTTAAAATAACCGAAGCTTGGGCTCTGCTCGATTCGTTACTTTTTAAGTCTCAAAACCAATCATTAAACCGTAATTATATATTAATCCAAACCAGAACAACCCTAAAATTTAGACGTTTGTAAGCTATGACCTATTGTTATTATTTTTTTTTGAACGGCAAATGTTATCTCCTTCCAAACTAATTATACTATTGCATGGGTTAGAACTCATGACCTCTAATTCTAAGGTGACTTGGAGTGGTAGTCGGGAAACGCACGGGGAAGAGTTCACCAAACTGGGGCCGGCCGGGAACACCACGCCCCCGGTTTCGGTGTGGGGAAATTTGGGGTTGGGTCACTGATTGTTGCCGAGCCTTGGGAATCAAAATTTCTAGCCGTTGGAAAAAAAAGACCGTTGGAGTTTAAAAGATCGTGATGGCCCACGCATTTATTATGAACCGGATAGGCTAACAAGAAAGGGAAAAAGATTGGCCGCATCCTCCTCGTCGCATGAGGAGTTAATTCAACAAATGGCTGAATTCAACTCATTCAACAAAGAGGAATCCCAACAAAGAATTCGCCTTCGAGAAGAAAAATTGTGTGTTTTGCAAGAGGAGAAAGACGCACACATCCAGTTAATGCGACGACAACAACAAGCCTTAGATGAACAGCAAAAGGGTGTGGATTTAGAGTTCATGATGAAGGACCTCATAATTTATCAAGAACCAATGCTACAACTGATTCTCGATCGTAAACGAGAAATTGTTGCACGTTGGGGATGGCATTGTCCCTTCTAGTTCTTTACTTTGGACGAATGTTTGAATTTTTTTTCAGTTTTTTTATTTAATTTTTTAGGTTGTATTCTCTGTTTTTTTTTGTGCTCTTTTTTATTTTTAATTTATTGAATCTTTTTTATTTTATTATTATTATTTATTGTTAAAATATTTAATTAAAATAAGATTTGAAAATGAGAAAAAGTGGGACGACACCATGCAAAATGGGGAAAAATGGGAAAAATGATGTGTCGCTGATGTGACAATGAGGAAAAGTGGGACGACTCCCTCCCCCTTAAGAGGCAAAACCTTTACAAAGTGGGCTAGTCCCACATTTTTTTTGAACGGCATTTAATCTCAACGTGTGAACCACTGATTTCCAGGCCATGTCACCAAGGTATAGTTACCATGACCTCCGTTGAGACCCCACCACCACACTAGAAGGAAACCACACCGGAAAACCCCCTGACCTCTCAAGGACCTCTATTTCGCCTTGAGAGGGATTTAAACCCATGACCTTTCATTTGAAAAGCCATGAGGCTAGTCCCACATTGACACCTATTATTATTTCACATCAATGACTTGCGAGTTGCGAGGATGGCATTAGTCGTTAAGTTTTATGCGGCAATATTATGATTTCATGATGAATCCGATGGCGTTAACGTAAGAAAACGAAGGTATCATCTTCCCAAATTGATGTAATCAGGTAACAATCAAATGTAAAAACAAAAAACAACAAAAAAAGTGAAATCATTGAAAATCTTAAACAAAAGTGATATCATTGCAGCATGTTAAAATTCAAGGATGATCTATTTTATAAAATTTGAAACATCTATCCCAATAAATGTACGTTTTTCGGAAAAACAACCACTTATTAGATTGTAGTTTCGTTAAAGGGTAAATAAAATTTAAGCCTCAATTGAATAAAAACCAGGAGGCTCACCCTCACGTTGCGACGGGAATTCCACATTGATTCAGAATGAAACTGTTATTCCGTATATCAAAATGCAGATATAAAAACACGTCACAATGGGTATCAGTTCTATGTAAAACTCTAAAGTGTGCTTGTCATAAACATGTCAAGATACACAAAAAAGAGGTTGTGTTTGGTCGTAAAATCTAGTATCAAAAAACATAAACATAAGACGACAAATAAAATTATTCTTCATTTGTAAGCATTTAAAAATGGTAAAAAACTAAAAAGAAGTAAAAATCGTTTCACATAATGACGTCCAATTAAAAAAAAACCTGAGTCATGCTACTAGGGTAAAGAGACATGGATATAAGAGTGACAAATGAAACAAAGAATACATTAATTATTTATATTATTTAACCACTATTATTTTCTAATTATTGTTATTATTTAACTGATATAGTAAAAAAAAATCTTTCTTATCCATGAGAATCAAATGGGTGATCTCCAACTCAAGAAAGCTAAGCCCAAACAACCAGGGCAAATTGAAATAACTTTCTTGTAGTGAAAACAAATATATATATATATATATATATATATATATATATATATATATATATTTATTATTTAATTAAAAGGATAAAACATGAAAACTAGACATTATATATATTTTTAACATGATTATGTTTGTTTAAATGTTTTTATAGAGCCGAGGCAAGAGCTATACCTCCTGGAACCAGAGCAATAACTGCTATAAAGGAAGCAGATGCGCATAAACGATCCCTAAAGCAAATACTCGGAATGCTCCACGACTAAGTATACCCATTCAGACTCGCTTTTGTTCAATTATAAAGAAGTCAATAACCACTTTAATGGAGATTTATAGCATCATTCAAGTAAATACATATTAAGATCGTAAAAACATAAGCTTGTAATATAGCTACACCTAATTCCAGACCGGTTAATGCAAGAACTATAAATAAAGGACCAAGATTTTTCTATTTTTTTGGTATTTTTTAAGTATTTATGATGTCATTTGTTCATACATTATTTATGTTTGTTTAAATGTTATTACAACATGACTATTTGTATACAAACTTTATCTTATCCTTAACAAGAGTAAATAAAGTGACAAAACAAACTGATAAATACAAGAAACACATAAATACAATGTTTTCATAATTAGACCGGATATTCAACTGTAAGTCTTACTGGTTCACTGGTCAAACAGGATTAAAGTACCGAAAAACATCATAAACACTTAAAACTTCTTAAAAAATTGAATAATTATAAAAAACATTTAAACAACTGTTATCATGTTTAAAACCAGAAGAACCAAATACATCAAAGTGAACCAATTTGTTATTACCGTTTTCAGTCCAACTAATACGCTCACGGAAAAGTGCATAAATACAATCAAGAAATGACCAAACAAAACAATGAAACATATAGATAATTAAAATAACAAAATGTAAAAATAAATTATTAATAATAATCTAATCTATATCTATACACTATAATAAAAGAGTAAATTTTTGCCACATGTCACCTTCACACACCACTATTGACATTTGTCAATTTTTTATCGATTCACTTAATTCTTTCTCCTATTAAATAACTATATATAATCTCTCTCTTATTAAATAAAATATTTCTTTTATTAAATAATTATAATACTAATAACTAATATATTATTTATCTTTTTATAATAAAACACACTTATAATTTTTATAAAATACATCAAAATTTTATAAAATCAAAATTTTTTAAAGAAAGGAATATTTTATTTTCAAAAAAACAAAATTTACGTAAAAACAAGTTTTCTTATAAGATGATTTTTTTTAAAATATACCATAAAATGATTTTTTAAACAGTGGAATTTTTATAAAAAATGACATTTTTTAATTTATTTAAAAACTGAAGTCATAAAAATGATAGAGGAAGTTACACTTTTGTACTGTTATGTTTAACGCTATTTTTAAATTGGGTTGTTTAACATAAATAATTACAAAATATATATTTTATATTATTGATTTATAAAAGTTAGTTTTTAATATAATACAAACTGAAGTTTTAACGTCAGTTATTTCAAAAATATCAATTGGTATATATCATAAGTTCATATATCATTTGTATAGTGATTAAAATTTTTAATTATGTATTTATTACTTAAAATATTTATTAGTATGTCAAATATCGTTTTATAATTGCTAAATTTTCATTACTAATTATTTAATACTTTATATTAAACACGTGTAACACACGAGTTAATAACCTAGTAATTAATTAATAAATAAATTAATTAATTAAAAAATAAAAACATAGCAAAAGCACACCACAGCTTTGCCCGTTGAGACCAAAGAGAGAGGGATACGAATACAAATGCATCACGCGACGTGGGGCACAACTCTGATTGGAAGCAACAGATGGTTCCACGAGGAAGACGATGACACACGACCGGAACCACAACCCACACCTGTAACAAATCACACTTCCCAACACACACACACACACACGCTATGTGTTTGTATTGAAACCCTGATCCAGTGAACCAGGATTTGCATAATCATGGTGAAGAAACGAGTCCCTGACTGGCTCAATAGCCCCATGTGGTCTTCCCCCACAGCCTCCACATCTCCACCGTGGAAATCACGACCTCTATCACCGCCGCCCGGGAACGACGATCGCACCGGTGGTTACCCGTCCAAATCCTCCTCCGTCACTTCCTCCGATGGTTCTGTGAACGAATCGCGTTTTATGTTGCCGCCGGTCACTTTAATCAGACCGGAACCGACTCTGGAATCGGAAAATAGGGATTTGTCGACGCGTAGAGGCGGTAGTGATGATGATAGTATTGCTTCTGTTGAAGATGTTTCACGACAGGCTCAGTTGTTACAAGAGGTTAGGGTTTGTGTATTTACATAATTGGAAGACTTCTTGCTTCTGATTTTTTGAATATGAATGATTAATGTGTTTATTTGAATGTATAACAGTTTCTGGGGCATGATTCAATGTATTGTGCTTTGAATGTTCATAGGGATTGCATAAATTAGTTTTAATATCAAGAACAATCATTGTATGAATTACAAATCTATTCTAACTTGATCCTGTTGTTACCTTCTGTCAATTTAGCTTTCGAAGAAGATTATAAATTTGGGGGAATTGCGTCAACTTGCTTCATTGGGCATTCCAGATGCTGCTGGCATCCGTTCGACTACATGGAAGGTGTGTAATAAGAAATAAGATGCTGCCTGTTTGTTGTTCATGTTTGAAATCTTGAAATCACATTATCATTTTCTTGATGCTTATTATTGATTTGATGTTCGTCCATACTTACAGTTGTTGTTGGGATATCTTCCGATTGATAAACGGATTTGGTCATCAGAATTGTCTAAGAAGAGGTCTCAGTACAAACATTTTAAAGAGGATCTTTTGATGAATCCAGTAAGTTTAAGTTCATTTGCACCTCATAGTGATTGTTATATGCCTTTGTGTGGTGAATTCATGTTTCTTTATTAATAATTACATATAATGTTGTTTGAAGTTATGCTATGCGTGAGAGGTGTTTTGGTGTTTTGCATATAATGTATATACCCTCAAGGGGCAAAAGTAAAATTGCACTAATTTTAATGTTATTTTACTTAATTTTTGTAAAAATAACGTTGAAAGCGTTGGGCTAGTTGGTTAATCAGGCATCATTAGCCGAGGGTCTCATTGGAAGCAGCCTCTCTATTCCTACGGGGTAGAGGTAAGGTTGTCTACATCTTACCCTCCTCAGACCTTACCTTAGCTTTGCTAATGGTGGGATATACTGAGTACGATGATGATGATCTTGTCATGTAATTGATTAATGCACTTCTTGACATGTCAAAGTTGGGATAACTTTAAGTATTCTATGGGGGCGCGCTTAATACAAAACCAATTTTAAGTAGATAACTTTTAGAACAACATAAGAACTTGTACATTTTGCATGAAAGATAATCAATCACATGTAGAAATGTGGTGGGACTGTAGGTGAGAGAAAGAGAGGTGGTTATAAAACTGCCTTATGTATTAGATTTAAAGCGATAGGTATCTGTATAAGTGTCTATGTGGTTACTGTAGTTTTCTACTTAAAGTTACCATCCCTCATGTTCAATTTGTATAGAAATTTGCATGTATTAGCATCAGTTCCTGGGTTCTAAATGTTTTTGTGGCTAGTCAGTCAGAAATCACAAGGAAGTTAGAAGATTCTGCATCTCCTAAAAACGGTGATCAGACAATTGAGGGCAAGGGCTTAATGGCAAGATCCAAAATACCTCACGGAGAGCATCCATTGAGCCTAGGGAAGACAAGCATTTGGAATCAATACTTTCAGGTATGATTTCACAGTTGCAAGATATCAAGAATGATATTTAAATTTCTTTAAAAAAGAATATTATATACCTGTTTTTAGACCATACTAGTTTTGCATATACCCAATCTAGTTTTGGAAGAAAAAAAGGTAAAAATCTTGAAATTTCATATATGTGCATGTTTATAGTTTCTGGTACCTGTAGGACTCTGAGATCATTGAGCAGATAGATCGTGATGTGAAGCGAACTCACCCAGACATTCCATTTTTCTCAGGTGACTCAGCTTCTGCAAAAGCAAATCAGGTAAATGAAAAAAAATACAAAAATTACACATGTGACATGATGCAATCATGAGATATACTGGCCTGAGCTCAACATTTGTTACTTTTAGGAGTCGTTGAAAAATATACTGATTATATTTGCAAAGCTGAATCCGGGGATAAGATATGTGCAAGGGATGAATGAAATTTTGGCCCCTTTGTTCTATGTGTTCAAAAACGACCCAAATGAGGATTATGCTGTAAGTGAATAATATTATTTGTTGTTATTAATTATTTAAGTTCCTAATAAATTCATGAAAAACAACTGATGATTTGAACTTGTACAGGTTAATGCAGAAGCGGACACATTCTTTTGCTTTGTTGAGTTGTTAAGTGATTTTCGAGATAATTTCTGTCAGCAACTTGATAATAGTATTGTGGGCATCCGTTCAACAATTTCAAGGTTGTCACAGCTATTAAAGCAACATGATGAAGAGTTATGGCGACATCTTGAGGTTACGACCAAAGTAAGATTTTTATATTTTCATGTCATTTTAATGCTAATCTTTTTGACCTCTAATCCAATGTCTGACTGAATATAATGACAGGTCAACCCACAGTTCTATGCATTTAGATGGATTACGCTCTTGTTGACTCAAGAATTCAACTTTACTGACATCCTTCACATATGGGATATGCTCTTAAGCAACCCTGTGGGTCCTCGAGTGAGTCAACAAACTCCTGATTCTCTACATTTGTTATATAGGGTTGATCAAAGTTGGCAAATAGGGTCAGTTGGGAACTAGGCCAAAATAATTTTAAGTTCAAGCCATGATGGTTTGGTCAGGTCGGGTTGACTAGCTGACACTTTTTGCCTGTTTTTTGAGTTTCGCGAATCGTGATTATAATAAATCAAATTTGCAGGAGACACTGCTTCGGATTTGTTGTGCAATGCTGATTCTTGTGAGAAGACGTTTGCTCGCGGGTGATTTCACAGGAAATTTGAAGTTGCTACAAAGTTACCCAGTTACAAATGTTTCTCATTTACTCTATGTTGCCAACAAGCTAAATTCTCATTCAACTCGGTGATATTGTAGGTTTTTTTTTTTAAAATAATTTTTGTATCTTTAGATTTTCTTTCTGTTATTACTAGTTTTTCAAAAAAATTTTTTTTTTTTTGTGTGTGTATGTGTGTGATTCACAGCATGTAAAAAGTCCTTTGAAAAGGGTACCATGCAGAGAGTTTTTCTGTTTCAAATGTTGATATCAGAATATATGTTGTTACAGTTTACAATCAGAGATTTTGTTGCATATTTTGGTGTTGGTGTTTTTGTTTATGGACACATGATATCAATAACTCGCAAAATATACAAATTAAGTTATAGGTTTATCATATATTGTTAGAAAAAGATGCACAGTCGTGATTAGGGCGGAAAACGACTGCAAACTGAGCAATTAAACGAAAACAAATGTGAACATATTTTCATTAAGAAAATAGATGTGTTCGTTGTTAATATTTTAAATGTACATAAATGAAATTGAAAGAAGCCAACTTACAATTTTGTTACAATCAAGTCTCTTAAACTTTTTTTCGTCTTAATTAAGTTATTCAAGTTATATTAATGTTCTAATTCAAGGGTTATGTTTAACTAAATAGTCTATTTATCCTAAAATGCCTAAGAAGGATTATTTACCATTCGATATATGAGATCAAAGTTTAGAGGAAAAATTCAAAATTTTAGAAGGAAAAGTTGTTAAAAGTAATTTAATCATGACAACTTTTCTCCTACCTTTTTAAACGTTCATAGCTTTTACATACGATATTATTTGTTTTGAAAAAATATTTTATAAAAACGAGCATTTTTTTATCTTTAAATTGAGTATAGTGTTATAAAAAAAGAAAATTTTTCAGTTCGTTGTGTCTTTATTAAAGTTTGTATATAATCATCTTTCTTGTGTGTTCTTATAGATAATTGTGTCATTCTTACAGCTCATTGTGTATTTTTTTAAAGGTTATTGTGTCATTTATACTTGTAACTTGTCATTTTGTCTTCCGTGCTTGGCATTATGCATTGTACAACATCATTGTGTTTTAAATTGTTCAGGAAAACACAATATTGAGCAGGAAACACAAAAACACAATGGTCTGTATAAAAGACACAATGAAATGAGAAAACAAAATTTTTTCTATAGCAACACTATACTCATTTTGAAAATAAAAAAATTATCGTTTTTATGGTGTATTTTCATTCAAAAAATAATGTCGTATGTAAAAGTTATGAGTGTTTAAATAAGGTGAGGGAACTAGATAAAAATTCAACAACATTGGTCATTACTAAAATATTTTTAAACAACTTGATTTAATCATAGACGTTGATTAATGATCTAATAATTCATGACCCATTCTTACACTTTTTAGGATAATGAACCTGTTTAATTTAACTTAACCCTCTAATCCTAGGTGTTTAACATGAATAACAAGTAATATATATTATATAAGTTTGTGTGATTTTTTTTTTCTTGAAAACAAGTTACATGAATCAATAATTATTAATTTAAATCAATATCTGATAAAGAAAAAAAAGTAATTATTATTGATTCAAGTCACTTATTTTTAAGAAAAACAAAATATATAAACTCAAACTTATATCAACATGTATTACCTTGTTAAAAACATAGGATTATAACAACAAAAAAAATTAAATGACTTAGTTTGGACAATAAAGAGTTAGTGACTTAATTTATCTCTAAATAAAAAGGGAACCTTTCAAACTAAGGTAACAATGTATTAGTTTGGAGTTACCGTTAAAAAAAGATGGAGAGTCCATAACCAATAATTGTTTCCAACTTGCAAGTTTCAACCACCATTGCTGATTGAAGCTTTCTACACTTGATGCCAGCTGAAATGGGCCAATTGCTTTACAAATGTCTTGACCGCTTTAGTAGTTGTGTTATGTAAGTTAGCTAGTATTTTATATATATCACGAGTTGAATAAAAAAATAAATCGATAGTAATAAAAATTGTCAATTTTTTACAAATCTCATTGTTCAAAAAGCCTAGATTTGATTATTTTTTTTAATCTTTTTGTAAAGTTTTTCTATAATGCTTTTATCTTTTTTTAAAAAATCAGTTTTAAAATATTTAATATTGTTAAAATAGTTTGTTGTTTTGGAAAAACTTATCGTTTTATAAAAGAAATCTAAAAAGTGTGTTTGTTAATAGCAAGAGTTTTTTTTAAGATATTAGCAATCTACTTTTTTAATTTGAAAAAAGTATAGATTATATCTTAATATTTAATATTATTATTTCAAAAAGTAAGATTTTATTACGTATGTTTGTTTATTTAATTTTATTATTTTATAAAAGAGATAAACATTAAATAAGATAGAGAAACAAAAAAATTGGTATGAAAAGATGTAAATTTATAACATGCGTCCCTTGTGATTTTTGTTTATTAGGTACTAGCCTAAAACCCCGTGTATTACACGGGTTGAATAATAAAAAATATAATTTATTAACATTAAATAATAATAAATATTTAAAAATTATAAAATTATATTTAGGATAAGATATAATTGAATTATTCTTATTGTTTATTAAATTTTAATATATTAGTACATTATTTGAATATGAAAATTATTTTTTTAATATTTAATTATATAATATAATTAGTAAAATTAATAGTATTTATTAGAAGAGAGAAGCGGGAAAACATTTTCAGATTTAACTAGAATACGACACATGTCCCCTAAAAATACTCCTTTATTAGAGTAGGTAGATATATAATCCACTAATCCATAGTAAAAGATAATTAAATTAGAGTGGCAGGAAAATAAAAGGGTAAATGGGCTAAAATAATGACAAGTATTTCTAAGCTATTTTAATTTATTAATATTAAGATTTAAAAGGGGTGCTCAAATGATAAATTTTGTTTTAGTTTGATTAATGTATACACAAAACATTAAATGAACATAATGAACATACATGCGGAAAAAGATTTGTAAACTCTATCTATTCTAACAAATATATGTTTCTAGTGACACATGATATATTTTTAAAGCACCTCAAGTTTGATTTCTCATCTCTCTCTCCTATTAAATGTCTCATATTAAATATAATTTGTATACATTTTTAAAATAAAAAATATTTTTTAAAACATTAAAATATATTAATATTAAAAAACACATTTTAAAAAAAAATTATAAAATATAAAATTTTATAAAAAATTATTTAAATCAAAATGTTAAAAAGAAAAAAATAAAAGTCTAGCATTTAAAAAAACAATATTATTATTTTAATACTTAATGTATTAAATTATATGAAATATTAATCATATCTTATGTTGAAATTTCATTTTATATTGTCTAAACTTTCATTGAAAAATATTTATTATATTTTTTATTCAACTCGTGTAATACACGGGTTATTAAACCTAGTAAATTTATAAACACGACTTTTCTCAAAGGGTTTACGAATGTTCCACAATACGTTTGTCATTGTCCATTTTCTCAAAGCATCTTGCCAAATCAACCATACTTTCGCAATTACTGATCTATGCATATTTATTTAGGATCATACAAACTTCCTAGGAAATCACGAGTCGGTATTATCTTTAAAAACAATTTCTCTGTTTCTAAGGCTATCTACAGCGGTCACCTCACTGAAAATCCCTCCCCACCGAAATTTCCTGCCACATCATCACCTCACTGAAAACCTTAAACCCCCATAGTGGTCACCCCACTAAAAAACTTTCCCCACTGTGCCACATCACCCACTAAAAAACCCCACAGTGGGTCCCATTTTTAAAAAAATCAGCCAATGGGAGTAGAGGGGGCTTCACGGGGAGCGGGGGCCATGGAGAAGCACCGGGCAGGTGCCGCGCATGTGGGGGGCGGTGTTCGCGCTAGTGGCCGCAGAAGGGGGGAGGCCGCGGAGGAGAGCGGGGAACCCACTGCGCAATGTCTAAAGAAATAAGGTAACGTTTGTCTTCGTCTTACTTTTACAAAAACCTACTGTTTAGTGAGACTTGATTTTTGTAGACTTCCTAGGATTAAGGTTTCACGCACATCACAACCCGTATTTGCACCAACCAAAATGTTTTTCATGTCACCATATATCAAAAAATGTGTTTTACAACTACAAAGCATATACTTTTATAGATATTACACATCTCAAACACGAATTCTTGCTTGAAAAAGAATCAGTGGGGAATGGAGTAATACTTGGTCAATTATCATGATCCTTGCTATTCAAGTTACTGATCTGTGTTATCGTTCGGACATCTATCAGCAGGATTTGATGCCGAGGTTTGACAGAAGCATTCGGACCAAGAATTTGTATAAAAAGACTCGGGCGAGATCCGATTATGAGGCCCACCAAAGTTTGTTTTGAGCATTACACGCCTAACAGCCTCTTCGAAACCAGCAGTGTGCCCCTTTTCTCTGTCAATAAAAACAGGGGCCAGGCCTTTCCTATCGGGCCGGATTGCTGTTCGGAAACCAGAATAAAGCCGGTGACCCAGTAGGTTATTGGCAAAGTTGCTGGGCCCGTCATATGTGGGCATGAAAATATCTGATAAAAGACAAACCATGTAATCAACAGCTGACCCGATTAAACCCTGAGTGTTGTCTTTTAGCTCACTGGATGAATCCACAGTGCTGTGATTTTCAAGCAGTGGAAACATTGACCTGAATGGCTTCATGAACCGTTCTCCACCGAATAATTCACCGGCTGCTAAGTATATTCGAGTGGAATTATCGAACCCCATTGCGTGTAAGATCAAACCCACCTAGAAAATACAAAAAGAAAAACATAAATTTATAAAAATAAACAATCTTGGCTTTAAGGAAAGACTGTAAAAGTATATTGATAATTAATGAACAAATGGAGAAATAGGAAGTTTGAGGTACCTCTTCTGGAGTTAATGGACATTTTCCGATGGCGCGCCTTTCGTTATATATCAGTTTCTTGTCCGCAAAGTTTTCTTTCCTATACTTTTTCAATATCTTCTGCTCCTCTGGGGAAAATATATCAAAGCACCTGCAAATAGTTGCAAACATTTAAACGAGAGTTTACTAGTTTGACCATTTACCTACAAATGGGTTGTCTTAGGCTACATTTATTTCTAACGGGTTAAACAAGATAAACTAAAAGAATATGAAAAGAAAGGAAACATGTCATATGGGTCGAACGGGTCAAAACTCCAAGTCATTTGCAGTGATGCTTAAAATTTTTGAAATCAGTTAAATAAAGAAATTCAGATTAATACTGTAATCATATAGTGTTGTTTTATATTGTTACGCAACTGCATAAACTATTGTGGGTCTGCCTAACCCGTTTATGACCAGTACTAAAATTTACGCAGTTTTACATGAACCAACTTTGACCTGTTACTGACCCATCTGACGACCCATTTTGCCATCTCTTGTTCAGACACAAGGATCCTTGTCATAATAATATGAAGCAGATAAAATGAGGAATATCCAACTTATATGGTAACTTACCCTGCAAATGACAGCATATCCATTTCAAACCGAAGATGTATAGACATGAAATGACCTTGTGATCGAAGTTTATTCACTATGTTGTGACTTAGTTCCATGATATGTGGCTTAAATACAAGGGCATGATAGTTGACCCTGCATCTTAATCGTTGATATTCAGGATTGTCAATCTCTTCTGCTAGTCTATGGGAAAAAGGAGTGAGATAGATCGCACCGTGTTCTTTCATTTTCTCCAAAGCGGTTGTTGTGTACCAATTTATAGGAGCATCTCTAGGTGGGCGAAGCTACAAAAGGAAAGAAAAAAATATTGGAAGTTAATTTAATTTTTATATTTCCATTAGTTTGATGAATATGATGATGTTAAAGTGCTTTTGAAACAAACCTGGAAAGCTTTTATCTTTTTTGTTTTCCCATTTTTTTTAATCTCTGGAATGCTTTCTACAATCCGTACATCGTTTTGCAGTGTCTTGATAAAATGATCAACATCATAAAGACCCTGGAATCCGCTGAGCATGAGCAAGAAAGAGCAATGGAAATGTTTGTGTGAATCTTAAAAATGATTAAAAAAACACAGGATTGACAACTGTACACACACTTTGTCTAACATGTTAAACACATCAATTCCAGCTTTCCATATATAGGCGAAAATATGTATGATATATGGCTATGATGTCAAGTGAATGCTCAGCAAGCGAGAATATTATAGTCCCTATCTTTTCTTCTAGACATTAAATATGTATGAACCACAGGCAAACAAATATGCAATTTCAAAATCATGACAAATGATATTTCACTTGGAATAATTTTAGAGGTACCTGTCATCATGCCAGTAGGAATTTGCATCTAGTTCAGGCAACACGAGGGTGGCATTCATAATTCGTGCAGCAAGAACCGCATTACAGATCTACATAAGGTTAAATCATCAATTAGAAAACAGTACATGTATGCACACGACAATAAACAATGTCATGGTAAAGTTACATAAACAATGTATTAAGTATTAACAACCTAATTCTTTTTTACATTGAAATAATGCTAAGGGATGAGCTGAAAGACATACAGATGGTCAAACCCTCATCTTTACAGTTTTTGGGAATAAATAATCACAGTAAGTTATGACTATTGTTTCCATTGGTCTGTGTGAATCTTGATCTAAAATGTGGTCGGAGAAGTTAAACAAAATTTACATTTTTTTTCTAATAAAATAGAGTTTCTAACTTTGAACTTGAAGCTTTATAAGAAGGGAAAATTACCAAACTAATCATTTTTTACCAAAATAATCAATCAAATTCCGGCGTCTAAGACACCCCTTTAGACTCCTTTTTTCTGTCCTTTTTGTAAACATACGGACCCACATGTCGGCGGCTTTGTCGGTCTAAGACCCCTTTTCTACCGGCGTCTTAGACGCCGCTTTAGACGCCCTTTTTCTATACTTTTTGTAAACATACGGGCCCACATGGGCGTCTAAAGTGGCGTCTAAGACGCCGCTAGAAAAGTGGTCTTAGACACCCATTTAGACCCTGACAAAGCCGCTGACATGTGGGCTCGTATGTTTACAAAAAGTACAAAAAAGGGCGTCTAAAGGGGCGTCTAAGACGCCGGTAGAAAAGGGGTCTTAGACACCCCGACAAAGCTGCCGATATGTGGGCCAGTATGTTTAAAATAAGTACATAAAAAGGGAGTCTAAAGGGGCATCTAAAGGGCGTCTTAGACGCCGAATTTGATTGATTATTTTGGTAAAAAGGTGGTCAACAATGATGTTTTTGGTAATTTTCCCTTATAAGAAACTTACTGCTGTCCTTTGCTGATTCAGACCCCCGTTACAACGGACACGCAGATAGCCGTTGCTCTCACTTGAAGGAGCTACAATATTAGGGAATATGAACTCAAAATAAACTAAAAAAATAAAATATAATAATTTTAGGCAAGTTGCAATTTATTTCTAGTGTCAAAAGCACATACGAGGCCAGTCAGATCTTGGAACAGCGGACGGTCTCCAACCACCAGAATCAGCAGCATCCCAAAGCTTCTGCACATCAATCTGTTCGAGAATGGAAACTAAAATCTATAAGTTAATAAAATAAAAGCTATGGGAGTGACTTTTGAAACAGAACTATCTCTATCTGAATAATTTTACATCCAAAAGAATGCAATCCTACTATCAGCCTAATTTTTTGACACATAAATTATCTTCTGGTAAGTTTCTTGTATCCATGTTAAAGAATAAACTGAGAGCATCTGAATTTGCAAATAATGTGTGGAACATTTAATGTAAACAGGATGATAGATAAAATCTAGGCCATAGTAACACTTTTGAATGGTCAAATATATGACCGTGTTTCAATGGTTAACATATTCTTTTAACATTTAATCTCAGAGAATTGATATAAAAATAACACACGTGATTTAAAGGAAAATAACTCAAAACCCTTATTACTTTGTGATTACATAGAATGCCATAACTCGACCTCTATTTATGCTAATAACTTGATAACCCTATCTTGACTATCAAATTACAACTCAACTAACCACAAAATAAGCCAAATAAACCGACTTGTTTGTTTGACATAATCCGACCCATACTTTAACACCCACAAGGTCCCACATTTCTTTGAACTTCAGTCTAGAAAGTGGTTTAGTTAGAAAGTCTGCTCGCTGTTCACTTCCACTTATGTAACTTACTTCAATTTTCTCGTTCTCGACACATTCTCTAATAAAATTATACCGAGTATGAATGTGTTTACTCCTTCCGTGGAATACTCCATTCTTCATAAGAGCAATAGCTGATTTGTTGTCTACTCATAACCGTATTCGTTCAAGTTTCCAACCAGTGATCTGGTTATATAACTCCTGTAGCCACAGTGCTTGTTTAGCAGCCTCCATGGCTGCCATAAACTCTGCTTCACACGACGAGAGTGCCACCATTTGTTGTTTCTGTGAACACCAAGTTACCGGAGTATTCCCAAGATAAAATGTATGTTCGGTTGTACTTCTTCCATCATCTGGGTCTATATTGTAACTGCTATCACTATATCCTATTATCTCACAATCTCATCCTCGAGTAAACATTATTCCATAGTTAGTCGTTCCATGAATAAACCATAGGATCTGCTTTACTGCTGTATAATGTGACTTTTTGGTGTTTGCATGTAACGACTTACTACTCCCACAGAGTATGAGAGATCGGGACGTGTATGTAGTAAATATCTCATGCATGGCGTTCACATCAGTCCCAGCTTCATCTTTGTTGATTTTTAACCCAGGGTCCATCGGTACTTGCGTTGAATTACAGTCAATCATCTTTGTTTCATTCAGCAATCTTCTTGCGTATGTTTCCTGTTTGATCGAAATACCCTCCTTGGTTTGGTCAACTTTTATTCCTAGGTAATAGGTGAGTTTTCCAAGATCACTCATTTCAAACTCTTATGCCATCTTTTGTTTGAAGTTAATGATATCTCTTACTCTTGAACCTGTGACGATCAGATCATCTACGTATACGCCGATGATGAGAAGATGACCCCCTTCCTCCTTGCGATAGACTGCTTGTTCGTGCATGCATTGTTGAAACTGTAGTTGCTTTAGAACCCCATCTAACTTCAAGTTCCACGCCCTAGGAGCCTGTTTTAGGCCGTATAGAGCTTTGATCAACTTGTATACTTTTCCTTCTTGACCAACAATTTCGAACCCTTCTGGTTGATGGACAAAAACTCCCTCCTTTAATTCTCCAAGCAAGAATGCGGACTTTACATCAAGGTGACGTACATCCCATCCTTTACTTGCAGCTAGTCCTACCAGCACTCGTATTGTTTCGATTCTTGCAACCGGGTCGAATACTTCGTCATAGTCGATACGGGGCTGTTGTACGTATCCCTTGGCGACGAGGCGGGCTTTAAACTTGTTGATTGTACCATCTGCATTCTTTTTTACTTTGTATACCCACTTCAGTCCAATGGGTCTTACTCCTTTCGGTGGCGACACTAGTTTCCATGTATTGTTCCAGTTTATTGAATCTATCTCAATTTTCAAGGCCTGAGCCCATTGTTTATTTCCTTTAGCTTCTATGAATGTTCTTGGTTCTTCTTCTTTCATCAGAAGCAATTGTTCAAACTCAATCTCATTTATCAGAACATAATCTTTGAAATGAGCTGGAACGACTGTTGTACGAGTGGATCTTCTCAGGTGTTCATGTCCTCCTTCTTCGTTTAGGGTTTGTTGTGTTGAGCCAGATTCGCCCCATTTGTGGTGCACGCATATAATGTATATATGTGTGGACCCTTAAGGGGCAAAAGTAAAAGTGCACTAATTTTAACGTTATTTTAGTTATTTGTGAAAATAATGTTAAAATCATTAGGATGATCAACTTCAAACGACAACTTTGAGCCGGGGACTCTTTTGGAGCAGCCTCTCTATCCCAATTGGGATAGGGGTAAGGTTTGTATCTTTCCTTCCCCCCAGACCCTACTGAATAGTGGGAATATACTGGGTAAGGTTGTTGTTATTGTTGTGTTGAGCCAGATTCTTCTTCCTGAACTGACCCGTGATCATTGTTGGTTTCTGGTGCAGTTAGGTTGCTTGAACTTGAGGAGCTTTCATTGGTTGAGAGTTCTCGTTCAGTTTCACTTTCCATATCTATCCCTGCCAGTGGTTGTTCTTCTTCAAATGAATTGTTTGGGAACGTCAGTTTCTCGTGTGACTGGTCTTCGTACTTGTGTTCCTGCAACCACAATGTCCAATCCCAACACGTATTCAAGGAACTGAACATCACGATTTACTATGATCTTCTGTGTGCGTGGATCCAATAGTCGATAGGCTTTTGACCCCGGTTCAACACCAAGGTGCACAAGTGCTTCGGAGCAATCGTCCAGTTTCTTGAGATGGCCAACGTTCGTTTTGGCATACGCCATGCATCCAAACACACGAATGTGTTCAACATTTGGCTCTCTCCTTAAACACTTCGTATGGCGTCATGTCTTTCACAGCTTTTGTTATAACTCGGTTTAGGATGTATGTCGAGTGCATGGCTGCTTCTCCCCAGAACACGTGAGGCACACTTCTAGCTTTGAGAAGACTTCTTATCATTTCCATAAGCGTTCGGTTCTTTCGCTCAACTACACCGTTTTGTTGCGGTGTATATGGTGTCGTTAGTTGCCTCTTAATTCCTTCACGTTCACACTTCACATAATGCGTTGAACTCATTGGAATTAAATTCCCCTCCTCTATCTGTCCTGAGGGCACTGATCTTCAGTCCTGTTTCGGTCTCAATTGCCATCTTGAATTTGCTGAATATACTAGATCTTTCATCCTTTGAACTCATCAGGTAGACCCATGTGAATCGTGAACAGTCGTCTATAAGCACAAATACATACCTTTTTCCCCCGGGGTTGCTGGGGAAATAGGTCAGCAGAGGTCTCCGTGTATCAATTCCATAATTCTTGTGGCTCTGTAGTTGGTTGAATGTGGGAAGGGTAGGCGACTTTGTTTACCTATTAGACATGATTCACTAGTTGGTTGTGTTGAGTTATGATAGGTAATCCTGTGATCATTCCTTTGGAGGACATTCTTCTCATGGCATCAAAGTTGATGTGACCGAGCCGTGCGTGCCATAACCATGCTCTATCTTCAAATCGGCTTTGTAATCAAACGGGGTTTCCTGTTTTCACCTGAATCTTATAGAGTCGGTTCTTTGATCATGATACTCGCATGAGCAATCTCCCATTATTATCAATCAGAGTTAGAGTCCCTTCTTTTACCTGGATATTGCAGCCATTCTCATCCATTTGCCCAAGGCTGATGATATTGCTCCGAAGCTCTGGGATAAAAAACACATTTGTGAGAAGGTGTTGTTCACTCTATTTTCCTTCCAACAATACTGAGCCTCTTCCTTTTATAGCTACACATCTATCGTCCCCAAACCAAACCCTTCCAGCTACTTTGCAGTTTAATTCGGAGAAATAAGCGTGGGTTCCAGTCATGTGATTGCTCACGCCGTTATCTAAGTACCATACATCTCTTTCTTCGTTTTCTGGTTTGTATCGTTTTGGCACTACTTTATCTTCATGCAGGAGCACCGTCTCTGGATCGTATAATGCCATATAAAGGGCAGGGTCTTGATCATTGGTTTTGTTCAGGTTTGCCTCTTGGTTTCTCTTTTTCCTATCGGGACACACGGATGCGAAGTGTCCGAATTGGTCACACCTGTAACATTGTACCTTTGATCGGTCTTTTCCTTTTCCCTTTTCTTGCTGCTGTGAGGATCCAAGGTTCTGGTCTTGGTTTCGATTCTTCTGTTTGTTGGGTCCTACTTGTTGATTTGCCCGTCCCTTCCCTTTGTCCGTTGCCTTTTGACGTGACTTCACATGGTGGTACAGTAGTTTTCCTTGAGATTCTCCTGAGGTTTCAACCCCCATTAAGCTTTCCTTAAAGGTCTTAAGTCTTCCTACAACTTCCTGGAAGACCATTGTTTTCGGGTCTGCAAATTGCTCCATAGATGCCACAAGTGGGATGAATTTTGGTGGGACTGAGCCTAGCAGCTTCCTTACAAGTTTCTTATCTTCAAATCTTGTACCTAGGCTGGCAGTTTTAGCAACTAAATTTGCAATTCTGGCTGAGTATTCATCAATTGTTTCAGGATCTCTCATCCTGAGCGCTTCAAACTCAGCTTCAAGAGCTTCAATCCTTGCTTCCCTGATTCGATCTACTCCCACAAACCGGGTTTGCAGAGCTTCCCAGATTTTCTTTGCAGTGTCGAGGTGTGAAACCTGAAGTATAAGTTCCTCAGGGATGGATTGAAGAAGAAGGGCAATCGCCATATCGTCCTTCTTAGGATATGTAGCCGCACCTATTCTAGATTCTATCGCCTGCAGTATTCCATGCACTCGAAATACGGCCTTAATCCGAGCTGTCTAACTGTTGTAATTTGTTTCGTTCAACATTCAAGCCATTAGATGCAAGCTTCTAGTACTTCTAAGTTTGGATTTAAAAAGAAAAAATCAATTAACTTTATGAAAATTCAGCATCTCAGTGGTGTCCCGTTCAACTTATTTGTATAATGCATCTTCAACAAAATATCACCCAAAAAACATATGAATCTACTGAAGCCAATGCTAAAAACTCATTATTAGCTCAAATTCAGCAACAACAACAATAGCTCTGCAGCATTTGTACCTCAAATATAAGCAGTTACAATCAACTAATCAAGCAAACGACTTCAAATCAAAATCAAGGCCTCATCAAAAAGAAATCACTCATAACTAACCTCAGACGGAAACTCAAACGTCGATGAATAACAGTTGACAAAGTAGAGTGCCGGAGCAACGAGTAAAGCCGCTGCAATTGCGAGTTTGTACAACAGTCCTTTAAAATGCTTCAGCTGTTGTCGATTATGATGCAATTTTTTAAATGCTGTTCCTTCTCCAGGCCTGTGACTACACCAGAAAGATACAAAATCCAGTAAATTCAGATGAATCAAATCACACACATTGATGAACAGATCAGTGCGTGTTTTGTGTGATTACCTCCTCATTTACAGCAACTGAGGGATATCCAGATCGAACTTGAATTTAAGTGTTGAAACAGAGAGATTTGGTGGTGGATCTGATTTTCGAGGCACAGGGTAATTAGAATTGGGTGGGAATCGGAAGAATTGCAGAGTGTCGGAGGTAAGAGACAATGAGTGAATTTCGTGTTGGACCTAGAATATTTGCAAACTTATGGGGCCTAAATGAGATATGTCAAAGTTATGTGCCAAAAAAACATTGACATAGTAATGTACAATGGCATGTTAAATAAAAAACAATTAGTATTAATATTGTATTATTGTTTTATTTTTTAATACTTTTTAGATATATAATTTAAACCAGAAATTTTAAATCCTAAAACAATGATAAGCACGAAAAACACTAACGATTGTTAAGACATAATAAGCTGATAAAATATAAAGTTAAAACCTAAAAACTGAACCTTAAAATGAAATCATATTTCATAAAATCTAAAGTTAAACTATAAAGCTAAATCCTAAAACATAATGGCGATAAGGAAAAGTACATTAACGAACCCGGAAAATGTAAATTTTAAAATTTAAAGTTGTACCTTAGGATTTAAACTTAAAAGTTAAACCATAAAGCTAAACTTTAACTTACAATGATAAGCATGATAGACACAATGATAACAAGTATGAAATATACAATAAAAATGAGATTTAGAAAAGAAATATGGTAACAACCACCTACAATGCTGGCATCGTGTTTGGTTTTGCCACGCTTGATCTAGACACTAGCGTTGTGGGTGCTCTAATTCATCTGTATTAACAACAATGACAAATCTAACAGTTATCAGTAAATGTGTCATTTATTTGTGTTATGTTTCTTAGATGATGAGAGTATACATGGATTAGTATATACATTCTTGCATATTGTTATAGCACAAAATGAGATTCACTTTGGTTTCAAATAAAACGGATTTTGTTTAAAATGCACTTCAAGATATTATTACATTAACGTATATAACCATCAGATGGGTGTATAAGTAGTTGTGCTAGACTGCTAGTTGATCAAAATTAATATGATAACGTTTATAGCCTTATTTAACCTATTTTGATTTTATCATAAAAAAAAATTGTCACTAAAACCCATGTTAATATTTAACCAAAATTAGTTTTATTGACACAAAAATTTTGTCACTAAAAGCCTAAAAGTTTGTAATGATATACCAAAAAGTGCCACTAAAAACGTTAGTGATAACACGTGGCACCTTTCTAACGTGTCGTTAATTCCTAAAGCAGTTCTTAGTAGCACTTTTTGGTTATTGATGACACTTTGCAATTAGATAGTTTTTTGTATAGTGATTGGATTAAGTTTTATGAGTAGGATTCATTATGACATTTTTTGTACTAGATAATTTTTCGTAGAGTGGATGTATTAAATTCTATGAGTAGGGTTCTTTATGACACTTTTTGTCAAAATCACACTAGAAATATCAACTTACAGATTCACACGAATCTGTGATTAATATCAACCAAAAACAAGGTACAATCCCTATTCTATTACAACTCAATCTAAGAACAAAGACACAACCCTAAGACCTAATCTAAACAGATTGATCCTAACTAATACCAGATGTATTAACCAAATAGATGAACACATATTCAACATAAACTCTCAGATCAAGAACTGAACCACAGATTCATCATCTGATGAATCAAACTTTCTTCTAAAACCCTAATCGCACAGAGACGATACACACACACACATTAATGAGTCTGAGAGAAGATAAAGTGTTTTAATCACTTTATGAAGCGTAGAAGAGAAGCCACCGCCTCACTTTCCAGCCTTTTCACCTCCAGCCCTCGAACTCTCCATATTTTCCATTTTAACCCTGAGATAAATCTTATGCAACATAATTAGTTACAACTAATTAACCATAAACAAATACTAACACTACCTGAATTAACATATATTTTAACATCCCCTCATAATTCAGACAGTAAACATGTCAACAAGTCCTAACCCATTACAAAAAAAACTTATGAGATTCAATACTTAGACCTTTTGTGAAACCATTAGCCAACTGTTTTTCAGAATCGATTTTTACAACCTTTATGAACTCAGCAGTAAATTTTTCTCTTATAAAATGTAAGTCAATATCAAAATGTTTAGTTTTATCATGAAATATTGGATTAGCTGAAATAGCTATAGCAGCTTGATTATCACAAAACACTTTAATAGGCAATATTGTATCTACTTTTAACTCTAAAAGTAAATTATTTAACCAAACCAAATCACAAGTAACTGCACCCAAAGCCCTATACTCGGCTTCTGCAGTTGATCGTGACACTGTGGGCTGTTTTTTACTTTTCCAGTTAATTAGGGAATTACCCAAAAATACACAGAAACCTGTAACTGACTTCCGAGTTACAGTACACTTTCCCCAATCAGAATCAACAAATGCCTGTAATTATAACTCATTACCTGCTCGAAAGAAAACCCCTTTCCCAGGTGATGACTTCAAGTATCTAAGAACTCGAAAACCTAAACTTAAATGTGCATTTGTTGGTGAATGCATAAACTGACTTAAATATTGCACAGAATATGATATATCAGGTCTAGTTAGAGACAAATAAATCAGTTTACCAATCAATTTTTGATAACCTGTTGCATTTTCCAACAATTTTCCATCAGTTTTGCATTTTGTTGAAATTATATAATTTTGTTCCATAGGAGTTTGTATTGGTTTACACCCTAAATATCCAAATTCTGCCAGTAATTCACTAATTCTAGACAATATTTTCGTTGAGACAAACAAATACCATCATTAGAATACAAAACTTCTATCCCTAAAAAATACCTTAGAACTCCCAAGTCTTTTATTAAAAAGTTTTTACTCAAATAATCTTTTACAGCAGCAATTTCAATCTCATTATTTCCTGTTATGACTATATCATCAACATACACAAGTAATATTACAATCACTGAATTTGTAGACTTGATAAACAAGGAGTAATCACGCATACTTTGTACAAAACCATTTTCAACTAACACACTAGTAAGTTTCTCATTCCACTTTCTAGGTGCTTGTTTTAACCCATATAAGGACTTAGTTAATTTACACACTTTTGTTTCATTTTTAGAATAATAACCTTCTGGCAAACTCATATAGACATCCTCAATGAGATCACCATACAAAAATGCATTATTTATGTCCAATTGAAACAAGGTCCAATTATTTTTTAAAGCTAAATTTAAAACACACCTAACAGTAACCATCTTTGAAACAAGGTCCAAAATGCCTAGGCTTACCTTGCTCTCATAATACTGGATTTAGGTTGTAGAGAACACACATCTTTCAGTTCTTAAAAAAAAAAGAAGAAAAAGAATTGTATATAGGGGTGTAAATAAGCCGAGCCGATCCCGAGCTAGTTAAGGCTCAAGCTTGGCTCGTTTAGATAAATTCAGGCTAGAGCTCGAGCTCGGCTTGTTAAGAGCTTTATTCACTAAGTTCGAGCTCGGCTCGTTAGAAAATTTTTAGACTCGATCTCGGCTCGGCTCCTTTAGATTTTATTTATTTAATTTATTTACTTTAATTATTAATTTAATTATATTTATAATTATATTTTCTAAATTTAACATAAAATATTTGATTTGAATATATTTATCATTATTTTATTCATAAAAATAATTAATTTTATAAATAAACACTTAATATAATAAATAAAAATTATATATTCAAAAAGCTCGTAAGGCTCGCGAGCCGGCTCGAGCTCGATATGTAAAGCTTAAGCTCGGGCTTGATAACTAAACGAGACACACTTTTGGGCTCGGGCTTGGCTCGTTCGAACTTTTTACCAATCCGATCATGATTATTTTACGAGCTGCATTGTGCCACTTTCTAATTATAGTTATGTACTTTGTGGTCAAAACTCAAAAGCACACTAAGAACGTGCCACGCCAAGGCGTGAAATTTTAGTTGTGAACTTTTAATAATTAATTAACATCAACTAGGTTTATTTCTCCGCGCGTTGCGGCGGGTTATCACAGTACACTCGCGAGAACATATATTATATATTATTTGCAGAAGTATAATTTGTATAACAAAATCTCTCATCACGAACTCTATACAAAATTTTCATAAAAACATAAAATCATACAAAATCCTCACAAATATGTTAAAAAATAATAGAAAAGTTACACACAAAATCCCTTTTACCGGCAACCATTCGTCTGAATTAAAAGAAAAACTCAAATTTCATATCAAATCTCTCAAATTTAATAAAACTCAAATTTAAAAGCAAATTTTCTGATGATCTAAGTTCAAATTTTCAAAATATCATTACATGCAGCTGACACCTAAATAATATAATATATAATAATATAATAATAAAATATATATATATATATTTATAATAATCAATAGGCCCCACAATCAATATGATAATATTGTTTACACTATTTATTTTCATACATTTTAATTATATAGAGTAATTTTTAATGTTTCAAGTCCAAATTTTCAAAACATCGCTAGATGCAGCTGACACCTAAATAGTATGATAATAATATATATAATAATCAATGGGCCCCATAATCAATATGATAATATTTTTTACACTATTTCTTTTCATACATTTTAATTATATAGAGTAATTAATAAATATTAATTAATTAATATCACCAACATCAATTTTGTTGATAAAGACTACAAATATGAAGTTCAACTTTTATTCGACTTAGTTTTTCAGTGAATAAGTCCATTCAACTTAGGCTTGATTTTTCATGAGATCAACCAGGGTGTAACGTACGAAATGATAACCATAAAATATAAATGTTGACTGTTAATATTCATTTTGAAAATTATTCATACAATTAGACGTTAGAAACACTTTAGTTACAAGAGAAAACGTTAAATTTAAGTTCGTAGATATTAATGGTTTGAATTCAGAAATAAAACGAAAACAATGTTCAAAAGAGATAAATACTTACTAATATGATTTATAGTTGTAGCTGTAAATGTTAAGGATTTATAAATAAAGAGCGAAATGAATTGAAAATAATTAAATTAGTCAAACACGATAAAAAAAATAATATGTACATCATTTATCATAATCTATACTACCTAATATATATAGGATATGTATATTTTGGAAACCATAATTAGTTGAAGAAACTTTGGAATCTGTATACTTGGTTCACATTTTGCCACATCACCATTTCATTATAATTACCTAATAAATAGAAGGGCAATATTGTCTTTTACTTCACATGTATCACCACACAATAATTTATTAATTAACAACATTCTCTCTCTTCAAATTCAAATCAAAAATAAAAAAAAATAATTTTTAAATATTTTCCCCCTTTTATTTTCTCACCAGAATTTTTAATTGAATATAATGTTTGATATATGATGGTTGTATATAAGAGATGTCGTTGCTACATTTATGTTATGTTTTACGAGAATATTGTGTATATATATTGTTATACCTAACACATTAATTTTTAAATATTTTCCCCCTTTTATTTCACTCGATATTGTGTATATTCAAGTAACATTCCTGTTTTAGTAATGCATAATTTAATATTAGATTTTCTATATCCGCATTTCGTAATATTTAGATAAAAAAATTTAAGAACAAATACTTATATTTTATCATGTTACGTTTATGTTACATATAGATATACTACTTTGACACTTGATTTTAATACTCTTATATTTTATTTTGATACTATACTTGTGTACTATTGTACCTTTTAATTACTTTATAATAAATGTGATAAATTATTTTATAATTTTTAATGCAAAACATTATATTAATTTTACTATTGTACTCTTTTGATTTTTTTAATGTAACTTTCTATAATACTTTATTATTTTGTTTTATTTTTAGGTATTTATTTTGTTTGAATTATATGTTTTATATAATGCAAAATGAAACGTGTTACATTAAATTTTCGTATCTGAAATTTGAACAATCATATATGCTCCAAATTTACCTTGTTACAGTGATGTTACACAATACATTTCGGTTACAGTCATTTGCGACTTTCATTTTTTGGGTTATTTTGTTTCAAAATGTACGTGTTACATTGATTTTACATGATATATATATGCACTTAATTCATGTCTGAAATCGGTCCTAAAAACTGAACATTTTTTACCTTATTATAGTATTTTACACAATACAATTCAGGGTTTAGGTCACGTGAAAGCTAAAATCGCTTGAAAATCCGGTTTCTAACTTGTGTACATATTTGTAACAAAGTGTTACATGTATGTAAAAGAAAATATTTCTAAAACATTCAAAATTACATATATGTAACTTTTATGTAATATTTATGTAACATTTGGTTACGTAAATAAAATTAATAAAATGGAACCATGCTACATATATGTTACATACATTTACAACGAATGTTAAATAAATGTAACAAAATTAAAGTAATTTCAAATTTATTTAAGAACACATGCAAACATAAATTAGCATAATTAATAATGTAACTTTGATGTAACATAATACAAATAAACAATACGTAACTGAAATAATTATGAATTACGTAACTTCGATGTAACTTCGAGATTCCATTTTTATGAACAAAGAAATGTATTAAAAGAGATGAGTAGGTACAAATAAAATATATAAAAATAGAAAAGTACATATAAAATGAAAAAAAATGTACACATGTAACATTACATTTATACCCTTCATGTACTATCTTGTACTTTCATCAGATTTTTTAATCTAAAACAATCTAATCAACTTTTTCAAATTTAATCTCATCCATCCAAGAATTTGATCAATGGTTAAAATATGGTTTCCAAAGTTTCTTTAACTTAACCAAGTTTCCAAAATAACCCTTCCCTATATATATATATATATATATATATATATATATATATTAAAATGCAACCTAAATGAATAATATACATATTAATATTATATTGAAATAGTGTGTGTGTATATATTATTAAATAGTATGAACAATGAATATATATAGTGAAAAGATGTGGTTCTTTCTAGGGTTTCGGTGGTGTTCGGAGAAGGCTACGGTGATTTATTTGTTCTCATTGAAAATCGATGTTTACTTAGAAATTTATGTTTTTTTATTTCAACCAATTGGTTGCTGGTGAGAAGGATTTTGTGAGTATTTTTTCTATTATTTTCATATTAATATTATATTGAAATAGTGTGTGTGTGTATTATTAAATAGTATGACCAATGAACATATATTTGTATGGATTTTGTATGATTTTATGTTTTAACGGAAAATTAGTATATAGTTCGTGATGAGAAATTTGATATTGGTATATAACTTATACTTCTGCAAATAATATATAATACATATTATCGAGAGTGCATTGCGATAACCCGCCGCAACGCGCGGCAGGGAAAAACCTATTTAATAAGTATTTATCCATTACGGTAAGGCACCACCCTGTTGTGCGGAAGGTGTTAGTGGCTTATGGTCCATAATGATAAGAATGAACCCCCCGTCGAGTCAGGTGATTTTTCCATTTCTTTTTTCTTAGATGAAATTAAGGGAAGTTTTAATTTGTCATATTTAATTACTAAAAGTAATACGAAATTTTCATCATACCAAATTATTTATTACAAATATTTGTATATTTATGAATTATATTGTTTTTGTAGGCACATAAGAAATATATACAATCAAAGAAGTGTTTAAAGATTTATAACATAAATATATATTATTTTTAGAAAATGTTAAATGCTTTTTTTATTTGTATTTAATTTTTTTATCAGTGATAGCTTTATTATATTTACTTTTATACAATTTATTAACCTAGTTATTTAAATATAACAAAACTAGTAACTCACCCGTGCGTTGCAACGGGTGTTATGATTCAAACTTGTGCTTTGCAGTTAGAACATAGATAGAAAACACAGTTGTAAAAATTCAACAAAAATCAAAAGTCACATCACCCAATGTAGCGTATTATAAGAAAATCATGATTAAAAAAAACAATTACATAACGATACAAATGTACTAATTTCTATTTGATCATTAAATCTTCCATTACATTACAAGTATGAATTACATTAATGTTGGCCTCATGCATTATTCATCTTACGAGCACGTCCATGTAATTAATTTTTAAATTAACGAAAAAAGTATAATGAAAAATTAGATTATAAATACTACATTAACTACAGTGCAGGTTCAAAGTGAGATAAGGTTGAGTAATAAAGTGCAAAGAAAAAGAAGAAAATTAATTAACTCACGAAGGTGAAATTGATATTTTTTCTCAGGGCATGACGGCATGTCAAGAAGTAAAATCGAAAGAAAAAGAAAAATTATCAAAAAAAACAAATAAATGGGAAAATTTTGGCATCGCTAGGACTTGAGGATGTTGTTGCCTAGAGTTCAAGGTCTAAGAGATGTGCCAAACACCACTTCCCCAACTTGTGCATTTGAATTTGTTTTGCCGACATTTGAAACCGAGAGACAGCGCCTGATGATATTTCTATAACTAAATTACCCAACAAAGTAATATTTTTTCCTTTCTTGAGGTAGACATTCTAAGAGAGAAATAAAAATGAGAAAACAACTTTCATGTGATGTTGAATATGACAATAGAATCTATGCGAAGATCAGGTGCTTTATAAATAAAAAGTACAAAAAAAAAGAAAGAAACAAAGGCATGCATCCCTTTCCTTAGGAACTACTCTATGACAAAACCCACCTGCAATACTCCACCTACCTACATTATAACATGTAATAAATCAAAGAAACATAAACCTAATTCTAGAGTTGATGAAACAATGAAGGTCAGTTTTAGTTGCCTGCAGATCAAAGTTTAAATATATTTAATAAGTATGTAACATGAATAACAAAAAACAAAAAAAATAAACTGAATGCTGGATGATCAAAGCCTATGGCATATAGCATTGTATCCAAAAATAGACATCCAAATCTTTCTACATGGTTTTATTCATCAATAAGTGAACCGATCTTCAACACAATATATTAACAGAGAAACATATATTTCTTCTTTCTTGTCAAAAATCAAGCAAGTAAAGTAATTTTTCGTTTTGCTGAATTTTGTTTAACTTTACCAAATAATAACAATGTAAGCCTTTTGTGAGTGATCAATGCATATTACATAACAACTGGTAGATCAGATACACTACAGGTTTTGAAATGGTGAGCCATTAAAAGAAGTGTTTAATGGTATGCCATGAAAGGATCAAGAACACATGCATTTGTCTAATTGGGACAGACATTAGTTGGAACATGTAGTTACTATTCTAAATGAAATTACTACACAAATATACAATCAATAGAACAATGTGTTTCATACAATTAAGCAACAAAAATAAGCAATTCAGCTATTAGGTTATCCAATTTTTTTTATATCTTTTACCTAAAAATTCAAATACGAATGAAAGAACATGTGCACGCCTAAAAGAAATTCAACGACCAAGCCCTAACCTACAAACCTTGATCACTGAAGAACATAAACCCTTTTACCAACAAATGGATGGAAAAACCTAACACATATGAAGACCTATAACATATTGAACAACCAAAACACTAAATCAAAGAAATAATAATCATCAAAGAATAGAAAGAAACATAAGATCGCTTGCCATCAAGTAACAAATCAGGTCCATAAAAAACCATAACCGCGGTGAATGACCGAAGAAGCAGGGGAACCGTAAATAACCAAAACCCTAAACCAAACAAAGAATAATTATCGAATAACAGAAAGAAATAAATGGAAAGTAAGATTGCCTACCATCAAACAATAACTCGGCTCGAACAAAAACCACGGCAACAATGATCGTGGCTGGTTTTGGGGGAGGGGGTGGTAGCCGGAGAACATCTTGAGCAACCCAAAAAAAAAAAAACAGAAAGGGAGAGGAAAAGACAAGTTAGGGATCTCTGCACACCACCATGGAAAAAATATTAAACGAATCCAAAAGCCAGCTAATATTGAAGTCAAGGAAGGATAAAATTGTGCACCGAGAAAGAATGGAGAGGGATTCGAACTCGCGATATTCACGTTAATAGTTGAACCAAAAACCACTAAACCATCTGAGCATTAGGTTCATTCATATCAAAACTACCTAACTTAAAGTAAAAGATGTTTTGTGGCCGCCCAAACCACCGACGTTGCTTTTTATTAATATAGGTGGTAAATATTATAACATGGTCAAAACAAGTTCGTTACACAAGTCTAACCCGGTTGAAAACCCAAGTATAAAAGGACATTATGTCCCTTTCTCCTCTCAAAACTTCCAGGCGGTTCAAGCCACATTCATATATAACACACATATTGTGTGTCTTGACTCTTGAGAATAGGCAGAGAGAGAGTTTCCGGCTCCTTGCCGGTAGAACTTCGGCCGTGACTCCGGCGATGTTTCTTGTACATGAGGAACGACTGGTTCGTCGCCAAGGCACGATCTGTTACCTCTATCCTTCATCTCAATTTCTACGACAAGATCAACATGAACCTCCGCCTACGGCGGCTACTGTTTCGTTTGAACTGTTTCCGGTGAAGCAAAATGGCGGTGATGGTCGTCCCGATGGTGCATATTCAGCTTCGCCATACGCTCCTGTTTCCCAGTTAGAAAGTAAGGACACAGCAACCTAACTCTGATTTCTATTTAGTATTTTGAATCTGGTAGTTTGCAGTCTCGATCTTGTTAATCTTTTTGTTATTGTTTTTTTTTTTTTAGTATAAATTTTGTACTCAACCGGCAAATCTGAAGGCTTGAGTTGATTGAGGATGAAAAGTCTACTAGATGGGGTGTTTTTCCAGTGAAACGACCTCACTCAACGCTGGTTAAACTCTGGTCAGATCTAGTTAACTAGGGTCAAACCTGGTCAATCAAATTCAAATATAAATAACTAGCAAAGTAGCAAGTTTTCCCGTGATTTTTATAAAATCTAAACGAAAACAATATTTACATAAAAATGGCTAAGCATAAAAAAAATTGTGAAATTGTGGTGGCTTGATTTTTCATACCTCATACGTTACGGTATAAACATGACCTAACATAAAGTTATTTAATATAAAATATAAGAGAATTCAAAGGAGAAAAAAAAAAGATAAAAAACGACATTGTGGTGTTTATGGAGATTAAGAAACGATCATGTCTTCAATTAGATACAACCAAAAGAAGAGAAGATCATAGAAGAGGTCAAAGTATTGAGTTTTTTATGGATCAAGCATAGGTCAAAAATTAATTGGTTAGATTGGAGTTCATGGGGTAGTTTTAATTTCATGCATAAGCTGTAAGTTTTCTTGTTTTTGTTGGTCTTAAGCAACTTGCTTGGACCGTTTCTTTTATTAATATCAATTTTCTGTTGTTCAAAAAAAATAGGATGGAGTGTACTAATAATATGAATCTATCTATTATAATAAATCAAAATTTTTAGAAATATATGGCGTGATTTTAGAGCACCTCATTTTTTTATTTACATCCCGTCTCCTATTAAATACACCTTATATGAAATAATAATATTGAATATAAAACACTTTGTTTTACATTTTTACACTAACATATTTTATAAAATATACTAAAAATATATTAATATTAAAAAAACACATTTTAAATATTCACAAACTTATTATAAAATGTACAATTTTTAAAAATAGTATTTTTTAAAAAATTTAAGAAACAATCTTTGAAAAAGTTATTGTTTAAAGAAATAATATAGTTATTTTATTACTTAAATTATACAAAATTTTAGCTATATTTTTTATTAAAAAAATCTTATATTATCTAAATTTTCATTAATAATTGTTTATTATATTTTTATCATTCAGCCCGTGTAATATACGGGATGCTAACCTAGTGTAATATATTTAAACACTTTATTTAATATTAAAATATGTTTAAACATTAATAAAATAGTCGTATATTATGGTATAAAATTTTTAATAAAACATTGAATATAAAAATATATAAAGATCCAAAAAAAATGAAAAACTAAAAAACGTAAATGCATAAAATATTTGAATGCATAAAATTTGCACCAGAATCCCACAAAATTAACGTGAAATGCCAAAAGACTGAAAGAGTGATATGATTGAAACAAATAAAATAAAATATTCAGATTCGGCCAACAAGAAGCAAATAGATTCATCTGTACCAAAAAGAAACAACTGAAAATCATAGAATAATTTTCCAATATGAAACCTGATCCAGTGATTTCAATCAGACGGAGCTTCAAACAGCGATAGATTCACTTCATCTCTAGATTACATTCAAACCCCATGAGATACTCTTAAAAATCTCTCTAAAGTGAAATTTGCAAAGAACTCGTTTGTTTTATGTAAAGATTCACTTCACGTGTTCTTGTTGTAATTTGTTGATTGATTACCGTAGATTTAAAAATTTTGCAGGGAACTCATCGGAAACCATCGCTACCCTTGAGATCTCCGATAACGCTTCGTCCCCGTCGGCCAGTTCAATCATCTCTAGATAACATTCAAACCCCATCAGGTACTCTTAAAATCTCTCTAAAGTGAAATTTGCAAAAAACTCGTTTGTTTTATGTAAAGATTCACTTCACGTGTTCTTGTTGTAATTTGTTGATTGATTATCGTAGATTTAAAAATTTTGCGGGGAACTGATCGGAAACCATCGTTACCCTTGAGATCTCCGATAATGCTTCATTCCCGCCGGCCATTTCAATCAACTCTAGATAACATTCAAACCCCATCAGGTACTCTTAAAATCTCTCTGAAGTGAAATTTGCAAAGAGTCGTTTCTTTATGTACAAATTCACTTCACATGTTCTTCTTGTAATTTGTTGATTGATTACCGTAGATTTAAAGATTTTGTGGGGAACTGATCGGAAACCATCGCTACCCTTGAGATCTCCGATAACGCTTCGTCCCCGTCGGCCAGTTCAATCATCTCTAGATAACATTCAAACCCCATCAGGTACTCTTAAAATCTCCCTGAAGTGAAATTTGCAAAGAACTCGTTTGTTTTATGTAAAGATTCACTTCACTTCACCGTAGATTTAAAGATTTTGTGGGGAACTGAAATTGCGTATGTTACCAATTACCATGCCAAGTGTTTGTGGAAATGTCTAGGTGAGTTTTTGTTTCTTTGCGAAAGAACTACCGCTAAGAAAATCAAAGATCAATAATGTCGATGTTTTGTTCATTTTCTTTGATTTTATTTTGAAATTGGTTAATCAATTGCTGGAGTTTTCTGGGTTTTATTTGAAGTTTGTTATTGTCCCCAAATTTAGTTATTTTGTTTGATTATTCAGGTACCTTAACAAAACCCCCCTTGCCCAGACAATCTTGGGTTACAGAAAAACATGAAATCTGCCCAAAATACCACGCGATGTCTTGTGAATTACCTGCTTTAACAAAGATGGTTCAAGATACTTTGAGGGCATCCGCTACGACAAACCGATCTGCAAATGAGGGTCCATTGTTTCAAAGGGTAAAGATTTTTGAAGAGTATGCTGCAAGAAGAAACGAGATACTGAAAAGGAAGAGAGGGGAATCATCTAGTGCTGAGAAAAAGACTCCATGTATACAGTATCTTGGAGTTAGAGTTGAGTCGCAAAGAGAACAACTGGTGAAGTCAAGAAGTTCGAGTGCGCGAGGAAGATGACAACCCGAAATAGAGCTTATAAATAACTAGACATAGATGGATTCAGAAATTGTAAGGATTTCTTACACTTTGGCAAAACTATTCAAGTAGTCAAAAAGATTTAGTTACACTTTTCAGCAGTATAATGTTTGGCTAGTGCATATAGATATGCATTATTTAGCTTAAACAAAACAACCACTATTATATACTAAAACTGAAATGTGGCAGCAACTTTTTTCACCAGAGCAACATACTATTACCACATTTTTAAATTAGAGTTGGCGTAATACACCTGCTAAACGTTTATATGTAAACAAGATAACCCTTAGTGATAGGCAAACCCATGAGGATCCGGATCCAGCTCCTACCATTTATGCGGCTGAAGATAATCCAATTACTGATCATGCAGGACTCACGTGGGTTAACATTATTAAAGTGACAAAATGATGTCATTTACTCATCAAATTATGCAGCCACGATTTGTTTATTTAATTTCCTTATTTTCCTTTATTTTATTGAAGTTAGTCAGTTGTTGACATGTTCTTTCATGAAGAACGTGGGTAGTCAGTTATGCATTTTCAATTCGTATGTAATCAGGAAATGACAGATTTGATTTTCTTCATTTTTACTCTTTCTAATCTTTAGATTGAGTTTTTCATTGCTATTCTAATTTTGGCTAAGATTAGAAAGTGAACTTGGAAACCAATTGTTATTTTCGTGGTGCAGCTGTAGCATGAAGAACAATTGGACAGCCCTACAAAACGTTGGAGTGGTGTGTCTGTATCTCCAGTGCGTTTGTAGCAGTTGTTGTTAATTTCGGGTATATTTGTAACATCCGTCAACATTGGACCAGACACGCGAGACCCGGTAAGGCCCAATAAGAGTTAGGCCCAATAAGAGTTAGGCCCAATAAGGCCCAACAAGGATTCGATCATATTTCTAGGCTCAACTAAAGTATTCGGAGCCCAGACAAATTAACAGAAGACAATTTCATTTGAGAATTACGTCATCAATGACGTGAGCACATTTGGTCGTGTTTGAAATCCACATTCATTATTACGTATGTGTCAGAAGGACCATATCATATCATATCAGTTCATGACTTGTAGTTACTCAGGAATCTGGTGTTAGTAGATCTCAAAGAAACATTCATCACATGATGCTTATTCAAATAGATGACCAACCGATTTCATGTCTATAATCATAACTCGGAAATGAAGAAATGAGTGTAAGCGAAATCGCAAAACGAGGCTCCGATTTCAAGATACACCGAGTCAAATATAACATAAATATGAGATCAAATATTCTAAACTCTTCAGGTCTTGAAATTATAACCATTGGAAAGAGCTCGAAAAATCGTGAACGTAGGCGAAAACCGTGCGCAAAACGGAGTTCGTATGCTCCCGGAATCGCGAAACGAAGGAAAGCCAAAATATCTGAGATTCCCACTCCGCGCGGTACGCCCCGGGCCAACCTTCGAGGTGGGGCGATGCGCCTGGGGTCTGCAGAGTCGGCAAATCGGATAAGAATGTCTGTTGGACTAAAAGAACCAATAAGCCAGATCAGAAAAATCTCTAAGTCTCACAGCATTACAACAACTGAAGAAGAACACAAAAGCTGATGTGAAGAAGTTACAAGATCTGAAGATATATACAACAGCTGATGTGTAAGTCATCAGGAGTTGTAGTGTGTAGTTAGTCTTCAGTAGTTTCCTTATTATTTGTAAAAGTCTGATGAGTAGTTTACTCATCAGATGTTTTAGTAATTTTGTCTTCAGTAGTTTTGTTCTTCAGTACTTGTAGAGTTTGTCTTCAGATGTTGAAGACATTCTCAGTAGTTTAGTTTATTTCAGTTGTTTTGTTTTGTCTGTTAGGTGTCAACATCATGTGACATCATCAGACGTCACTGCCTTCTATATATAGGCAGTTGACATGTTTGTAATAATTGAAGTTAATGAATTAAATGAGATATTCCTTTTACAGAAAACCTTCTCTCTCTATAACAAACTTGCGTTACTGTTTGATTGATATTGTTCTTACTTTACTTATGCTAATTCTGTGTTGAATTCCGCTGCTATACTCTATTGATTTATCAATTGAGAACATCTGATCCTACAATTGGTATCAGAGCAGGTTAATCATTGATCGATTTCACAATTGATCTCTGAAACTGCTCAAATTTGTTCTCAAATTGAGTGAATTAGCTGATTAAGTAAGAATTTGTTATAGATTGCAGTTTTCTGTTAACTTCTGTTGATTTGCATTTAAATATCAATTTGTTTTGCATCAATTGATTGAGATTTGAATTAGTTTGTGTTAGATTGATTGAATCTGTGATCATGTCAACTCCTAACAATGATCCGCACAATACAGGCTCCGCAACCAAGCCTCCGATGCTTGTGCGGAGTGAGTACAACATATGGCAACGTAGAATGCTACATCACCTGTCGATTAACAGCGCAGGATGTTGGAAATCTGTTGTGCATGGACCATATAAACCCACGATCACTGATCCTGAAACTAAGATTATGATTCCGAAACCTGCTGATATGTATTCGGATGAGGACATTAAATTGTTTGAAATTGATGCTAAAGCTCATGGTATTCTGGCCATGGCTTTGCCGAATGAGATCTATTCTGGCTTGATGCATCATGATACTGCTCATGATCTCTGGGTTGCACTGAAAGAACAATTTGGTGGAACCGATGAGGTTTTAGCAAATACTAGAGAAATTCTGGCTCAGCAGTATGAGACATTTTCTCACCGAAAGGGTGAATCATTGACTCAACAATTTGAGCGATTCTCATGCTTAATTTCTGAGTTGAAAATGGTCAAGCAAGAGTATACTAATAGTCAGATGAATAACAGATTTCTCAGATCATTGCCTGAGAGATGGGACACTTACACCATTGTCCTACGCTCTAATGCAAATCTGGAACATCTCTCTCTTACCCAATTACATGGGAAACTCTTAACCTTTGAGAGAGAGGTTGAACAGAAGAGAAAACTGTCTTCATCTGGTAAACTTGCTGATGATTTTGTTTCCGGTAATGCTGCTTTACTTGGTCAGGAGTCAGAGTTTAATGAGTCTGAATGTTCTTATGATGAGCATATTGATTTTTCTACTAACAATTCTGATCATGCTTTTGTGGGAGTTGAGGGTAATGCAGGAAGTTATAATGACAACTTATGTTTTGTGATGGATGATCTGAAAGGTATCCCGGATGATGATCTAGAGGAGATGGATATTTTAAGTCAAATGGCATTGATCAACATCAGATCACAAAAGTTTTATAAAAGAACAGGAAGGAAGTTCCCTGGATTATCTGGCAAGACTAAGGTTGGATTTGACAAAGGAAAATTGAGGTGCCATAAGTGTCATAGGCTTGGTCACTTTGCTAGGGAGTGCAAAACATCTGGTTCTAATCCTGCTGCACCTTTTGTGACCTTTCCAAGCAACAATTCCTCAGGCAAAGGACCACAATCTTCTGGTACTAGTCAACAGCAATTCTATCCAGCTCACTTTGTTCCACAAAATCCAATGCCCTATCCATATCCTTGCTTTTACATGCCTCAACCTCCTCACAATCCAGCATTAATCCCACCTCAATCCCCTGCTCTTCCTGAACCCAGCAAACCTCAATCAACTCAACAGTCTCAACAACAACAGCATCAGAGTTTCTTCACTCCTGGAGTTGTTGATTGGAGTAGCTTGCCTGATGACTTATCAGACTTCAACATGCAGCCTTTTTCTGAAACTGGTCCACATGGTGGAGACAATCCTTTTGGAAATCTGGCACTAATGGCTATTGATTCAACTGAAAATACCTGTCAATCTTCTTCAACATCTCAGGTATCTTCTGAATCAAAAGCTAAATTATGTTCAGAGTCATGCATTTCAGCATTTGCTTCCATTAGGGAAATCAATGTGGAACTGATTAATGAGAAATTTGAATTGGAAAAGGTTGTGGCTAAAAACAAAACTGAGTTTGAAAAAGCCTTAAATGAGAAAGAATCTGAAATTTATAAACTTAAATGCTTGTTGTCTGATGAAAAAGCTAGAGTGGAAGTCATGCTGGTCAAGCATAATGATCTGAAACAAACACTTGCAGCAACCCAAGTCAATTGTGAAAAATGGGTTGAGTCCTGTAAAGGGTTTGAAATGTTGTTGTGCAAACAGTCAGCTTCAAATATTAAGTTTGGGATTGGTTACAATCACACTGGCCCCCCTGCTGATTATAAACCAAAAAGTCTTAACTGTGAATCTGATGGGGAAAGTGTGTACCAATCTACCAACTCTTCAGAAATGTCTGATTCTGCAGACATATCTGAAGAAGACTCAAATGTTTGCAAAGCTGCTGCTGAAAAGGTTGAGATTGAAACCTATTCTTATTCAATTGGGTGTACAAATGTCATTGAGGATGACACTTGTCAGGATAATGTTCTAGTGGAGATTAATCCTGATGAACATGTTTCAAATGCCTTAAACCTACACCTAATTGAGTCAGATGGGGATGGTGTTGGTGAAAATGATGCAAGAACTTTGATAAGTCAAAGTTATTCTTCAGCAGTTGTTGAAAAAGCTGATAATGCAACAACTGATGTTGGTAAATGTGTTGAGACACAAGTGCTGACGAATAACTCTTCAGATGTTGTCAAAACATCAGCTGTTGTCAATTTGACTACAAATACTGATGCCTCAGATGTTCTGATGAACAAACAATCTGTTTCTAAGTCATCAGTACTTGTAGACAATCACAAGGAAAGGAAAAAGAGGGTGCCTTGTGATATTTGTAAGTTGTTTAATCATTCAACTGATGACTGCTGGTACAGAAAAGGTTCTAAATTCAACAAAATCAAGAATAAAAACAAGAATATACTCAAAATGAAAAATGAATTTCGTTCAAAATTTGTACCTGAATCATCAGTTGTTTCAAAATCTGGAAAATCCTTACAAGGAAATACCTCCGGTATATCCAAGAAAGGAAAAGGGATTGTTCCAGATTCAGGGAAACAACACTTGACAGCATCTCATTTGATTAAAGACACTAAAATGATCAAACACAAAAATAAAAAATCAAGTTCTGATGTGTCTGATGAAATCAAAATTTTAACTCAAAATCATAATCAACTGATGTTAATGAGCAACAACTGATAGGAAAAGTCAATCTGGCAGAGGCATCTGTTGATTCATTTCATAAAAAGAAATCAAAGTCAAAAGTCAAATCAAAAATTTCTGATAAGAATGTTTCAAGTGTTGCTTCAACTGACAATGCTAGTTTTGTTTCTTCAAATGTTAACAGACCCAAAACCAAAATGGTTTGGGTCCAAAAGTCTAACTAGGTGTGTTGTTGTATGCAGGGTCCTTCAGCATGCCAAAGTAGCATCTGGTATGTTGATAGTGGAGGATCCATGCATATGACTGGGAGCAGATCTCTTCTTCATAACTATTTCACTGGAAGGAGAGGATTTGTGTCCTTTGGTAATGATGCTAAGGGGTATATCATAGGTAAAGGTGTAGTTACTAATGGTGAGATTAGGTTTGATGATGTTAATCATGTTGAGAATCTTAAGTACAATCTGCTGAGTGTTAGTCAAATGTGTGATAAGGGTCATGTGTCTCTCTTCACTAAGCAAGATTGTAGGATTCTCTCTTCTGATGTGATGCCTTTGATCGGCAAAGTGTTAGATGAGTTCACACTTCTTAAGGCTAACAGAGTGGGAAAGGTCTATGCCTTTGATCTTTCTAAGAAAATCTCTGTCAAAGGTCATCCTTGTTTGTTTTCTAAGGCCTCTTTCAAGGAATCTAATTTGTGGCATAAAAGATTAGGTCATGTAAACATCAAGAACATGAATCAATTGGTGAAACATGGTCTGGTTAGAGGTCTTCCTTTAAAGGATTTTAGCTGTGATGAAAACTGTTCTGCATGCTTGAAAGGAAAACAACACAAAGCATCTTTTCCTTCAATTGGGGATTCCAAATCTACTGGTTGCTTACAACTGTTGCACATGGATTTGTTTGGTCCAGTGCAGATAATGTCTATGGCAAAGAAGAAGTATTGTCTAGTTATTGTTGATGACTATTCAAAGTTTGTCTGGACCTTCTTCTTACACTCAAAAGGTGAGGTTGCCAAGGCTATTATCAATTTTGTGTTGTATGCTGAAAAGCAGTATTCTCTTTCTATCAAGTGTGTTAGGAGTGATAATGGCACTGAATTCAGAAATCATCTTCTTGATGAATTTTATCAGTCAAAGGGAATTCAGAGACAGTATAGCATTCCCAGAACTCCTGAACAGAATGGAGTTGTAGAAAGGAAGAATAGGACCCTGATTGAAGCTGCAAGAACAATGCTTGCTGACTCTGGTTTACCTCTCACATTCTGGGCAGAAGCTGTTAACACAGCTTGCTATGTGCAAAACAGAGTTTTAGTGAATCAAAGATGGTTGAAGACTCCATATGAAATCCTTCATTCTTTAACTCCTTTGATTTCCTTCTTCAGGGCTTTTGGATGTCCTTGCTACATTCTCAACACCAAAGATCAACTTACCAAGTTTGATTCCAAAGTTGATGCAGGATACTTTGTAGGATATTCCTCAACATGCAAGGCATATAGAGTGTTCAATTGTAGAACAAAGTCTGTAGAAGAAACTCTTCATGTCAAATTCAATGAATGTCCTAAAGATTCCATTCCTCAGAATCCTGCTGAGATGTTTGATCTGAATATCTTGCAACATGATGTTGAGAATAGTGGTGTAGAAGATGAAGTTCTTCCAACTGCTCCATCACCAGCTTCTACAAAAGCATCACCAGATATTTCAGATGATGAAGATCCAAGTACTCATTTGTTCAGATTCAGTGACCATATGTCCACATCTACAAAATCTGATGCTCCTCCTGCTTCAGCAATCCCACTCAATACAAATGCTGATGAAATTCTGGAATCTTCTCAATCATTTGAAATCCCAGCTGCTTTGTTCCCTGAATCATCTTCAACTGCAACATCTGATCCTCCAGCAAACACTTGCACTGATCTTATTCCATATCAAGAACTGAAGGATCATCCATTATCTCAAGTTCTTGGTGATATTTCAGCAGGTGTTTCAACCCGAAGCCAATTATCTAACTTTTGTCTTTATGCTCTCTTTGTCAGTCAACAAGAGCCAAAGAACTACCACATAGCACTTAGAGATATTGGCTGGGTGGAGGCAATGCAGTTGGAATTGATGCAATTCAAAAAGCAACAGGTATGGGAGCTAGTTCCTCTACCTCCAGGTAAGTGTGCAATAGGTACAAAATGGGTGTTTAGGAACAAAACTGATGAAAAAGGTCAAATCATTAAAAACAAAGCTAGACTGGTTGTACAGGGGTTTTGTCAGGAAGAAGGCATTGACTATGATGAAACTTTTGCCCCTGTAGCCAGATTAGAAGCAATTAGGTTGTTCTTAGCATATGCTGCCTTACATAAACTCAAAGTTTTTCAAATGGATGTCAAAAGTGCCTTTTTATATGGTAAAATAAAAGAGGAAGTGTATGTGTGTCAACCTCCAGGCTTTGAGGACAATAAACATCCTGACTGGGTGTACAAGCTTGATAAAGCTCTTTATGGTCTGAAACAAGCACCTAGAGCCTGGTATGACACATTATCCACTTTTCTACTTAGAAATAATTTCACTAGAGGCTCCATTGATAAAACTTTATTCATACAGAATGTAGGCCAGCATAAGCTACTTGTCCAGATTTATGTTGATGACATTATCTTTGCTTCATCTGATCCAAAGTTGTGTGATGATTTCACTGCACTTATGACCAAAACTTTTGAAATGAGTGCTATGGGGGAATTACAGTTTTTCTTGGGTCTTCAAATCAAACAAAAATCTGATGGAATTTTTATTCACCAATCAAAATACACAAAAGAGCTTTTAAAGAAATTTGATTTGCAAAACTGTAAACCATGTTCCAATCCCATGAGCAGCACCACACAACTTGATGCAGATCTGAAAGGCCCTTCAGTTGATGAAACTCTGTATAGATGTATGATTGGATCTTTAATGTATCTAACTGCATCCCGGCCAGACATTATGTTTGCCACATGTGTTTGTGCTAGATTTCAGGCTGCACCCAAAGAGTCTCATTTGATTGCTGTGAAAAGAATTTTCAGATACTTGCAAGGTACTCAATCTCTAGGAATATGGTACTCCACTGGCCAATCCTGCAAGCTGGTTGCTTTTTCAGATAGTGACTATGCAGGATGCAAACTTTCAAGAAAATCTACTTCAGGTGGGTGTCAGTTCTTAGGAAATTGCCTGGTTTCCTGGCAGAGTAAGAAACAAACTTCTGTTGCCACCTCCACTGCTGAAGCTGAGTACATTGCTGCTGCAAGTTGCACTTCCCAAATTCTCTGGCTTCAGTCTCAACTCCTGGACTATGGCATCAAAGAACTGAAGACACCATTGTTAATGGATAGTGCTTCAGCTCTTTGCATTGTCAAGAATCCAGTTCAGCACTCTAGGACTAAACACATTGAAATCAGACATCACTTTATAAGAGATTGTTTTGAAAAAGGTCTGATTGATCCCAAATTTGTTCCTAGTGCTGATGAGCTTGCTGACATTTTTACTAAGCCTTTAGATACATCAACTTTTCAAAATTTACTTCTAAGGCTTGGTATGTTGCAACTTGAATAGGTTAGTGGTTTCATTAATAACATGTTAAATATCTTCTCAAAACTACAAAAATATTTTTACTTTTCTCTTTTACAAATAACTTTTAGTTTATCTTGTCACATTTTGATATTTTCAGTGCATACTGATACATATCAAAAGTTCTGATGAACAACTTGTTTACAAGTTCTGATGAACACATTGTTTACAAGTTCTGATGAACAAAATTTCCACAAAGTCTGATGAACAACTGTTGAAAACACCTGATGAACAAAATTATCGACAACACCTGATGAGTAATTTTACTCTTCAGTTGTTTCAATCTCAGTTGTTTTCTCTATTTAACTTCACCTTTCTCAGTTGTTTCATTATCGCTTTCTCAGAACTTTTCATCCTTTTCAAAACCTATTTTCCCTCTTTTCTCTCTGCATCCATGGCTGCCATAACCTTGAAACCTCGTCATAATTCTGTTGCCTTTCTGACCAAATCGTCATTCTGGTCTAAGTTTGATGATGCTGTTGATTTGATGACCTCATCTCAATTCAAAACTGCGTTTCTTATCAATCCTACTTTGTTTGTCGAATCCATTCATCAGTTTTGGATGAATGTTGAACTCATCAATGTTGGCACAGGAGTCATATCTCTTCGATCAACAGTAAATGGTCACAACGTGCATGTTAGTCCCGCTGAGCTCCGGGATGTTCTTCAACTGGATGATGCCAACCTAGTCACTCAGTTCCCTAAAAGCGCCACTGACCTCTGTTTTACAAGTCATGAATATCAGGGCGACTTGAGTGACTCCACACTGTTCAAGAAGCACTTTAATGATCCAGAGCGGCTGATTTTCCACATGATCAACATTTGCCTAGCTCCGAAGTCCTCTTCATGGGATCAAATGTCATCTAGATGGCAACAGGTATTGTATTCTATACTCGAATCTCAAAAGCTAAACTTTTCTCAAATACTCTTTTCGGAATTAACTGAACATGCTGGTAAGCCTGTTTCATCTAGATGGTTGCTTTATCCTCGATTTATTATGGCCATCATAGAGAAACAGCTGCCACAAACAGGCCTTGTTGGTCAGGGAATCCCTGCTCCAGCTGTCTTGCTGGAAGTATATTCCCGACACAACTCCAACCTCACTTTAAAAGAGGCTGCCCGGAAGCTCAAACCCAAGCAACGGGAACCCACAGCCTCATCCTCAAAATCCAAATCCAAAGTCCCCACTAAACCCAAATCTTCTAAGCCCAAAAAGGCTGCTCAGGGAAATGAGTCCCCTGAGTCTGCCCATGCCTCACCACGGCATGAAATGGCCACTGGTAGTAGTCAACCAGTGGTTCAACAGACTCCACCGGCTCAAACCGCCCAGGTTTCCTCTCAACAGGAACCTGGTGCAACCTTTTTAGGGGACACCACATCTCTAGAACCTATTTCAGTTGAAATGGTTTCTATTGAAAAGCACCAATCTCCCCGGGTGCATTCTCCTTCAAACCCACTTTCTATAGAAACCACCACCAATAGCCCAACATTTGTTATTGATCAAATCCTGAATCAGCTGAACACTCCTTCTCCCTCCCAGACACCTATCAATACTGGAAAAAGCTCCAACATTGAGGGGGAGGAACATAGTGTCTCTGATAACCCACAGGATACTGACTACATCATCAGATCTCCTAGTGTGGCAAGAGAGACTCTGATATCTGACAAGGCTGCTGCTTCTTCACCTCCATCATTTGGGGTGATTGATAGTGGTAACATGGGTAAGACCTTGTCAGAGGCAACAACTGATGAAGGGGTTAACCCTGAGGTTGGAAGTCCCCAGTACCAAGACAAAGGGGCACCTGAAACTGTTGAGCCACACTCAACTCAGGTAGATCCTGAGATTCTCAGGAGGTCAGATGATTTAGCTACGGCTACTGATGACCAAATTACACTTGCTGAGGTTCTAAAGAAGAACCAAATCCTTGAGGCTGAGGTTTGTAGACTCAATGAGCTACTCTCCAACATGTCCAAGGACAAAAGTCCATCTTCCCCACTTACCCCACAGATGGCACCTTCTCATTCTGAAGGTCACCCAAACACTTCCACCACAAATACTCAATTTGACAAGCCACCAGCTACTGCTTCAGGCACTAATCCTTTGGGTTTTAGCCCCCCAGAGGCATTAGCTGCTGCCTTCCTACAAATCCTCCCTCTCATCACTCCAGTCCTCAAAACAATTATTACTCAAGCCCTTGATGAGAGATTACCTTCCAAATCCCATATTCAGCAGATGGTTGATGAGGCTGTGACTGCTAGACTTGCCACTATACATACTCCTTCTTCCCCTGCAGCCAAAAGGGGGAGTTAGGAACTGAATCAGTCACAGCTTCAGCTTCCAAAAGACCAAGGTCTGAGGAGGTTGAATCTGAAAGGTCTCCTGCTCATGTGTCTCCTGCTCATGTTATTCAAGTTACTTATAAGAGACAAAGGAAGAATAAAACTGTTGAGACTATCAACAGAACTGATGTAGAAGGTGAGCAGGAGATAGTTGACAAGGAAATTGAAACAAGTGCTGAACCCATGGGAGTGACAACTACTGATGTACATAAATGTGATACAACCTCTGAAGGTCAAGATCAAGCTACAACTTCTGAAGTTCAGGTTCAGGCTGAGACTCAAGTTGTTGAGGTCAGGGCTCCTCCTAAGAAGAGAAGGCATCTCAGGATTCAAGAAGAAGAGAGTTCTGATGAAGAAGACAGGTTGCCTATCTCTACAGTCATAAAGTCAAAAGCTCAAAAGCCTGCACTTTCAACAACTGAGGCAGCTCAGACAATTCAGAAGAAGACAGTTACCCGTCCTGCTAATTACATTCCTGAAAAGCCATTAGTTTTTGGTCAATCACCAACAATTACTTCAGGGGCTAGGATGTTAGCAGTCAAAGTAAAATTGGAAGAAGAAGAGATCCAAAGAAAACATGATGAGCAATTCCTTAAGTTGGTGGACAAAGATTATCCTCAGACTTCAACTATCACTGCAATGAAAAAGGAAGCTCAAAGGCTGCATGCTCTGAAATGGACCTTTAAATATACAAAAGAACTGATCAGGATGTGGCCTGACCCAAGGTTCCTTCATAGGATTCACAAGAGAGATCCCCCAGCAGCCTATGCAAGTAGAATCAAAAGAGTGTTAGGTGCTGAAATCATGCTTGGGTCAGTGCTTGATCCTTGGGAAATAATCAAGGACTTCAAAAGTGTCTACAACTCTGGTGCCAAAGCTCCAAACTTCTTAGAGAACAAAATGATCAAAAAGGGTCTTGTCTATAGGAAACTTGAACATGTTCTACAAGAAGAACTTTACTTGTTTTTAGAGGGTAAACACCCTGATGAGTTTGTGTACAGGGAGATTACAAGAGTTGAACTGAAGGATGGGACTACAGCCAAATACTTATCAGAATTTTATGGTCCTGAGTCCTTCTTCGAAGGAGAACCTGAAAGACTAACTCCACAAGAGAAGATGCTACTACTTGAAGCATATGTAAGGGAGTCTTTCAGGTTAGTATACAATCAATAGCTTCAATGAGAGGGGTTAATGCTCATAGTCCATTTCCCCAATGGAGTTCCTTCTCATCTTTTGATAGTTAGAATTTTTGGAGGCTGTTGGTTATCAGGCTTATGCTTTAATTGGTCATTTTGACACTGATCTCAAAAGAAAAAGACATATCTCTCTGCCTGGGAATTAATAAGTGAGACCTTAAATAAGTTAGAGGTTTTTGGCTGCATTGGTTCAGGGGGAGTTTGTTGGACTAAAAGAACCAATAAGCCAGATCAGAAAAATCTCTAAGTCTCACAGCATTACAACAACTGAAGAAGAACACAAAAGCTGATGTGAAGAAGTTACAAGATCTGAAGATATATACAACAGCTGATGTGTAAGTCATCAGGAGTTGTAGTGTGTAGTTAGTCTTCAGTAGTTTCCTTATTATTTGTAAAAGTCTGATGAGTAGTTTACTCATCAGATGTTTTAGTAATTTTGTCTTCAGTAGTTTTGTTCTTCAGTACTTGTAGAGTTTGTCTTCAGATGTTGAAGACATTCTCAGTAGTTTAGTTTATTTCAGTTGTTTTGTTTTGTCTGTTAGGTGTCAACATCATGTGACATCATCAGACGTCACTGCCTTCTATATATAGGCAGTTGACATGTTTGTAATAATTGAAGTTAATGAATTAAATGAGATATTCCTTTTACAGAAAACCTTCTCTCTCTATAACAAACTTGCGTTACTGTTTGATTGATATTGTTCTTACTTTACTTATGCTAATTCTGTGTTGAATTCCGCTGCTATACTCTATTGATTTATCAATTGAGAACATCTGATCCTACAATGTCAGATTGCATCTAGAAACTATATTATTTTCTTCTTCTCGACGTTTTCGACTTCCAAACTCACAAAATCAACTTTTTAGCATCCAAACTCCAATTTTGAAGGATTCCGAACATCCGGATCGCACCAGGGTTCGTATCTACAAGTCTGGATAGCTGTTCTAACCGCAGAAATCCGTCAGATTAGGTAACGGTTCGTTTTTAATCTTCTAGCTCGATTTTTATTGATTAGATCTTGTTTTTGAACGTAATGAGATAGTTAGGGTTGTTGATTATTGCCTAGATGATGGCTAGGAATGATTATAAATGAAGAACTCGGACTTTTAACGGGTAAATCCTTGTTTTGAGCCGTTGTAATGCCCGGTTTTCATGAAACTATATCTTAGATTAAAATGGTTTAAACCATTTGAGTGTAACAATTATTGTGATTGTCTTGATCATTTCTTGAAATGCTAGGTTAAATTCAAGTGTTTCAAACTAATGACAAGCATAAAGATAATCACCAGAATAACGATCTGATGGTTATGATAACAGGCAGATTAGTACATTGAGCATGGTTATTAAACCTATTTTAATATCACATTCTCATGTTTCATGATACCTAAATGATCAATAACAAGGATTGACTATTCCTAAGCCATAAATTCATCTAGGAAATCGTTAGTGAAACAATCAACATCTATTTGATTAATCCGAAAATGTCGTGATTAATCCAGTAAGTCATAAACTCCTTAATAAGAACCTAAATCATTATAGGTTCCTTGTTTATCGCACTTTGTGCAATATTAACTTAAGGAGGCTGATTAAGGATTAAGATCAGCTTGATGACTGGGATTACGATTCCACGTTATCAAAAGTCAAGGAATATTTTGATAATCCAATTCAAACACAAGGAACTCATAAAACATTAATAAATTGCAGAACTCTCTTCAGATTGTGTGATACCTCAAAATCAAAACACTTCGATAAACAGGTGAGATCATAGTCCCCTTCTCTTTACCTTTAAAAGTTTATCAAAACTCGGGGTGGAACACGTAGACACACTTTCTAAACATATTTTATCAACTATTGTGAAATCATATATCAGTATCATCTGGATGATGATAAACATTTATCAATTCCTGTGAAATCATATATCGGTTTCATCAGGAAAATCATGGCAAACTATTATCGAGTAAATCTTTTATCAAATCATTAAAAACAAGCGTATCACTTGGGAACTTTGGTTATGTGGAGGCTAAGTTGGGCACATTCTTATGTGAACATCATTAACTTGTCATCAAGCCCTTGGTAGTACTGGTATGATCATATGCGGGAACACAAGATCATTTAACGGCGTTCTGGTGGGTAGCCAGACGTTAGCATAACGGCGTTTGGCGGGTAGCCAAACGTTAGCACAAGAACACAAGATCATTAGGTTTGATGTTTGCATGCTCAAGTAGATTCAATTTCAAAGTACCTGTTTGATCACTTGTGATTACTATATCTTGAAAATCATTGTTTGAACAATCATTTTACATCAACAAAACCTATGATTCTCACTCAACTATTTTTAGTTGACTTTTTATGCTACATGTTCCAGGTTACAAATCACCCACCAGCTCAAGAACGGTGGAGCAAGTATCTATATAAACCAGAAGTCAAAGGAGATCTTCAACTATGGCTAAGTAATCATTACGTTACACGCCGTGGATTCCGCACGCGGCGTAGGGTGTGACAATATTTGGATCCTAAGTAAGCTCGCGGATATCATTTGGTATCAGAGCTATGGATACCCGAAGTTCAGCCGATTGGAAGAAAGCGTTGGAGAGTTTAGAGGCTGAGAAACGAGCCATGGTCGAGCAGTTGTGTGCCATGCAAAATCAGATTCATGAACTCTCTATTAACCGCCGAAACGAACATGAAGATGAATCCGGTGGGTCTGGAATCCATCAACACAAATCAGGAACGTGGTATTCTAATGACATCAAGATCAACATACCTGAGTTTGATGGTCGCCTGGATCCTGATGAGTTCGTTGATTGGTTGCGAACAGTCGAATGCTCATTTGATTACAAGGAAACAACCGAAGAGAACAAGGTCAAGATTGCTGCTATGAAGCTGCGCAAATATGCGTCCACCTGGTGGGCCAATGCGTGTGCTAAACGTGAGAGAATGGGAAAACCTAAGGTGAATGATTGGGCCAAAATGAAGCGCATCTTGAAACATAAATCTCTACCATCCTACTACATCCAGTCCAGCTTATCGCAACTTCATCACCTTAAGCAGAATCAACGAACTGCTGAGGAGTATTCACGCGAATTTGAATACCTGATTATGAAGTGTGATCTACCAGAGGATGACCCCCAAACGTTAGTTCGATACTTGGGCGGTTTAGATTCCCGCATTGCTAATGTGGTCGAACTGTATCCATATTCCACCTTGGAAGAATCAACTATATTGCTCATAAGGTGGATAACCAACATCGTAGCAAGGGAAGGATGGAAGCTCCCCGATCTTATGGCAAAACTACCACCACTGCCAAGCCAAACTCCATTGTAAGACACTCACTGTGCCAGAATCCTCTTCTACTTCTTACCGAGCCCCACGCAGGTGTTTCCGCTGCCAGGGATTGGGTCACATTGCCTCTGAATGCCCAAACAAAAAGATAGTTACCCTAGCCGAGTATGAAGGATTTGAAAATGTGTTCGTGATCGACTCATCTTTGGAGGATATCCCTTCTACCGAAACGGTTGTTGAGAAGTTAATTGGTCCGGATGAAGGGCATAGTCTGGTGGTCCGACAATCTCTTGCTAGTTCAGCTAGTTCGGAGGACAACCTACAACGAGAGGCTATCTTTCACACCCGTTGTACTATAGCCCAGTGGGTATGTAGTGTGATCATCGACGGGGGCAGCTGTACCAACGTGGCATCCCAAACATTGGTGTCGAAGCTGAACCTGAAGACGTTGCCTCACTCTTCTCCTTATGTTATTCAATGGCTTAACCAAGGTAAAGGGATTCATGTCTCTCATCGTACACTGTTGTCTCTGAGCATTGGCAGGTCTTATACGAATAAGATATGGTGTGATGTTATCCCCATGGATGCATGTCATGTGTTGTTGGGTGGCCCTTGGTTGTTTGACCGCCGGGTTATACACAATGGTTACCAGAATACCTATTCCTTTACCCATAACCAACGTCGAATCATACTCACCCCCATGGTTCCTACCAATTCCCCATCCAAACCTCCGCAAACCCTCGGTACATTATTAAAGGCTGCCCAACCTGAGTATTCTTCTTTCCATGATCTCATTCTCATGGGACTGGATGAGGAAGAAACAGATTCTCACACTGAATTACACCCCCAAGTCCAGCCTTTATTACAAGCCTACCACCAAGTTTTTCCCACTGAGATTCCCTCTGGCCTTCCTCCTTTGCGCACCATTCAACATAAGATAGATTTTGTCCCCGGCTCCATTCTACCAAACAAACCAGCTTACCGAACCAACCCTCAGGAAACCAAGGAACTCCAGAAACAGGTTGATGGGTTGCTGCAAAAGGAACTCATTCGAGAATCCCTTAGCCCTTGTGCAGTACCTACTATGTTAGTACCAAAGAAGAACAGGGAATGGAGAATGTGTATGGACAGTCGCTCCATCAACAAGATTACGGTCAAATATCGTTTTCCAATTCCGCGACTGAATGATCTGCTTGATGAGCTTCATGGCGCCACGGTATTTTCTAAAGTTGATCTACGGAGTGGCTATCACCAGATTTGAATTCACGAAGGCGATGAATGGAAAACAGCCTTTAAGACTAAGGAGGGCTTGTACGAGTGGCTTGTTATGCCCTTTGGTTTATCCAACGCGCCAAGTACTTTCATGCGTTTGATGAATCATGTTTTAAAACTTTTCTGGGTCAATTTGTTGTTGTGTACTTTGATGACATTCTGATCTTTAGCAAATATGAGCAGGAGCATAAACTACACCTTCAACTGTTCGAAGTCCTTGATCGAGAAAAATTATATGGTAACCTCGAAAAATGCGACTTTTTTGTTCATCAGGTCACATTTTTGGGTTATTTGGTGTCTGCTAACTATATTCAAGTGGATGATAAGAAAGCTCAAGCAATTAGGGATTGGCCAGTTCCTCAATCCATGCAACAACTACGTAGCTTTCATGAATTAGCCTCTTTTTATAGGCGTTTTGTTCCAAATTTTAGTACCCTGGTTGCTCCTATGACAGAATTGACCAAAAGTAAATCCTTTGTTTGGACTCCTCAGGCTCAGGTTGCTTTTGAAGCAATTAAAAACAAACTTTCTTCCACACCGGTTCTTGCCTTACCTTGCTTTGAAGAAATTTTTGAGGTCGAATGCGACGCGTCTGGTGTGGGTATAGGCGCTGTCCTCTCACAACAAGGCCGACCACTAGCCTATTTCAGTGAAAAACTCAATGAGGCGAAGCGGCGATATTCTACATATGACAAGGAGTTTTATGCAATTGTTCGCGCTTTAGACCACTGGCAACACTATCTTATCTCCAAAGAATTTATCTTGCATTCGGATCATGAAGCTCTTAAGTACATCCAGGGCCAACATAAACTCCAGCCTCGTCATGCCAAATGGGTGGAGTATCTACAAGCATTCACTTTCACCATCAAGCACAAATCGGGGAGATTGAACAAGGGTGCTGATGCGTTATCTCGAAAGTATGCTTTGCTCACGTCCATGCAGCCATTTGTCCTCGGGTTGGATGTTCTTAAGGATGTCTATGCGACAGACCCTGATTTCAAAACTATCTTTGCTGGTTGTCTTTTAAGACCTTCGGGTGCTTTTCACATCTTTAACGGTTTTCTTTTCAAGTTGCAACGTCTCTGTGTTCCTCAACATAGTATTCGAACTCTCTTGATTAAAGAAACCCATGCTGGTGGTCTGGCTGGTCATCTGGGTATTGATAAAACTATGCATATGCTGAGTGCAAATTTCTTTTGGCCTAAGATGGCTCGTGATGTGGAGCATTTTATTCGCCGATGTTTGGTTTGTCACAAAACTAAAGGTCACTCATTACCCCATGGTTTGTACATGCCTCTTCCTGTCCCACATGCACCCTGGGAAGATATTACTTTGGACTTCATCATCGGCTTACCTCGGACTCACCGTCAAAATGATTCTATAATGGTGGTCGTCGATCGTTTTTCCAAAATGGCTCATTTTGTGGCTTGTCATACCACATATGATGCGGTTCAGGTGGCTAATCTTTATTTTAAGGAAATTGTTCGCTTACATGGTGTCCCGTGAACCATGGTTAGTGATCATGATGTGAAATTGTTAAGTCGTTTCTGGATTACTTTATGGCGCAAGCTGGGAACTAAACTTCACTTTAGTACAGCCAGTCACCCTCAAACCGATGGTCAGACCGAGGTCACCAACCGCACTTTGGGTTCCTTACTTCGTGCACTGATTGCTACTAATTTGAAGAAATGGGAGGATTTGTTACCACAAGCCGAGTTTGCCTACAACCGTGCTCCCAATAAGACGACAGGTGTTGGTCCTTTCATGGTGGTTTATGGTTTTAATCCTACTACCCCTCTTGATTTAGCCGTGTTGGATACTTCATCAAAATTCAGTCAACCAGCATCTGATCGGGCTTATGATATCAAAGCTCTCCATCAACAAGTGTCTGATAAAATTGCTAAATCCAATGAGCTGCTGAAGTATCGTCGTGATAAGGTAAGCATGTTCTTTTTCAAGCCGGTGATTTGGTTTGGGTGCATTTTCGTAAAGAACGTTTTCCCGCTAAACGTCGTTCCAAGCTCAGCCCACGTTCTGATGGTCCATTTCGTATTCTTGCTAAGGTTAATGACAATGCATACAAGGTTAGCTTACCAGGTACTCCAACTGAAGCTGTTACGTTTAATGTAACTGATCTTGAACCATACTATGATCCTGATGATCCTATTCCAAGTTTGAGGGCAAACTTTTCTGAACCTGGCGAGGATGATAGGCAAACCCATGAGGATCCGGATCCAGCTCCTACCATTGATGCGGTTGAAGATAATCCAATTACTGATCATGCAGGACTCACGTGGGTTAACATTATTAAAGTGACAAAATGATGTCATTTACTCATCAAATTATGCAGCCACGATTTGTTTTATTTAATTTCCTTATTTTCCATTATTTTATTGAAGTTAGTCAGTTGTTGACATGTTCTTTCATGAAGAACGTGGGTAGTCAGTTATGCATTTTCAATTCGTATGTAATCAGTTTTTGAAGAAGGAAATGATAGATTTGATTTTCTTCATTTTTACTCTTTCTTATCTTTAGATTGAGTTTTCCATTGCTATTCTAATTTTGGCTAAGATTAGAAGGTGAACTTGGAAACCAATTAGCGGGAAGAACAGTTGGACAACCCCACAAAACGTTGGAGTGGTGCGTCTGTATCTATAGTGCGTTTGTAGCAATTGTTGTTAATTTCGGGTATATTTGGATCCTAAGTAAGCTCGCGGATATCACTTAGTTACTTCACAAATTCACGCTTTGATGACATCAATGTGAACAATAGAACTTACCCTATTCCCTGTATAGCATATGATCAATTGATAAAGAAATTTAAGGTGGTAAATAAAAGATGCCTAACTAGCCTGCTTTACAACAGCCCTGCTTTAAAGAACTGAATTCACATGATGGTTAACTATGAGTTATCTTTCTTAAATGTCCACTCTATATCTTTAATTTCAAACAAGAACAAAAATAGTAACATAAAGAAGGAAAAAAGAGCAATTGTATCATACGAATGGTGTTTACAAGTATGCTACTGGAAATGTTATTTATATTACTCAAGCAATCAAACATTAATATGCATACTATGAAACAGAACTTGTTGCCATCTTGAGCTACTTACAACTTTCTTCTAGCACCTGCAAATGTAAGATTTATTTTAGCATCATTCCTTTTCTTCTAGCACACTTCATCAGGAGTGCAACAATTCTAAGAAGTTTGCAGTGAAATAAAAAAGTAAATACATATCAGTGGCCTTGAAGAAGTAAAGTCAAACAATCCAAAAGAGTTTTCAAGACTATATACTAATGCATGCAAGGCCAAAACTCAATCAAAAAAATGTATACATATCCTACAACAACTTTAGAAGACCAAACACAATATTTGTGAGAAACCACCCGACTCAATTTTATTAATTACTGAATAATATTGGGTATATCAAATTAGAAAACCTTAAACCCTTTTAATAATGAAACAAAACACAAAAGTCAAAAATTGTGATGACTGAAAACAATCTAACCCAAACAAAACCTTATTCAATATTTGGTTTTCTATCAACTTTTTGAACAGTGTGTCTGTCTCATGGATCCTAGTTTCTGGCATGAATCGTTTTATATATGTGTTAGGTGTGGAACTCGTGTGTTATATGATTTCGAATACATAAAAAAAATTAATAGTTCTTAATAGTTCAATATTGTGTTATACTTTTAGTAGTGAAACGAAGTGAGTAGGGACAAGCCTAGGTAGCTAAGGCTCAAGCTTGACTTGTTTTAACTTTAAAGAGCTTGAGTTTGGCTTGTTTTGAGTTTTATTTTTAAAGCTCAACCTTGTTTGTAATATAATGTAAAATTTTCAAGTTTGACCTCATCTAGTCATCTCGGTTCGCCTATTATTTAATTAATTAATATATTTATTTTTATTATTAATATTTATATATTTCTATAACTATAATTTTCATATATGATTTATATAAAATATACATTTATTATATTAAATAATAGTTCATTTAAACTCACAAGTCAGCTCGAAGTCAGTAGCCAAACAAGCAATGTTTTAGCGCTCAAACTCACCCTGGGTTCTTATAGGCTCAACTTATTAAAGTTTTTTACCAAGTCGATCTCTAATAGCATATGAGCTGGATTTATTTCTTTACACCCCTACAAGTTTTTGCCAATATCTTATGCCAATAATTGTTAAGAGACATAGACATAGATTATAAGCCCTCGTGTACCATAACCATGTTTGGTCTGATACAATCGGCCCTTAATTGTAGAGACATAGACATAGATTATAAGTCCAAGTGTCAGGACAATAGCATGTTTGAAGCAACAACCTAAGACTATAACCAACAAAATGTCAAAATCAATAGACGGCAACACTTCATTACAATACTCTACAGCGTGCTTATTAGCCACGCATTTTTTTTGTTTGGTTAATCGAGTAGAACTAAAACTTGATGACAGAAACCGTGTTTGCAGCATTTTCATCAAACCAGTACAAAGTGTTATACAAGTTGGTAACTTTTTCAAACATAGACGAGGATGATCATAATTTAAAAACTCATGCAAGAAATCAAATTAAGCTCTAAATCTAACATCTATAACCTCTAAAACTACATTTAAATAAGTAAGAAATCTTCAAGACAGGTACTTTGTTGTTGCATCAATCAGTTTATACACCAGACTTGTATTGTTAAATTAAAAGGTAAATAAAATAAGCACAACCTTGTTTTTTTTAGAGAAAAAAAAACTGTGTTATACCACAAAACATATTCCTGCACGTGTTTATCGAATTGATCCATCAGATATTGATGAAACTTTGCAAACACCAGCAGAAGTTGTAAATGGTAGATCTTTATAGCAGGCTACAAGATCCTTGTCTGAATGCAGATCCACTTGCAGTGTCTCCCAAACCTTCTTCTTAGGGTTCAGAACATCATCAGGCTCACCCACGAACCCAGGAAAGGTGACCCTCTCTCCAATAGCAGCAGACTCAGGTGGCTCCACCAATTCAACCTGAAATTACGACGGCTCACAGACATGTATGGTTATTGATTTAATACACATGGGAGGAAAATTTGTATAATTATGACTTGATTACCTTGGTGTGATCGCTAGTGGAAGCACAAAGAACCATAGCTTGTGATTTGATTCCCCTCATGGTAGCTGGCTTTAGGTTGCAGAGAACACACACCTTTCGGTTCTAAACAAAAAAGAACAAAAAGAATTGTAAATATGAGCCACGTCACTTTCTCCATTATCATAATGTATTTTATGGTCAAAACTCAAAAGCACACCAAGAATGTACCAAGGCTTGAATTTTAGAAGTTTTGAACCATGAACGAGCACGTGTGTGCATCGCTTTCTACATTATAGTTATGCATGTGTGTTTGTATACTGTTGATATTAGTAACTAATATTTATAACGCAAGATACATTGTAAGAACCTGCATCTCTTCAAGAGGAATAAATTTGACAAGCCCACTAACGACAGTCCTAGGTTGTTCTTCACCAACATCAATTTTCTCCACATACAAAGAATCAGCATCAGGATGTTTCTGAACTTCCTTGATAACTCCAACACGGATATCAAGTCTATTGATTGTTACTTCCTGTTCAGCAGTAGCGGCCTTAGTTTTAGGTTCCCCTGCAGATTTAGCTGGACGTTCTTTCTTTCCACTTTTATCTGCAAATTCAGTTGATACAGACATCAAGTTTTAAAGAAAGATAAACTATGATATGTTAAAAATTTGGTATAAACAATAAACGAATCACCAAAATCATGACAACTTTAAGTTCAATTTGAGAACAGACTTAAGCAGATGCCAATTCCTGACTTTCAGTGGCCTAAAGGAATTCCGGAGAAGTGCTAAAATTGAAAATTCTAATCAAGGGTAAGTGGGTAACCTGTATCCCAGGTGTAATACAAAATATTGAATTCAAATTAAGTATTAGTTAGCAGTGTTAGGAATTAAGCGGTGCCGTGGAACCAGATAAAGACATACACGCACACGAAAGCAAAGAAAATAGAACACGCAATATGACGTGGTTTGGTCTATGAGACCTACGTCCAAGGGTGGCAACTAGGGATTCTTTATTGATTAGGTGTTAAAGATTACAATTATATGACTGAGGCACTAAGATTTAAATATAAAATAATTAGGTTAAACACCTAATGGGCCAGGATTGGGGCCGGCTTCCCTAAACCTCCCAAAGGCCTACGTAAAACCTAACAAGCAGTTTAGTTATAATTTCTTTAAGCTCCCTCAAAAAATGGTAAATATCACATTTACCTAACAAAAGATCATGTTATCAAATCGCCTGCTAATTTAACTTAAAACAATCATCCCCTTCCTTTAATTAGCATTAGAATAAGAAACTTTGAAGGGCAAGGAAAAAGAGAAGGGTACAACAGTCACTTTATAAATTGTGATTAATGAAAAGAGTTAAGTATGCTGAATGGATATATATGATATCAATTATTTGAATTGGATAATTGTGTTTGCAAGGCTCTAGGAATAATAAGGATTTGACTCATTAAATTTCAAGATTATGTAATTGTGCCGTCTCTTCAGTAAAGAGCAAGACTAAAAAATGAAGCAAAACCTAAAACAAGCATTGCACAAGTTGACCAATACTGGTAAAATTGAAAAAATAGCAATCACCTGAAATTTTTGCATTCTTCAGCTTTTCGGTAATTTTCTTAGCTTCAGCTTCTTCCTTAACAGCCCGATCAGCACGGTCAGCTTGACTTCCAGCAAACTTATTCCTAAAGAATTCCACTTCTTCATCTTTCTGCAAATCACATGAAAATTGAAAAAGAAACATAAATAAGAGATTTCCGTCCCTCTTGCATATACAAAGTAAACAGAAACAGAAACACAACAGCACAACAAATTTACCAATTCCTTAAACAATGGTGCAGGGGTTCCAATTCTGTGACCCGCAGGTACGATATCCCAAGGACTTTTAGCTTTTACAATATCCCCCTTCTCATCCGAAAGGGACAGTTGAAGAGGCAGATTAAGCTGTTTGAGTACCTGTAAAATAAAACGATAAAAATGTTTATAAAGATTATCTTTTTACAATATAACAGATTTCTTTCAAAAACATTCAAATAGAAATAGGAAATTCCGTGCCTCAATGGAAAATGATGGCATAAAAGGTTCTAAAAGGCATGCAAGAAGAGAAACTACTCCCACTGAAGTTTTCATGACTATGGAACAGGAAGGAAGGTCTTCCTTGTAAAGCTTCCAAAATTGGCTTTCCTACATAAAAAAAGCACATTCGTTGGTGACTCAAGAGTTTTAAGTGATTCTTATTTAATTTTTGTTTGCAAACTAACTTGTAGATAAGCATTTCCTTCGCCAGATATATTCATTGCAATTTTCAATCCTTGCTTTAGTTTGACCTACACCAATTTCAAAACAGAATTTTTTTTATATAATTTAAAGATAAAAAAGTGTGGCAGAATATAAACATATTCCAGCATAACCACTTGCCTTCTCCATGGCCTCCACATATTGGTCAACATAGTTACCAATTTTCTCTCCCAATGCTTTTGTTAAGGGGTGTGACTCTGCATCTGGAGCATCAGGAACTATGGAATTGTATCCTGAACCCTTACCAGATTCCGAGTCTGTCAATTGTACGCAATCAAAATAAGAATATAAAGCATTATATAGTAGAAATAATGGAATCATGCTATTTTTCACATAGTTCAGATTCTAATGGATACCAATCACTAACCTGGATCTTTAGCAACAAAGCTCAATACACGGTTGATGAAATTGCCTAAATTATTTAGCAATTCACTGTTTAGCTTTGCTTGCAAATCTGCCCATGTAAATAATGTGTCGGATACCTAGACCAAAAAACTCATTAAAATTGAAATAATAACAAAAAAAAAAAAGAATCCAAAAATATTTGGGAATTACAGAGTGAGGATGGTGTTATCAATCAAATATGAAGCAAATGTCCTACCTCTGGTCTATTGGTCAACAAATAATATCTCCATACTTCTACGGGAATATTTGTATCCTTTGCGTCATTTCCAAAAACTCCTATACCCTTACTCTTTGAAAACTTGCCTGCAAGTGTACAAACAGGTCCGACTGAAAATTCTAAAATAAAAACTATAATTCTTGGGTTAGTATAGCACAAACCTGCTTCATAATTTAAGTACTCTGTAACACTAATAGTCTTCATCATAGTCCAGCTCTCCCCGGTCCCAATTAGTGTAGAAGGAAACATTACCTAGCAATGTTTTTTAATTATTATTAAAATTCCTGTTTTTAGCAGACACTAGAAAATAGTAAAAGTAAAGAAATTGCATCCTTAAGAATAAACTTACAGTGTGAAATGGGACATTGTCCTTTCCCATAAACTGATATAGCTCCACATTTTCAGGATTTTTCCACCACTTTTCCCACTCTTGAGTATAGCAATTAGTTATTGAGACATATCCAATAGGTGCATCAAACCATACATAGAAAACCTAAATAATACGTGGTTGAAAAAACATCATCACAATAAGCTAAAACCACAAATAAACAGCTATGAATGATACTATAAGTAAATATAATAGGTTCCTTACCTTGTCCTTGAATTTCTCAAGAGGGACTGGAACGCCCCACTTCAAATCTCTAGTAATACAACGTTGCCTCAATCCTTCTTTAAGCCATGCATTTGTTGCATGAATGGCATTTTGACTCCATGAGCCAGCCACTGACATAGTGCTGATGTAATCCCGCAGTTTACTTTCTAATAACGGGAGTTCAAGAAACAAGTGGTCTGTATCACGGATTCGAGGACTAGTTGCACAGACCTATTAGCAGAACAAAAATGAAGCTATACACAAGAATGGGAAAAATGTACAAAAAAAGAGAGAGAAGTTTACCATAACTTTATTCATTCAAAGTTAATTTCAATGGAATGGACCATTGCATTCATTCTGATTTCAGTATGCAAAGTGCTACTAACACTCAAACAAACTTGTCCTATAAATATTAAACAATAAATCTAACCTAATGTATTAATATCCTTTATAGGTAAAGAATTCAAGTAGCTCCTTTTCACTCAAATCTTTGAAAAACATTATCACAAACTTGCCGGGATTAGCTTAATAAATCACAAAAAAAGATAAAGCCATCCTCAAAAACATAATATAAATTAAATCAAAAAAGATAACTAACTATCTATTGCAATACGCTAAATTGTGTCCAACAAAAACAGATTTAAGATCATCATATATAAAAAGAACAGTAAACTAAATCAGCAGATATAAGAGAACAGTAAATTAACCTTGCATCGAGGGTTGATGAGTTCTGTTGGATTTAATAGCTTGCCACATTTTTCACATTGATCTCCTCGTGCAGAATCATAATTACAACCCGGTGTTGGGCAGTTTCCCTCCACAAGCCGGTCAGCTAAAAACTTACTGCATGTATCACAGTATAGCTGCATCGTAAAAAAAAATTACCATCTTCCCACAATACTTAAGGGAATCCATAATTAATTTAAAAGCTTAAAGCATAATAATTAGAATATAACTAAAGATAAACACACCTGCTGCATCGTATTCTCAGAAAGCCAATTATTCTCCAGCAACTTTTTGAAAATTGCTTGGCAAACTTCAGTCTGCTGTGGTGTTGAAGTTCGTCCAAATTCATCAAAACTTATATTAAACCATTTGTATACGTCCCTGTGAATTGCATGGTACCTAGACCGATAAATCAATTACAGAGCATTAAAATCCAATTATTATTATTATTATTAGAAATTCATAATTCTTGATAAAAAATTTATAAACTCATCTTAAAATCAACTAAAACAAAACTTAAACACTTGATTACTTGTCACAAATTTCTTTAGGAGTGCAATTTTCTTCCAAAGCCTTGGTCTCAGTAGCTGTTCCATACTCATCAGTACCGCATATGTATATCGCGTTGTATCCCCTCAATCGGCAATACCGAGCAAACACATCCGCACTCAAAACACCTGCAAAAATCATCAAATTAAGTTGAAATCAACCATTAATTATTCAAGACAAAGTGTACTTCATGTACTATGTACTTACAGCCAATTATGTTTCCAAGGTGAGGAACGTTGTTGACGTAAGGAAGGGCACTGGTGATCAGGATGTTTCGTTTGCCCGGAATCGGAAGCTTCACGGATTTCTGATCGTCTCCGGCGCCGGTCACAACATCGCCCATTTGTTACGAACGAATTAGGGTTTTGAGTTCGGATTGAGAGAGACTCAACGAAGTCGTAGTGGCGTTATTGATGTGATGTTAGGCGATGCTGGCGGAAGAAAAGGTTGTAGTGATGGAATCACTTTAGGGTAAAGCATGAAATGATTTACAAAATAAACACCAAACTATGAAAGTTTTCAACTTTTACCATGTATCAAATTAAGATTTTTATACTTAGGAATTTAACTTTAACGTATATTTTAAACAAAAATAAGCTATCCTCATTTAAAGGCTTAAAGCCAACCCATCTTGAATTTCTTATCACTTACGCAACGTGTTAACGATATGTCAGGGCATATGTCATATTCAGTGACGAAGCTTGGAAAAAAACTAAGAGGGAGCTGAAGGATTTTTAAGAAGAAAACGGAGGGGATCGAAGGATTTTTAGGATGAAAATAAAGGGGGCGAAGGGTTTATAGGAAGAAAACGAAGGTTTACCGAAGGATTTTCCGATGAAATGCTATTACATCGACCCTTCTGAGCGAAAAAACAGGAGGGCCGGGGCACTTCTAGGCCCCTAAGCTTCGTCCCTTGTCATATACAAACCTTGTTACAAGACGTATGTTCTAAAACATGTCCATTTAGTGTATGTTACTGTTGTCAGTTTTTAACAAGAAAAATGATAAACATAATACGTTAGAATTCAAAGATTTGTGTCATCCATCATGGACTTTATCACCTAAAAAAATAAACAAGATGCGAATCACATTATATTATTACTTTTTATTGAATTTACAATGAAATTGTTCATGTAGATCCTCATAATCTCTAATGTATTTACATACATGACTTGTTGAATGAATATATTAACTAAAATGCAACTTACAAGAGTGGAAATCTAAGCGTCTAGCTAAATCGATTTCGATGTAAACCCAAATTGTAAGCTACAATTAATACAAGTTATTATCGTGATTAGCATCACCAAAAGGTATAGCAGGTTGGAAATTAGTTAAAGATAAGTAGCTAACATCAAACATTTATGTATTGCATTTAGAAAGCTTGATTAGTGCACTTGCAATATCTTCAGCTCTAGTTGAATTAATATAAGCAACACGTGGACTCTCTTCAGGAACTATGTCTTCTTTATAGTAGCTACCACTGGTTCTAAGCAACTCTTCAGAACCCGTTTTGACAATGCCTTTTAGAATTAGCGTCTTGTGGGTCCCTGATATGAGTTCTTCGTAATCCGTGTCACCGGTTTCACCAAGGAGTACGTACATATTCGCAACATTTAATCTCCAACGGACGAAGAAAAACCTATTGATCATCAATAAAAAAACTCAAAGTGTATTAGTTTGACTGTATATAAGTTCAATGATTTTCCAGTTGTTTTGGTATAGCATCAAAGATCAAACTCAAAACAAGATCTTGAGGCTAGAGATGACAAGGCAAGCATGTTGGAATCGGGCAAAACGGGTTTTGGTTGAGAAGGTTTATTTTAATTTTTTACGTGCATATGAGTTGAAATGATTCGAGTTGGTTTGAGTTAACCCTTACACTTTTTCTCCAAATCATTAAATTTTTATTAGATAATGCATTATTTATGATTACATAAACAAGTTTAGTTTCATCAGAAATTAAAAAAAAAAAGCATTAAATATAAAATGATGTTGGAGGTGATTTACTGATTTGCATACTGTAAAAGGAATTTTGGGCAACTTTCAACCCAAACCCTTTGGCTGCAAGCTTCCCCTTTGAGGTGAATTCTTTTTTCATTTGACTGTTTAACTAACCAACTCATTCATAAGTGAAACGAGCCAAACTCGACACATCAATTTGAGACATTTTACCTGAGGGCTTGTGCTCGAGAGGCGAGGAGAGGAATCACTTGCATTCTTGTAGAGCTTCTACAATACATAAGATGGCACCTTAGACCCCTCATTCTAAATTTCTGTCTTAAATCATCTACTTTCCTTGCCTGTATATGCAACCAGAAAATAAAATCAAGATCATAAAAAAGGCTGTTCTTAAATTAGTTGGATTATAATATATAAAAATTACAAATTGTTTTTTACACCTTTTCGACATCTTTAATCAGAAAAGATGAGCAATGGGAATTGCTAGATCTCACATCTTCTTCAATCACCTTTGAAGGTTTAACAGATTTCCCCTCTTGATCTTCAGGTGTATTCATCAATCTCCAAGCAGTTTTCTTTATACCATCAGAACCCCACCTGTACTCAACATGTGATGCATAATCCGGATCCGGGTACAGTTCATCATTTTCTTCACAAGTACCTGGATAATAAACTTCACTTCCACTACTACAAACCATTGCATCAAACTCATTCACCTTAATGTTCCCATTTTTCAAGAAATCCACCAGTTCTGATATTGGCATGGCTGTGGATATAGCAACACCAACCCCTTTTGCAAATTGGGAGTCAAGTTTGATAGCATTAAACGTGTCTTGTATAACACTGATCATAGTTTTTTCGGGTTCTCCTTTGCTGTCATAGCAATCAACTGCTATAACAATCAGCTTTCGCCTCTTCCTTAACACTGGATAATTGGACAAATTATTGTTGTCATTTTTATTAATCTCACTAACTTGATCTGATGATTGAGGTTTTTTCATCTTGCTCATTACTCTTTTTACTTGATCTTGAATATCTCCCCCACCATCTGATGAGTCATTAATTGAACAAGATCTGTCTCCATCTATAGATAAGACTAATGATGCATCTTGTACGTCTCGAAGTGAGTCATTTAAAGATTCTTCCTTTGGCATTCCATCTGCAGGGGTGTCGGTTTTCCATGCAGGATGTCTCATGCGACATGATGCCACGCGTGTTAGATACGTGTGACAGTGTTCGGGCCATGAGAATAGGTGTATGTTTCTCCAACCACTTTTCTGACACTCCTGCCACAAAGTTTTCTCTGAAAGTAGTTTAAGTAGCGCGTTAGCTATTCCTTGTTGATCATGGGGGTCTATGAGTAGCCCGTTGTTCAATGCCTGCAATTGCATACATATGACCAATAGTTGTTCATGCTACATATGGGAGTGTTTAGATGTGTGTTTCGAAAGTGCTCGTGTGATATAAATAATCAATTTCAAAACACCAATCTAACTATCTAAGCACCTTGCTTAAATAGAGGAACAATGACGAGTTATCTATGCAAGGAGGATAAAAATAGAATCAAATGCATGATTTTGTAATAGAAAAGAAACAAGATAACATACTCTGTGAATATCAACAGGACCACCATTTTTAGTTGCTACCATAGGAAGTCCATGAGCTGCAGCCTAATCAAATATTAGCACAGGATACTAACTTTCAGTTCTCAAGTAAAACAAGAGTAAATTTTGTAAATTTACAAGAGATTTATAACAACAAACCTCAATCAACGTAAGCCCAAAGGGTTCCACTAAAGCAGGATTTATAAAAACACCCTGTCACAAGAATAATAAAAAAATAATCACAACTTTGTATCATATGCCAAACAAGTTAAAAAGATTGTATTAAGTACGCATTATCACCACTAAATTACAGCAAATAGAGCTTGTTTATAATTATATACTAGAACCTGTTTTCAGTTTTGAAACCTGGTTATATATGCTTAGGGAATGCCACTTGACCCGTTTTCTTGTGAAATCATTTTTACCAATGGGAATATCCAGTATTTTGTGGTAGTGGATAGACCTTAGTTTTGGCAGCAAGACGGTAGATCTCTGGAACATCGTTTTGCTTATGATGCTTTGGGAATGCCACTTGACCATAAAGATCATATTTGTCCACCAGTTTCAGTACAGTTGTTAGCACACTAGCGTTTCCAGCAGACATTTCTTCTATATCATCTCTATTCCCCATTATAAGTGTCTGTATTTAAGCCTCTATCATTAAGTCAACAAATGTATACAAATATACATACATATATAGATATACACACACAAACCATTACCTAATTAGGAGCCAAAGAAACCACTGTCTGGCCATTGGATCATTTTAAACGGATCAAACCTCCATGATCAATGGCCAAAAAGTTGTTCATATGGTTCCATTACATAATGGTGCTCATTTGAATTCACCCATATACACACATAAACTAAGCCAGTCTACTTACAAGATTAGCAAGTCCTCTCAAAGAGGGACATTCACCAAAAGCCTTCAAAAGTGTAGTAATGTTTTTCTTTGGGTCTGGTCTTGACAAGGCCAATATCATTGGTTTGTGTGGATTTGTCAAAAATCGCATAATCTGCAACAAACGTCTTGCTGATGAACAATGCACCACATATATGAATATTACCATGCATTTTAACCAAAATTGTATACTCACTTCTGACCATATTGCTGGCACTGATTTTGGTGAAGGCCCTTCTATGTTGGTTAATGATGGATCCCCATCAGCCTCATTTGCTTCTTGGATAACCTTGCTGAAATCCATCCCAGGAGGAATAACCTGGAAACAATTATTATACTGTTAGTTTGATTATCATGCTTGTATATGAATGGAATAGGTTTTCATATGCAGTTGTCATACTTATAAAAAGTGGTGCCTATTTTTTATATTTACTTTATACGTAATCAAATAAAGGTTTTTTAATTTTCTTCATGCATATTAAGCATAACAAAACCTCAATAAAAGTATATTTTTCTAGTTGTTTGAAACAAAAAAAGTGATTTAAAAGAAATTTGTTCCCAAAAAGATATATGTTACTGAAGATTATATAAGTAAAACTAACTTTCACTAAATGGATAGGAAACAAAAACACCCTTTGGCCATGGAAATGAAAATCCGCCAAATGAAAAAAAATCACATTCCATGGCATTTCATTAGACAAAAAAAAAACCACTTTTATTCAATCCAATGGAGTCTACCATTCCATTCATTTCTCTGATCCCAAACTGCAATGAAGGATAAAGCTAGACAAAGAAAATAAGAACATTTAGATTGTAACCATTAGCATAATGAAGTATAAGAACATTACCGCCATCCTTGGCATAAATCTACCATGACAATCAACACCCTGTCTGGCACGCGCCCGTAAGACTTTCTCAAGCTTGACATCAAATCCATCATACAAACCCCATTGTTCATCAACTTCTTGTTTGGTGCTTGTAATCACAAGTTCAGCTGCATCTAATGAAAGCTCTTCTGCTTCAATCCTTCTCATAATCCTATAAGTCGAATTAATATCTTCTTTTGACTGTCGACCCTGCTTAAGAAGCTGTTCTAGCTTGTTTCTACCAAGAGAATGCCCGGTTAAAACCATGGGAACATTAAGCGCACCAGAAAGAATAGCTGCACTATCACCTGCGTCTGCATAATGACCATGAATCACATATGGCCAAACCGGGTGGCCCCCACCAATTTGTTCACCCAATGCTGTGGACATATTAAGAATGTGAGCAAGTGCACCATCCACAAATTCTTGGATATATTGCCAAAGTAATTCTTTTCTAAGGTACTTGTCAGGAGGCCCAAATGGTATCCTTATAATATAAGCCCCACTGCTTTCACCAACATCATCATCGGGATCATCAGAGCCTACTGCCAACATCTCAGTGGGCTCACCATAGCTCCAATCTACTTCTGGGGATGACACTTGGCGGGTGAAAAGATCGACTCTATACACCCCTGGTGTCTTTGCAAGTGCTCGAGCAAGCTCAACAACATACTTGATCTATCATACCCATTGAAACAAAAGAATAATTATGGTAAAAAAAACTAAGACCTTTGACTAAAGTACCAAAACTGGTACTTTTCAACTTTTTTGTAAGCTGAAAAGGGCTATTTTTGGCAGTTTCTTCCATTGTTCTAAAAATGAAAAAGAAAAATAATATTATTATTTACTTAATAATCTAATATCGTGGACAAAAAAGTTTATGAATGATATGCATTAGAGAAACACTCTGCCCAACTTTTAACCCAACCCGCCCGTTTGACTTGTTTCATTTTACATGTTGGATCTTTTAAACCAAAAATAACTTGAAGTATATGACTATATGTAACTACCTGACCACCTGTATCAGAATCACGACCAAGCTCCATATTTTCTCCACGAACCAAACCGTGCAAACTGTTTAAGAAGAAATTATTCTCATGTTTTAAGTCGAAGATATAACAAAAGTAACTAATACCTGATGAGGACAATGTAAAGCTTCTTCTCTTTTTTATCATCTGACCAAACTTCCAAGCTAGAAGCATTATGTTGGTAAGTCTTATTTGGGCTCTCACCTATATCACCGATATCTCCTTTTTCTGATTCGGACATGTCTTCTGACATGTCCTCCCTTACATCGATGCGCCCTTGTTCTCTTTCGAATCTCCGCTTTGCAACACGTTGAAAATCCTCCCACTCCAACTATTTGAATTACAAAAACTACTAAAAATTTGATTTTCTAGTTAACTTTTATGATTTTCTAGTTCACTTACTCTTCTATGGCTATGAGTTCTACTCGTAACCATAAAATTATACAAGCAACTACTTGACGAGATAACCAAAGTTTTACAATGAATCAATGATGGATTGCACCAGCAACAGCAATGGAGAAATTAGACTTTATGATAAATGATGATACTTAATTATATTATCCGTCGTATTACGGGCAACTTTGATTCTAATAATCCAAATTATTACAATTTGGCTAATGGCTCTCGTGACTTACGCTTTTTGTTGCTAGATGCAATCCTACTCGCATAGCCAACATAGATTTGTTGATTTATCGTAGATTTACACTTGATTTCATCTGTATTATGTTTGGGATGATTGTCATGTATCCCTATCTTCACTCATAATCATGGTCGTAAGCAAAAATCAAGTGGGAATTTGTTAAATTTGGATGATCAACAGCAGATTGGGAGCATGGATTATCATCCAATCGGCTAGATTTATTAAAATCTAATTTGTGAAATAGGCTTGATTAAAATTATATGTACCTGTTTCTTCTTGCGAGTGAGATGCCAAATACGCCAACACATGTTCTCGAGTCGCGAACTCCGTTCTCTGGTGTTTCTGGTCGCCACGACCTTGATCCATGTGCGATGCAAATCAGTCTCATCGACTCCTGTAACCACTTCTTCAACAAAATATTTCGTCGGATTGAAATCCCCTCGTTCTCGCAAACTCTCCTTGTTGTCGTCTATATGCGACGATTTGCTGTTCAAAATCGCCTCTAAATACCCGTTGATCCATTCATTCACTGCCATTTCATCGATCAAATCACATCATCATAAGCGAAATCTCGAAATTAATTTAGTTAATTTGATATGCATCTGAATTCTTGTCTGTAATTCCGATTCCTTCGGATTGTGTTTCTGAAATTGAAAATGAAAATGGGAGTATGAGTGAGGAGAAGAGGTTTATTAGGAGAGAGACTCGGTACGAAGAAAGATATATATACAGAGAGAGAGATGGTGGTGTATGTATAGGTTACACACACAACGAAGATGATGCAATGCAGGAACCACATGGCAGTTGACAGTTGAAACGACGGTTAACATAAAACGAGGGAATTGTCATTATTAACGCGTGTTGTGTCTTAACATTTTTTCAGCGTTTTGAAAACCGGACCGGACCGGACCGGCCGGTCGGACCGGGAACCGGTGGATGGACCGGTCCGGTTAAGGGTCTTGAACCGTTTTTGGATGAACCGGCCGGTCGGACCAGTGAACCGGCGGTCGGACCGGAAAACCGGTGGTCTGACCGGTTTTTTGATTTTTTTTTATTTTTTATATATATATATTTATAAAATGTTTATAAAATCATCCGGTCCGACCTCCCGATTCGACGTCCGGTCTGGTTATGAAATGATTTTTTTATGTGTATTTTATTTATTTTATTTTTTCATTAAACCTACAACAAAAGCTATAACATAACTTGTATGCAATGTCACTTCCAATGTCATTTGTATGCATTAGAAATATTATATGTAGACAATTTTTCTATTTAAAATAAAGAGTAACTTACGGTTTCGTTTATGTGTTTTAACTATTTTAGCCTAAAATAGAATTTTCTATCAATCCAGTCCATGTAGTTTAAACAACTAACGGTTTAGGCCCCTCAAACTTAATTATTATAGTTATGTTTTAGTCCAAAACCTAACTATGGTTGGAGGCCAAAAACGTTAGTTGTTCAAAAGTCAAAACACATTGGCTGAATTGATAGAAGATTCAATTTTGGGTTAAAATAGCTAAAATGCTTAAACCAAAGAGGCCAAAACCGTAATTTAGTCTAAAATAAATTATGTTTTAGATAGATCTATGGTTTATGAACAAAACAAATAAAAACACGTGTAATTAAACAAGATACAAAAATATGACATTCACGTTGACATATGCTGCTTATATTTCTAAATGACTCTAAATTTCGATCCTTGTGACTTAGTTTTTTAAAATATTCAACTTAAAAATGTAATTTATTTAATAACAAATCTCCTGTAGTTTAAAAAATTAACAGTTTTGGCAGACCTATAACTAAAATTATTAAATGATATATGACGTAATAACTCCCAAAATTAAAATCAGATAGGCCAAAACCGTTCATCGTTTAAACGGCATAGGTTTTTTTGTTAGAAGATTATGTTTTTAGTTAAATATGTTGAAAAACTTATTTAACCCTCAAAGATGTAAAGCAATAAAAAAATAGGTAGCTTGCAATTTCAGGCAACTCTCCTGTTATATTATATTACTAGGCTAATACATGTGTATTACACATGTTAAATAGTTTAATTTTAAAATTATTTTATAAAAATAAAATACTATATGTTTTTCAAATAAGTTTTATTAAAAATTAAAATTTTGATTTATATATAATGTAATCATATTATTAATTAATTAATTAATTAATTAAAATCATTCATATTTAATAAGAAATAGATGATGAAAAAAATCAAAATTTAATAAAAATGACATACAAATATTTATTATGAGACAGATGGGAGAAAAACATTTTTTGAGTTGTCTAAAACGTTGACACATGTCCTGTTAAAACTTTTAATTATTATATGTCGTAGATTTTCATGTTGTAAGTTTTGTATGCTTGTTTCTGTATATGGTAAATGCATGTCTGTTTAAACACGTATAGAAGGGAGAACCAAGCTGGAAAGGTTTTTAAAATGTAGTCCATGGTTTTCAAGTGAGCTGAACGAACGGATCGAACACAAATTTATATCTGTATGATGACTGATAACAACTATTTTGAACGAACTCAAAATGTTTAGTTGGTAATGCATGTATAAACAGTGAACATTTAGATTGGAAATATAAGCAATTTTAAGCCATTAAGAATGTTTCAAGCATGAGTTAGGATACTAGTACACTAGAGTATTAATAATATTAATTTTTTTATATTAAATATATTTTAAGAATATGTATGAGCAAAGTTATGTGAGTATGATAATATTGATTTGATATAAGTATAATGTATAGATGATATGTGTGATACATGAATATTATGACCCCTCAAACATTAACGGTATTGAACGATGTTACTAATTTAAAGTATGAATCATGAAAAGGGTGCAATAAATATCAACTAGTTTAGCGGCACATCCAAAATTTCGCAGGCACTCGGTTTTTCGTAAAATGATAAAATGATTTCTTATAGTCAAACATACATAAGAAAACTCAATGATTTTGTGATGCACAAAGGTAGGTTGTGTTTATTTAATATGGTCTTCAAAAATAAATCAGAAACACTTCAAAGACATGGTGAGGGTTGTAGCAGCCTCGCGTCAAAATGATTACCATACCAATGTCAATAAAATAATGATAATGTCTTTATAATCTTTCTTTCTTATTATCTTTTATAATAAAAGTCAAATTTAATTCACCGTCTAATTAAGAATGTAATTAAATTCTATTAACTAATCTATAAATAAAAGTTTTCTAATGACACATGTTAGCTTTCTTACAGCACCTCAACTATAATATATCGGTCCTGCGGAGTTGTCCCAATGGTTGGGATTCCACATGTTGACCGAAAGGTTGCATGTTCGAATCTCGGCCATGGCATGGCTTTCAAAGGACATAGGACAATGACCTTTGTATGGGCAAAGCGAGTCCGTCCCGGTTTTACCCATGGATCAAGGCTGTGAGTCTCAAACCCAATAGTGGGTCGGTCCTGTGGGGTTTTCCCGGTCGAACGTCATGCCAAACTCTGATGCCTAGTGGGCCCGGTTAAGACAACACATTAGCCGGAGTAGGGTGTGGACCTCTCCTATGGATGGGGTGCGATACCTTCCAAACTAAGAAAGTCGCCGTTCGAAAAAAAACTGTAATTTATCGTCTCTCTCTCCTATTAAATACATCACATATTAAATAATAATATTAAATATTAAATATACTTTTTATATATTTTAAAATTAAAAAAAAATTAATACATTGAAAATATATTAATATTAAAAAACAAAATTTTTTTAAAATCAAATTGTTATAAATAATAAAATTTCAAAAATATTTTTTTTAATGAAATGTTTAAAAAAAAACTTTGAAAAATTTAATATTTAAAAAAATAATATAATTATTTTATTACATAAAGTATTAAATATATAAAGTTTTAATCACATGTTATATTTAAATATCATCTTGCAGTGTTTAAATTTTAGTTGACAACTATTTATCTTTTTTTTATTCAACTCGTATAATACACGGGGTAATAACCTAGTACTTGAATATATAGACAATAAATAATCAAAATAAACTTAACATTTCTACACAAAAACAAATATGACATCATCTTAACATTTGAAGACGTCAGTTTCAATCTAGCGAAAACAACTCAATTAGAGGATGTAATCTTTTTATAATAACATTTGAATCTGTCTCTAAACATGTACAAATAAATATTAACTGTATTTATTACCGTATAAATGTTTTTACATATTTTTCTGTCGGAGACGTCCTTCGTAACTCCAATTATTTCTTCCCTCTGTCCATTAGTCCTCCAATAAACAATTGTAGCAAGGTGCAGTTAGCCGTTGAAGATCGTATTTATGTGCAAAGATAATGAAAAATATAAACTCGTTATTGCTTAAGTTTAGTATAAAACTTTTTCAAACAACATTAATTAACTTTAAAAAAAACTTAGGAGGTGAGTTATTAAAATTTTCATGTTGATCGTAAATGGAACTGATTTGAGGAACCAGTAACTGGATAGTATTATATGCAATTTAAAACTAAAATATATAAATATGTTACAAATTTGACTGACTTATGCCTACAATACATTATTTTTATGTGGATTTTCAATGTTGATAAAGCATGTGTAAGCCTCAAAAGCTACACATGCATGACACATGTTTTAAAACAACTATTCAATTCAGGTTCCAGATTTTTCAAACAAACAAGTGAACTATACACCTTGAACACCCCACTTTACAAAAACTTTACAAAATATTTGATGTTATTTAAACATTCAACAACCAAAATTACATTAGAGTTATACACCAAAAACCTTTGTTTTAAACCAACAAAGAATAAACCCCAAACAAGTTTGATCTGAGTTCTTGCAAGGCAATCCGATCACAACCACTTTCACCCCTTTCGTTCGCCTGAAAACACCATAATTAAGTCACAGTTAGTTCGTTAGAACTAAGTAAGATCACCATGCCCACCCACCCGAGCTTACATGACCAAAATAGTCAATTTTGGTCAAAATCAGCACCCGGCGTATTGGTTGGCGTATCACATAGAGTTTCTGAAACTGGCGTATTGGTTGGCGTATCCCTGGCGTATGATACGTGGGGCACCCCCTGCACGACCATTTTTGATGTTTTAACCATCTCGACCCATTCTGCTCATTTCCGACCATTCCAATACACCCATAAACATTATATAACACCATATAAACATATTAAACACCTTAATTCACCAATTTATAACCATCATGGCCATAATGTCAAACGATTTACTAACGGGTCGTTTGTACCCAAAACACCATTGAAATCTTATTCCACAAGATTTCTCAACTTAAGTAAACCACTCCACTTGTGTGTTTACTAACTTGATTACACCCAACAATGGACATTCACACACCTTGTGAATAATCCAATGTCATGATCATACCACTTGTGATTCAAAACACCAATTTGAGTTTATCTCAATATAAGTTCACACGCCTTATGAACTCTTTCCATACATTCACCACACATACAATTAGACACCAAGTCAAATCATAATAAGCAAGTAAACACAATATCAACAATGAATTAAGTAATACACCACCTGTTGCCTATTATTGTCAAAACACCAATATCACAATCACCAATTCACCCAAAAGCCAAATCTTTCACTATAACATTCATGCATGCATAACACCATTACACGTAACAAGTAAAAGATTTGGGTGACTTACCTTGTTCCAACGCGCTATCCTCTATAACAAATTCCTTCCCGGGTCGTTTGGTTCCACTCACACCTTCACTATCAATTCCTATTATCAAAGCTAATAGGTTTAATATAAAGTTTGACTACAACTAGTCAAAATACACCCATTTACCCCATTGCCACCGTTATAATTATGATTTACTTCCAATTGGCCCTCAACCATATCAATTCACCTTTGTTGAGTTTATACACCCCCCATATTTCATACCACCATTAGTTTTAAACTAATTTTAAGACAAATGCCTTGGCATTTCATCAAGCACCTTTTGTGCAGTAAATTTTATGCACATATTGTCACACCCCCAATTTTCAACTAACGGAATCATACCGTTTGGGAACATGACAAACCAGGATCTCAGATCATTAGACATAACGAAGACCTCTATATGAATTTCAAAACATACTTTGGTCTAAAACATCAAAGTTTTTAAAAGTTGCGGAAGCGTTTTAAAACAATAACCAAAGTAACAGTTGTAATTTGCAAATTACAAAACAAAAATCCTCAAATGTGTAATTTAAACAATAAATGTAAAACATGCATGCGACTCTATCTCCTAGTCCATGCCAGCTTTGTTGCGCACCTTAGCGTCCTGAGAAAACATGTAAATCAAGTCAACACAAAGGTTGGTGCATAACACAGGTTTTAAGTATTCATAATGATCAAACGTACTTAAACTCGTGTAAACAGTCCTCCTACAAAGAACCTGTGTTTTAACAATAATCTAGTGTTATTCGAATTGTTGTCAGATGCTTGAAATCACATACGTGTCAACTCACGTATGCTAGTGTGTTAAGAATATGCATACGTATCTACGCGTGCCTTTGAAATCGTTTAAATAAAATCTTATATGATTTTATTTAAATAACCGTAATTATACGCGATTTCGTTTTCGATCAAAAATGTAAATTTTATTATCCTAATGCGTTCGTATTCTCGTTACGGTTCCAACGCAACTCGAACCGATCAAATCGGAGTTAGAATGAAAGATATATGACAAAATCACTAAAATGGTTAAAAAAACCAAAAACCGGCAGAGGCCGGGTTCGAACCCGCGACCTCCACCTCTTAGTACAATCACCTCACCACTTCATCTATTCCAGATTTTGTTAACATCTATGGTTTTTAATCCTTATAAGCCCATTCGGCCCACCAACCCAATTTGCTAATCAACACTTAACTATATGGGTTCCAATTTGAACTCCAATTCGACCGAGATCCAAACCCAATACATGGGGCTTTGTTTCTACAGGTCCAAAAGACTACACAGGTGATTTTAATTTGAAAACAAACAACCACAGCTTGCTTAATCGAGTGTTCTCAGATTCAAACTCAAATTCCAATTCCCAATCCTAAATTCAATAGATCCGTTACTGATAACGCACTAAATCATAGGGCTTTCCTTACTCTAGGGATTTCGAAACTCACTGCTTGTTTAATTCGAAAATCGTTCACTATTAACCCGTAATCCCCAAATCCGTTTCACTTAAGAACCCTAAAACCATAACTCCATCAATTCGTTGTTTTAATAACAAATTGATACATGGATTAGCTACTTCGAAACCTTATGAAACTATCAGTAATGATTAATTTGATTCTAGAACACATCTAGATAAAAATCCCCAAAACAGTTTTGTTACAAGAACCTTAGGATAGGAATCAATAAATTCATGTATGATTACAGAAATTGAAATGTGGTTTAGTATTATCGGAAGTTTCTGAAACTTTCTACATACTTTAATTGGATTCTTAAACATAATTGTATCGAAACACCCAAATCATCTTCTACTATGAACCCTAGAACTCGAAATGCTATAATTCGTTTTTGTTACATGAATTGAGGTTAGGGCTTAGCTTAATCGAGATATTTAGAGTGTGTAAGAGCAATAACTTACTTGGTTTTATGCTGGATTGTTGTAGAACGACTTGAGCCCTAGATTCGGCCTCCTTGAAATCGAGTTCTTCCACACGAAGCTTCACCGATCGAATTGTTGATAGCAATAAGCTCTGAGTGTACCGATTTGAGTTTAGGAATGTGAAATTGTGCGAATTGTGTTCGGTTTATACACATTTGATGCGAGCTATGGACGGTTACGACTTTTAGACATCAAATGAGTTAAATTCGAGACTCTAATGGGCTCATAACGGTTTCTACTCATTAGTGATCATCATTAGGATGATTAAGAGTAGTTAATTTCGATTTTTACTTGAAATGATTGTGAAATTCGACTTTCCATTGGCATTCAAACCGAATTTTGACTTTTAAAGTCAAAATCTTGCACTTAAACTTAATTACAACAAAATCATTGAAATTGTAATGTTTACAACTTGTTTTGCACCATAGTAACCCTTAAAATTTGTTTTTGTATGATTACCTAACATTTCGGTTAACAAAGTTGAACCGAAAATCCTGAATTATCACTAATTTGTTCAATTGGAATACTATTGGGCTCAAGTAATCCATTTGGGCTTCATTATTGCAATTGGGCCTACATTAAACTCATTGGGCCTATCTTGGCCTTACTGGGCCAACCTTGGCCTTATTGGGCCTACTTTGGCCTTATTGGGCCTAACTTGACTTCATTGGGCCTAATTTCTATACAATTGAGCCTACGAGAGTTAACGAGGTTAAGTCAAAAAGTCGGATTGTCACATCATCCCCTTATTGAAGGAATTTTCGTCCCGAAAATTAATAAGTGTTAGGAGTAGTTAGGAAACTACTTACGAGTTTAAATCGTACGTGTTAGTGTGATTTGGTCATTCCGTGTGCTTGCGTGTACTCACACACAAAGTCTAATGCTTGCAACATCACAACTAAATGTGATCGTTCAATGTGACTGTTTGCGTGTACACTAGTTAGTTCACCTAACTGTGACTGTTTGTGTTTGATCATACAGTGTTGTGTAACCTCACACATAGTGAGTGTCTGTAATTGTTTGTACTATGCAACCCCGCACATAGTAAAATGTGTGTAACTAATCATGCATGTACTACCATAACAGGTAACATATGAAATGTAGCACATAAAATGTATAAAATGTAATGTAGCACAAATGTTTGTAACAAAACCAATTGAGTAAAGTGTTTGTGCTCACAGTTTGAAATTTGCAGTGTTGATGTGTGAAGCATCACGTCATCCCCTTGTTGAAGGAAATTTCGTCCCGAAATTTAACGTGCGCCTTCAGTGTTTGTAGTTGTTGTTTTGAACAGATGAGGATACTTCTTCATCATTTGGTCTTCCCTTTCCCATGTGAATTCAGGACCACGTCTTGAATTCCATCGAACTTTGACTATCGGAATCTTGCTTTGCTTAAGTTGTTTGACCTCCCGGTCCATGATTTCTGCTGGTTCTTCAATGAATCGTAACTGTTCATCCACTTGTATTTCCTCCAATGGTACAATCAATGTCTCGTCAGAAAGACATTTCTTTAAGTTCGATACGTGAAAGACATCATGAACTCCACTGAGTTCATCCGGTAGTTTGAGTTGATACGCAACCGGACCAATCCTTTTCAGGATCTCAAAAGGTCCTACGTAACGTGGACTAAGCTTCCCGCGCTTGCCGAATCGTATCACACCTTTCCAAGGTGGTACCTTTAGAAGAACTCGGTCTCCTACTTGAAATTCCAATGGTTTACGACGTTTATCTGCATAACTCTTCTGTCGATCCCGGGCCGCTGCCATACGGTTCCGGATTTGTACAATCTTCTCTGTCGTCTCGTGCACTAGTTCAGGACCTGTAATCTGACTGTCACCAATTTCAGCCCAACAAACTGGTGAACGACATTTGCGACCATACAAAGCTTCAAACGGTGCTGCTTGAATACTTGTATGATAACTATTATTGTAAGAGAATTCCACTAACAGTAAATGATTCTCCGAGCTATCACCAAAGTCAATTACACAAGCTCGTAACATATCCTCGAGCGTTTGAATAGTACGTTCACTTTGACCGTCGGTCTGTGGATGATAGGCGGTACTCATATCCAAGCGAGTCCCTAATGACTTATGAAGTGATTTCCAAAAGTTGGAAGTAAATCGGGCATCCCGATCTGATATGATAGAGATTGGCACGCCATGCCGTGCTACCACTTCCTTGATGTAAATGCGAGTCAATTTCTCCATCTTATCAGTTTCCTTGATTGCTAAGAAATGTGCAGATTTCGTTAATCGATCAACAATTACCCATATCGTATCACAACCACTCGGTGTACGAGGTAACTTAGTAATGAAGTCCATCGAAATCTGTTCCCATTTCCACATCGGTATCTCTGGTTGTTGCAGTAAACCAGATGGCTTCTGATATTCAACTTTGACTTTCGAACAAGTCAAACATTTACTAACGTACTTAGCAATGTCAGCTTTCATGTGAGGCCACCAATACAGTGCCTTCAAATCATGATACATCTTGTCTGATCCCGGATGGACTGAATACCTGGACTTGTGTGCTTCATCCATCACGAGTTCCCTTAAACCTCCATACAAAGGTATCCACAGTCGATCAATAAAATAACGAATTCCATCAGACTTGACATCCAACTGTGTTTCCATTCCTCGTAAAGATTCCTATACTAAGTTTTCCGTTTTCAAGGCCTTGAGCTGAGCACTGCGTACCTTGTCAGGTAAATCAGTATGTATAGTCATCACAAGTGCGCGAACCCGTCTTGTTGAAGTATCTTTTCTGCTTAAAGCATCAGCTACCACATTAGCTTTTCCCGGGTGATACTTAATTGCGCATTCGTAATCATTCAACAACTCAACCCATCGTCGTTGTCTCGTATTAAGCTCCTTCTGATCAAATATATGTTGCAAACTCTTATGATCAGTGTAAATGGTACACTTAGTTCCGTACAGATAATGCCTCCAAATTTTCAAATCAAAAACCACTGCTCCTAACTCCAAGTCATGAGTAGTGTAGTTCTTTTCGTGTGGCCGTAGTTGCCTTGAAGCATAAGCAATCACTTTATCACGTTGCATCAACACACATCCCAAACCCTGTGCAGATGCATCACAATACACCACAAAATCTTCCGTCCCTTCCGGTAAGGACAGAATCGGTGCACTGCAGAGTTTCTGTTTCAATAACTGGAATGCAGCTTCCTGTTTATCCGTCCAGTTATACTTTGTCCCCTTATGCGTAAGAGCTGTAAGTGGTTGAGCGATTTTTGAGAAACCCTCAATGAATCGTCGATAATAACCCGCCAAACCAAGGAATTGTCGTACCTCGGTAGGGGTCTTTGGTGCTTCCCAATTCTTAATCGCTTCAATCTTTGCTGGATCAACATGTATGCCCTTTTCATTGACTATATGACCCAGAAATTGTACTTCTCGCATCCAGAAATCACATTTCGAGAACTTAGCGTACAATTGTTCCTGTTTCAATAATTCTAGTAGCAATCGAAGATGTTCAGCGTGCTCTTCTTCAGTCCGAGAATAGATGAGAATGTCATCAATGAAAACAATGACAAACTTATCAAGATAAGGTTTACAAACACGATTCATGAGATCCATGAATACAGCTGGAGCGTTTGTCAACCCAAATGGCATGACCAAGAACTCATAATGGCCATAGCGCGTCCTGAATGCTGTTTTTGGAATATCCTCCTCCTGGACTCTGAGTTGATGATAACCAGACCTGAGATCAATCTTCGAGTAGTAACTCGAACCTTGCAACTGATCAAACAGATCGTCAATTCTAGGTAACGGATACCGGTTCTTGATAGTAACCTTGTTCAATTCCCGGTAATCAATACACATACGGAAAGTCCCGTCCTTCTTCTTAACAAACAAAACTGGAGCTCCCCACGGTGAAAAACTAGGTCGTATGAAACCCTTATCCAACAACTCTTGCAGTTGTGTAGATAACTCTTACATTTCTGACGGTGCAAGTCGATAAGGCGCCCTAGCTATCGGTGCTGCGTCTGGTGTAAGGTCGATTCGTAATTCCACCTGTCTGATAGGCGGTAATCCGGGCAAATCTTCTGGAAATACCTCCGGAAATTCACAAACTACTGGTATATCTTCAATCCTCTTTTCAGCTACCGGCTTTTCAGTTATAAGTGCTATAACTGCCGTATGACCTTTCCGCAGACATTTGTGTGCTTTCATACAAGATATGAGACGCAGTGGCGTACTGCTCTTCTCGCCTTGTACATACAATGTCTCTCCCTGCGGAAGAGGTATACGAACAATCTTTTCATGGCATACGATTTCAGCCTGATTTTTGGACAACCAGTCCATGCCAATGACTACATCAAAACTGCCTAAGGCAATAGGCATAAGATCAATTTCTAATGTTTGACCCATCAAATCGAGTATACATCCCTTAAGGATTTGCTCACTTACAATTAACTTACCATTAGCTAATTCTACGGTGTATGGACTATCTAAGGCAGTGGGACTAACATTTAGCAACTTAGCAAATGAACTAGATACAAAACTCCGATCGGCACCAGTGTCAAATAACATAGAGGCATAGTGATTATTTAAGAGGAACGTACCCGTAACAATGTTGGGATCCTCCCGTGCTTGACGCCCTCCAATCACAAACGCCCTGCCCCTAGCACCATTGTTGTTGTTATTGTTATTATTGTTATTGGTGCCATTACCATTACCATTGCCGTTGCCATTGCCATTTGCATTATTATCCCCACCTTTCTTGAGTTGTGGGCAATCTTTCTTAAAGTGCCCCATCTTGCCACACTCAAAACAACCCTTCTGTGCATTGTTCTGATTATTATTCTGGTTGTTGTGATTGTTTTGCAGCTCTCCCCGACAATCCTTAGCTGCATGCCCCATCTTACCACACCTTTGACACTTAGCTCTATCACACTGATTACCTGCATGATGAAACCCACACCTGTTGCACTTTGGGTGCTTACCGATATAACCCCCTGACGATGATGATTGTTGACCACTATTTGAGTTGTGATAAGACTTGTTTGAGTCTTGTTTCCGGTTCTGCTGAGACGGTTGTTGGTTGAAGTTCCTGGAGTTGCTTTCCCACTTCCTTTTGTGGTCACCTACCTTTGTAGCTGAGGTTCGTTTAGGCAGAGTCCCCTGTAATACTGCCTGATCAGTAAGCTGATGCGCTAAACGAACAGCTTGTTGAATTGTTGTGGGATTTGCAGAAGTGACCAATCCCTGGATCTGAGGCATCAATCCCCCGATGTACCTCTCTATCCACTTGCTTGCTGGAGTGGCCATATGGGGTAGAAGTCTGGCCAGTTCGTGTGATCGAGTCGTGTACTCCTCGATGTTTGATCCCTCCATCTTTAGGTGCCAGTATTCTTCCTCTAGTTTTTGCATCTCACTACGAGGACAGTACTCCTCCTGCATTAAAGTTTTGAATCCATTCCAGGTCAAGGCATTAGCCTCACCCAATCCCAAGGTCTGAACATTTGAGTTCCACCAAGTCAAAGCTGGACCCTCCAATGTTCCCGTAGCATACTTCACCTTGTTCTCATCCGGACAATTGCACATCTCAAACACAGATTCAGCCTTCTCAATCCATCGTAGGAGTCCAATGGCTCCTTCCGATCCTTTGAAATTGTGTGGCTTACAGTCCAAGACCATCTTGAACGTGCATACCTGTGGGTTAACCAGTCCCCCTGCCGGACCCTGTGGCCCTGTGGTGTGTGTCTGAGCATATTGTGCGATTGCCTCAGCGACTCTGTTATTAATTAGCTCGTTGAGCTCAGCAACTGTCATGTGAACGTTCTCGTTGGCCATTATCTTCCTAGTTAAAAGAAATGTTAGAGCGCTATCAAAATCCAATGTGACATGTGTAAGCAAACAACAAACACAACATGTAATATATAAATCAACACAACTGTTAGAAATAAATAATAGCTTTTCAATAGATATAAATTTTGATTTGCGTACAATACTTTTGAAATCAAAACATAACTTTCCAAACATCTAGTGTAGGAACACAACCCGTTCCTAATAAGTTTAAACAAAACAAGGAAACTCAATCATCCTCAACAGTGGATTCAGGATCAGAATCAACAACTGGTGCTGGTTCTTCCTCTTCCTCCTCTTCATCCTCTTCCTCATTCTCAGAGGCCACTAAATCTTCCAAGGCTTCAATTCTGCCCTCCAAAATCTCTTCTCGGTTCTCTGAAGCTTCAAGACGACCAATCAAATTAATCATCTCATCCCGCATATCATTAACTAGATGGGCAAGATTATCTTGCCTCTCATTAGCATCCCATAGTTCCCGAGAGTTATACGCGATCCTGTCTTCTGCCCAGTACAAGTCTTCGCGCAGTTTGGCGATCTCCTCAGCATCCGTCCTTTGCCTCTTAGGCTCAGGAACATCCAATATCGGTGGTGGGTGTGTAGAAGGTCCCTCAGCAGGGATCTGCTGAGTGCCCTCCACTGGCTCCTCCTCCGGATCCTCATCCGGATCCTCCTCCGGGTCCTCCTCTGGATCCTCCTCCGGGTCTGAATCATCTCTCTCATATGGTGGAGGAGATGGGATAGGTGGTGCTGGTGATGATGGTGGTGCTGGAACCATCGGCTCCTCATCCTCAGAATCATCAATATAGATATACGATGCTGATGATGATGCCATGCCTGTTACATAATACCATATGTAAGTGCAGTGCCATGGAATGTGTAAGCAAGTCAATTACATAATGTCATATGTAATTTCTAAGTAATACGTGTAAGCATATGTGTCTAATGTCTAACAGTCATAGTCTAAGTCTACAAATGCAAACCTAGTTCGCTATAACCAATGTCTCTGATACCAATCTGTCACACCCCCAATTTTCAACTAACGGAATCATACCGTTTGGGAACATGACAAACCAGGATCTCAGATCATTAGACATAAGAAGACCTCTATATGAATTTCAAAACATACTTTGGTCTAAAACATCAAAGTTTTTAAAAGTTGCGGAAGCGTTTTAAAACAATAACCAAAGTAACAGTTGTAATTTGCAAATTACAAAACAAAAATCCTCAAATGTGTAATTTAAACAATAAATGTAAAACATGCATGCGACTCTATCTCCTAGTCCATGCCAGCTTTGTTGCGCACCTTAGAGTCCTGAGAAAACATGTAAATCAAGTCAACACAAAGGTTGGTGCATAACACAGGTTTTAAGTATTCATAATGTTCAAAACAACAGTTTGAATGTCAAGTTTGCAGATAACATAATCACACATGCATAGTCATGAAAGCTAGTCATATAAACTATTTACATAAGTGGTCGACACCGAAGCTGACGATTGCCATGCTATAGCATGTTTTTGCCTTGCCACTATTGTTTAGCACGAACAATAGTAATGTGTGTTTGGTCAGTCAAACACCTGCGTAGATCCCATCTACCAGGTGAGGTTTGTCAAACCTAATAGATCTATTTCCAACTACCACGCTTTGCGCTACGGCAAACTAAACGGTTCGAAGTGTGTAAGGACTTTTAAATGCTATGTTGTCACATAATGTAAACAACTAACTCATGCAAGTGATATGTATCTAAAAAGAGTTTGTTGCACATGTTTTCTCCCCCAAAACAGTTTAAAATAAGAAAGAGGCTGTGTACGCACCTTTGATAGTTGCGGAATGATCAAACGTACTTAAACTCGTGTAAACAGTCCTCCTACAAAGAACCTGCGTTTTAACAATAATCTAGTGTTATTCGAATTGTTGTCAGATGCTTGAAATCACATACGTGTCAACTCACGTATGCTAGTGTGTTAAGAATATGCATACGTATCTACGCGTGCCTTTGAAATCGTTTAAATAAAATCTTATATGATTTTATTTAAATAACCGTAATTATACGCGATTTCGTTTTCGATCAAAAATGTAAATTTTATTATCCTAATGCGTTCGTATTCTCGTTACGGTTCCAACGCAACTCGAACCGATCAAATCGGAGTTAGAATGAAAGATATATGACAAAATCACTAAAATGGTTAAAAAAACCAAAAACCGGCAGAGGCCGGGTTCGAACCCGCGACCTCCACCTCTTAGTACAATCACCTCACCACTTCATCTATTCCAGATTTTGTTAACATCTATGGTTTTTAATCCTTATAAGCCCATTCGGCCCACCAACCCAATTTGCTAATCAACACTTAACTATATGGGTTCCAATTTGAACTCCAATTCGACCGAGATCCAAACCCAATACATGGGGCTTTGTTTCTACAGGTCCAAAAGACTACACAGGTGATTTTAATTTGAAAACAAACAACCACAGCTTGCTTAATCGAGTGTTCTCAGATTCAAACTCAAATTCCAATTCCCAATCCTAAATTCAATAGATCCGTTACTGATAACGCACTAAATCATAGGGCTTTCCTTACTCTAGGGATTTCGAAACTCACTGCTTGTTTTAATTCGAAAATCGTTCACTATTAACCCGTAATCCCCAAATCCGTTTCACTTAAGAACCCTAAAACCATAACTCCATCAATTCGTTGTTTTAATAACAAATTGATACATGGATTAGCTACTTCGAAACCTTATGAAACTATCAGTAATGATTAATTTGATTCTAGAACACATCTAGATAAAAATCCCCAAAACAGTTTTGTTACAAGAACCTTAGGATAGGAATCAATAAATTCATGTATGATTACAGAAATTGAAATGTGGTTTAGCATTATCGGAAGTTTCTGAAACTTTCTACATACTTTAATTGGATTCTTAAACATAATTGTATCGAAACACCCAAATCATCTTCTACTATGAACCCTAGAACTCGAAATGCTATAATTCGTTTTTGTTACATGAATTGAGGTTAGGGCTTAGCTTAATCGAGATATTTAGAGTGTGTAAGAGCAATAACTTACTTGGTTTTATGCTGGATTGTTGTAGAACGACTTGAGCCCTAGATTCGGCCTCCTTGAAATCGAGTTCTTCCACACGAAGCTTCACCGATCGAATTGTTGATAGCAATAAGCTCTGAGTGTACCGATTTGAGTTTAGGAATGTGAAATTGTGCGAATTGTGTTCGGTTTATACACATTTGATGCGAGCTATGGACGGTTACGACTTTTAGACATCAAATGAGTTAAATTCGAGACTCTAATGGGCTCATAACGGTTTCTACTCATTAGTGATCATCATTAGGATGATTAAGAGTAGTTAATTTCGATTTTTACTTGAAATGATTGTGAAATTCGACTTTCCATTGGCATTCAAACCGAATTTTGACTTTTAAAGTCAAAATCTTGCACTTAAACTTAATTACAACAAAATCATTGAAATTGTAATGTTTACAACTTGTTTTGCACCATAGTAACCCTTAAAATTTGTTTTTGTATGATTACCTAACATTTCGGTTAACAAAGTTGAACCGAAAATCCCGAATTATCACTAATTTGTTCAATTGGAATACTATTGGGCTCAAGTAATCCATTTGGGCTTCATTATTGCAATTGGGCCTACATTAAACTCATTGGGCCTATCTTGGCCTTACTGGGCCAACCTTGGCCTTATTGGGCCTAACTTGACTTCATTGGGCCTAATTTCTATACAATTGAGCCTACGAGAGTTAACGAGGTTAAGTCAAGAAGTCGGATTGTCACACATATGTATATCCTCTATATAAACTCCATAAAACTCATATCTTGATTCAAGATCATTTAGATTCAACGTTATCACATATTTATCAATCACAATTTCATATTAACATCTATTTCATGTTTACACATTGATTTACATCCCCAAGTTCTTATCCCCCAAGAACCTTGCAACACCCCATCAACACCATGATATCAAAAATCATGAAATCATCAAAAATGTGTTCTTAGATGTTATAAATATGAAAACCATTAACAACTAACACCATATAAACTCCCAATTTCGGATTTTAACCATCCTACTCACACCCTCAATGGAGACCCACGAAAATCCCATGAAAACCCCCAAAATTCCATACCTAAATGTAGTATGATGCAAGGAGAACTCCTATTCAAGCTTGCATTGAAGATCAACTCACAAGTAGATCACCAATTTGGTCAATCTTTGAAATTTTTGGGTTTTCTCCTTGGTCTCACCCTCTGCACATCGACAACCACAAGAGAAATGGTCTTTTGACCATTTGACCACCCCCAATTTCATTTAACCCCCTTGTTATTTAAGTTTTAGCTATTGACACTTCTAACCCCTCAATTACTAGTTAAAACTAACTAACTTATATCCAACTTAATTAAGCTAGTCAACTCCCACTACAATATATATAACAAGTCTTTATTTAAACACCAACCAAATAAATATATAATTAAGATTATTCAATCTTATAAAATACCCTTTAATTAAAATAAACACAATCATTCACCAATCATGTTTTATTTATAATGTTTTTCACAAAATGGGTTGTTACAATACGAACCTTAAATAAGCATAACGACTGGCCGATAAAAATGGTTCAAAATTGATTTTTATCTTATTTTTCCAAGATATTAAATACAAAAAATATAAAATAAATTCAATAAAACTTATATTTTTATTTATTTGTGAAATTGCAAAGCATAATTTATTAAAAAACATAGAAAATATAGATGAAAACATCCATCATCTTCGTTGTTTATTGTTGTTTTCTTGGTCATCATTCTACGTTGAAAGTTGTCTCGTATTCGTTTTACATGAAAATCTATAATACCTAATAAGAGATTAACTATTTTGTCACATGACATTATTTTAGGCTATCTATGTCATATGTGTGCCACATGGCATCATTTTAGACTATCCACATCATACGTGTTATATGTCAATACTATATTAATAATATATATTTTAAAAATTAATTTCATTTAATAAATACAATTAATTCATGTGTTTTCTTTCCGTAGCGTAATTTTATGTGTTTTTCATTCGAAAATTTAATGTGTGTTATAGTTTGTCCACCTATATTTATTAGGTCACCCCCGGCCCCCTGGAGCTAAGCCCACTGAAATCCGAGGTATGAGCTGACAAAGTTGCGAAAAATTAGGGTTTTAAGAACCCTTCTTGCTCGGACCTAACCTTGACCAGATCTGACCCATTTTCTTCAACCCTACGCACACCAATCTGATACACACCAACACCTGAATAATCTCGAAGCTTTAGTTGAAGGTGTGGTTGAACACTCATGGTCGTCTCAACCACCCAGTTTGGCAAGAAACCCTACGGCCGAATGACTCTCTTCATTCGACACCCACCATTCGACCACCACCACCCTCATGCGCCGGTGACCTCATTCGCCCTAGCCATGCTTATTCGACCAGTGATCTTCATTCGACCAGTGACCACCATTCGACTGAACCACCTTCATTCGCCAAGGCTACCTCCTTCGGCGGCTATGGTTCCCTATTCGAACAACAGCTCATTCGCCAGCCACACCCTTCATTCGGCCATGTCTGTTATTCGGTCAACTACACCATCTCACCTGTATGATGCCATTCGCAAATCATGACACTCAAACCATCCTTCGTGAACCCATGTCATTCGGACAAAACTTCAGTCGCTTCACATGTTTCATTCGGCCAACAACCTGCACACAAGAAACTGTTATGGCCCAATATTGACAACCAGGGCCCAATAACAGCCCAAGACACAAGCCATAGCCCAAAAATCATTGTTGCGGCCCAGCACATTAGTTCACAGACCAGGTCAAATAAATAGGGCCCATACCCATCCACGGTTAAAGTAAAAAGAAACCTTAGTGGGCCAAGAACCCTAAGGCAGTATAACATCTAGGCCCAAAGACATTCAACAGGCCCATCGGCTCCTTTAAGGCCCAACCTAACATTAAGTAGGCCTAACAACATTTCTGGGCCCAGCAACAATGTCTTTCGGCCCATATCATCCTAGGCCCAATGTGAAGCCCACAAGGTTTAATTATCAATGATATTGGGTAACAAGTGGTAAAGAAGGATCATGTCACTAAAATGTTAGCATAACAACGAAACGGATGGATTAATTATGAGACAAGAGAGTTATAACCTTTAATCTACAATCTAAGTTTACACTTAGAACTATTTTGTCAAAATAATGAACTAGAGGACAACTTATAACCAATGATTGAATAAAGTAACTTAAACCTAGTGGGTTAAACGTATCAAACCTATAACAGATAGGTGGGGCCGAATGATGATCGAGACCATCAAGTGACGATCATGTAAAGTTAACACATACACGCGAACAAATTCCTTCAACTTATACTTATAATATGCAACAACGTGAAATCAATACAGGATCGTGAAAACAAACTCAATTACAATTCAGAGCGCGTGCATTCTTCGTTTAAGCTAAGTCAACCCAGTCACAACAAGGTGAGTTCATATGCCCCTTTTCTTTAATCTTTATTGATTTTAAACTCTCGGGGCTGAGAAACATGCTTTACTTTTATTTATTTAAAAGTTTTGCTTACTTATTGCTACTACTTTGATTATTTGATATTAAATTGCTTATTATCATAAATCATTGTATGCATGCTTGTTTGAATTCAAGAATACAGGAAAGATAAGATGATGATATTTTTAATATCATAACTCATCGATACAATAGAATAACTTAGTAGTAAGTTAACTCTTACAACACTTAGTTATTCTTACAAGAAATGGCATTGTAACAATTACAAGGAAACATGATGACATGATTGCAAGAGCAAAACACAAGAATGATATAAAGATAATATATCTTTACTACATCATTCAATACAAGAGTTAAATAAGTGTAATAAGACTAGTTCTTATAACACTTAACTTTACAACTCAACACATATTACAAGAGAACAAGGAACATGGAATGATAATCATGATAACATAATTTCTTGATAACAACATCATTCACTCAATTAATTAACATAACCTAATAAGACTAGTTCTTATTTAACTTTGTTAATATCACGGAGAACATATGACAATGAGAACAAGAGTACAAGTGAATACAATTACAATTAATTACATTTGACCTGTTTGCATTATATCACTTCAATCATGTGCCAAATTGTTCAAGTTGATCATGTAAGCCCCTTTAATTCGCTGACCAGTTAGTTTGACGTGACTAAACCGACGATAGCATAGTGGTACCATAGGTTTGACAAACCTCTAGCTTGTAGGGCTAGTATGTTGATCGTATTGATTCATTGGCCGGTAACGTATGACCGGTGACAGGGCGACCTCAAGTCAGGTTCTGGTAAGCGACACATGGTGATATTAATCTACAGTGATAAGTAATTAATCCAGCGAAAACCCTATTGACTGGTAGGTTGAGAAGGTGATCTGCTCTCATGTTACACTACTAGTAATAGATTTCGTTGAGGACAATAGACATACAAAGTGGTAGAGATAAATCGGATGCATTGAAATCTGATTACGTGAGGATTTCAATGGATTCCTTTTAGGCTCTATGCACTAGGGTTCAAGGACAAGTTACAAGGGGTTAACTCACACTCTTAATATTTAATAGAGTATCATCAGTTAACCCACCTCAAATAAAGAATAATACAAGGACAAGATTATATTAATCTATAATTCCTTAATACATCGAGGGTTATCAACTCTTCAGTTGATAATTAAATCCCATACAGTATATTATTCTATCATAAATACAATAACTGAGTACATATCAAATACGATGAACAAACGGGTAATGGATATCCTTAGTTGTATCGCAAGTAGGGTAGAACTTGACTAGGTATGTGGTGGGATAGCGTCTGGGCTTGACCCTTTCAGGATTCCCTATATATAAGCATACTTGTTTAGGTGATACTCTACTTGTACATATAACTAAGGAGAGGCCATTGGGTGGTACAGATGAAACAAGTATTACAAGTAACAAGTATGACATTGTGGATGTGTGCATGATCAATCCAATGGTTTCAATCTACTTATTTATGAACTCACCAACCTAGTGTTGACTTTGTTTAAATGCATGTTTTCTCAGGTGACGAACAGGTGTAGATACAATTGTGCAAGTGTTAAGCTAGTGGACTCTTAGAAGACCTAGCTTACTTTTGACTGCATACTTTTGATATGACAAAACATTGAATCACTTTTGTATATCTTGTACAGTTCAAGATATAAACTCATTGATTCTTTTTGAATAGATTTACTTAGTTAAATTATGATGTACAATGTAGTTTAACTTTGTAATTCTATTTCATGTCATGATTAGCATTTCTCATTTATATCTCATGTGCTATGTAAACAATCTGATCAATTGATTATCACTCAAGGATATCGCGCCCCGGGAACCTTCCGCCCGACGGGGAAACCCGATCCGTCCCCGCCGGCCCGGGGTGTGACAGATTGGTATCAGAGCCATGGTTATAGAGAAATATAGGTCATATTACTTAAACGGTTTGGCCTAGACTATAACCTAGGGACCCTCATGTAGAGTTTTTATGATATAGGATTCTATTTGCATAATGTCTTCTGCTTCTGATCACTGCACTAACCGATTTCTTTTCGGTTATGATCAGAATGCCGCCGCGAAGACAACCACCTCTATTACCGTTGACTCAAGGTTCAGCTCCGCATTCATCGACTCCATCACCAGCTGACTCTCCTCCACATTCACCTCCACCTCCTCCTCCTCCTCCACACTCTCCACCAACAGGCTCAAGCAATGTTCAGATGATAGATCCTGCTACTATCGCTTTGGCAACCCTGCTGAGTACTCAACTGACAAGTCAGCTGAAAGATGTCATCCCAGAGATGATAAACAGGATTCAAGGCCACAGCAACAATTCTGGCCATACTACAGGAGAGGCTAGTGGAAACACTAGCCATACTTCGGACTACTCCTACAAGTCTTTTGTAGGATGCAAACCCCCAAGTTTCACAGGAGTCGAAGGAGCTGTTGGACTGATCCAATGGCTAGAAAAGATGGAGAACACTCTGGACATTAGCAACTGTCCAGAACACCATAAAGTTCGCTATGCAGCTGGTTCATTCAGCAAGCGAGCACTAACATGGTGGAATGCTCAGATTCGAGCAAAGGGAAGAGATGAAGCAATGGCGATGCCATGGGCAGAATTTAAGCTTCTTCTGAGGAACGAGTTCTGCCCGAAGCACGAACTACAACTGCTGGAGACGGAACTCTCGAACCATGTAATGAAGGGAGCTGACCATATGACTTTCACCACTCGCTATCATGAGTTGGTAGCTTTGGTGCCAGAAATGGTACCAACATTGGAAAAGCTGATTGACCGTTATGTGGCGGGATTACCTTCTTGCATCCAAAGTATCGTGTTGGCTGCTTATCCTGCTACTTTGGAGGCTGCTATCTCCCTCTCAGCTAAACTTACCAAGGTGATGGTAAAGTCTGGAGTTTTAAAGGATGAGGCTGACTCAGTCAGGGCTGGAACTTCAAGGAAGTCGGATAAACGTCCGGCTAAGAAACAAAAAGTGGCAAGGAACTTTGCTGCCACTACTCAGGCCCCAATGCTTAAACAGCCACCACCACTACAAGTCAGGAAGCCCTACACTGGCACTGCACCTTTGTGCAATACTTGTCAGTATCATCATGCGCCAAACTCTCAGTGCATGCAATGCACAAACTGTGGAAAGTTTGGCCATTGGGCAAACCGCTGCAGGAGCACGGGAGCTCCAAACAGAAACAACAATGCAGCCACTACTGCTGCTGCTACTGATCGCAGGTCTTGCTACAACTGTGGTGAACCTGGTCACTTCTCTAGGGATTGCCCCAAGAGAAATCAACAAAGGGCTCAGGCACCAAGGGGACGAGCCTTTCAAATAAGAGCTGCTGCAGCTAGACAAGACCCGAACGTCATTATGGGTACATTCCTTCTATCTGATTTCTATGCATCTATATTATTTGATACTGGTGCGGATCAGAGTTTTATCTCATCCGATTTTGCTAGCCATCTTAATCATGCTGAGGAATCATTAGACTCCCCTTATAGTATTGAGATAGCTAATGGCAAACAGATTACAGCTGACACAGTACTTAGGAATTGCCCACTAACACTTGGTGATCATACATTTTCCATCGACTTGATACCGATGGAGCTAGGCAGTTTCGACATCATCATCGGAATGGATTGGCTATCTCTTAACCGAGTTGAGTTCATCTGTTCTGATAAACTACTACGTATTCCTATGGAGAACAATGAGGTCTTGGAGATTCGAGGAGATCAAGCGAAACGCAGTGTCAAGATAATTTCATGCATGAAAGCTCGCAAGTGCTTGAGGAAACAATGTGTTGCATTTTTAGCTCACGTGATTCAGAAGGACAAGAAAGAGATCAAGATTCAAGATGTGCCAGTGGTGAGAGATTTTGCAGAAGTGTTTCCGGATGACTTACCGGGACTGCCACCTGAGAGATCAGTACAGTTCCGAATCGATTTGATTCCGGGAGCAACTCCTGTAGCTAAGTCTCCCTACAGACTTGCACCATCGGAGATGCAAGAGTTGTCCAACCAGTTACAAGAACTTCTCGATAAAGGGTTCATCCGACCGAGCTTTTCCCCGTGGGGAGCTCCGGTTCTTTTTGTCAAAAAGAAGGATGGAACTTTCAGGATGTGCATTGATTATCGAGAGCTCAACAAACTCACCATCAAGAATCGGTACCCGTTACCGAGGATTGATGATTTATTTGATCAATTACAGGGAGCACAGTACTTTTCAAAGATAGACCTGAGATCAGGTTATCATCAGCTCCGGATACAAGAAGAAGACATACCCAAGACGGCTTTTCGTACCCGATATGGACATTACGAATTCATGGTGATGCCATTTGGATTAACGAACGCACCGGCTGTGTTCATGGACTTGATGAACCGGGTGTGCAAGCCGTATCTAGATCAGTTTGTGATCGTCTTCATCGACGATATACTGATTTACTCAAAGAACGAGAAGGAACATGAACAACACCTCAAGACAGTTTTGGAGCTTCTGAAAGAAGAACGACTCTATGCCAAATTCTCAAAGTGTGAATTTTGGTTAAGAGAAGTTCAATTCTTGGGTCACGTGATTAACAGTAATGGTATTCACGTGGATCCTGCCAAGATTGAAGCAATCAAGAACTGGGATGTGCCTACAACACCGACAGAAATCCGATCATTTTTGGGATTGGCAGGTTATTACAGGAGATTCATTTCGAATTTCTCTAAAATAGCCTTGCCTCTCACCAAACTCACACAGAAGACTGAACCTTTTGTGTGGACTCAGAAACAAGAAGAGGCATTCCAGACATTGAAACAAAGATTGTGCAATGCTCCAATCTTAACACTCCCAGAAGGCAATGATGACTTTGTAGTTTACTGTGATGCTTCCCATCAGGGACTCGGATGTGTTTTGATGCAACGAGACAAAGTCATTGCTTATGCCTCACGACAGCTGAAGATACATGAGAAGAATTACACAACACACGATCTTGAACTGGGAGCTGTTGTTTTTGCACTAAAGATTTGGAGGCACTACCTGTACGGTACCAAATGCACTATCTTCACAGATCACAAGAGTTTACAGCACATCTTTGATCAGAAGGAGCTTAACATGAGACAGAGACGTTGGGTTGAACTTCTGAACGATTACGATTGTGTGATCAAATACCATCCGGGCAAAGCAAATGTTGTTGCAGATGCTTTGAGTCGGAAGGAAAGAGTCAAACCCTTACGCGTTCGTGCCATGGGAATGACAGTGCAAACAAGTTTGAGAGACCACATTTTACAAGCACAACAGGAAGCAGTGGCAAGAAACAACCTGAAACGCGAGCTCGATTGTGGAGCCGAGAAACACTTCAAGACAAAACAAGACGGAGTTATCTACTACCTGGATCGTGTTTGGATTCCAGCATTAGATGAACTTCGAACACTCATACTTGACGAGGCACACAAGACACGTTATTCAGTTCATCCTGGTGCCGATAAGATGTACCAAGACCTTAGGTCATTTTATTGGTGGCCGGGTATGAAGAAAGACATTGCCACTTATTTTGGCAAATGTATCACATGTGCCAAAGTCAAAGCTGAACACCAGAAACCTTCGGGTTTGCTGGAACAACCGGAGATACCACAATGGAAGTGGGAGCAAATAGCTATGGATTTCATTACCAAGCTGCCCCGCACTTCCAGCGGACATGATTCGATTTGGGTCATCATTGATAGATTGACCAAGTCTGCACATTTCTTGCCGATCAGAGAAACGTACAAGATGGAGAAACTTGCAAGACTATACATTGATGAGATAGTAGTAAGACATGGCGTGCCATTATCTATTATCTCCGACCGGGACAGTCGATTCACTTCGCGGTTCTGGCAATCATTGCAACAATCCTTAGGGACAAGTGTTAACTTGAGCACTGCTTATCATCCACAAACGGATGGACAAAGCGAGCGCATTATTCAAACCCTAGAGGATATGTTGAGAACATGTATCCTAGACTTCGGTGGAAGTTGGGACACACATTTACCACTCATTGAGTTCTCCTACAACAATAGCTACCACATCAGCATTGGATGTGCTCCTTTTGAAGCACTCTACGGTAGAAAATGTCGGTCTCCAATTTGTTGGACCGAAGTGGGAGACAACAGAATAACTGGGCCTGAGCTTATTCAGGAAACTACTGATAAGATTGCCCAGATACAACAACGATTACAAGCAACACGTAGTCGCCAAAAGAGTTACGCAGACAAACGGCGCAAGCCTTTGGAATTCGATGTGGGTGACCGTGTTATGTTGAAAGTGTCCCCATGGAAAGGCGTAGTTCGGTTTGGGGCTAAAGGCAAGCTAGCACCTCGGTATGTCGGACCGTTTGAGATTACTCAACGCATAGGTCCTGTGGCATACAGACTCAGACTCCCTGAGGAACTTAGTGGAGTACACGATGTGTTTCATGTATCAAATCTCAAGAGGTGCTTAGCAGACGAAACATTGATCATACCATTGGAAGAGATACAAATTGATGAGCAATTACATTTCATTGAAGAACCTGTAGAGATTATGGAACGTGAAGTCAAGAGGCTGAAACGAAGCCGTATTCCTATTGTAAAGGTTCGATGGAACTCCAAGCGTGGACCAGAGTTTACCTGTGAGCGCGAGGACAACATGAAAGCAAAGCATCCCCATCTGTTCGAGAATTGAAACCCGACTTTGATGCTTAAATTTCGGGACGAAATTTCTTTAATAAGGGGAGACTGTAACAGCAAGTGCCAGATCGTCCGGCAAGTCCGTACGGTATGTGTACTTTCACCTTATACTATGTGTAAATACATGAACATGAACAGTTATCGCATTATCAGAATTCAGAATACAATACACAGTTGTACGTATTTTAGTGCAAACTTAAATACATTAAGTACAACGCACATTTGAAATATTAGTTGTGTTTATTAAGTGAAAACTTAATCACAGTTAACACAACGAATCACGAGAAACAACAGTTTACAAGTGAACAAAGAAAGCAAATCGGTTGCGATCTGATATCCACAGATGACAGGAATCAGATGGCCGACGAATCATTACAAGAACAATGTGAAAACATGATGTTTAGTTGAGTCCGACAGTGAGGAAACACAATTCAAACACAAATACAGTGTTATTTCAGAATAACGAACTGACAGTGTGTTTGCGTGGGTGACGATTCACACAAACATATCTGTGAGTTTAGAGTTTTGAAATAATGACTGAAAAGTAGAAAACAAAAGTCAGAAAAGCAAAACCATCGTCGTATTCGTTCGGGTGACGATTCGAACGAATCACGCGCGAAGGTGACGCGATCTGACGAAACGAAAAACGAAAACACGACACGAACGAAAATAAACTTAATAAAATAAAATAAATAACGTTTTACAATTTTGAAACTCATCAAATAATGTAAAATCATATTTCTTGTATTTATTACAATTTAAATTACGCGTAATTTTCCGGTTACGCGACGAAATTACGAACCGAGCAACGAAAACGAACCCGAACACCCTCGGGGTATAAATACCCTCGATTGAGTCATCTTCCTCATTTTTCTCATCCCCACTCTCTCTCTACACTCAAAATCCCGGTTTCACCATTTTAGGGTTTTCTCAAGCTTTAAACCTCCATAACTTTCTTGTTCCTCAACCAATTCGAGTGATTCTTTCGCCCACGCGTAGCCCTCGACACCCTCTACACGAAAGTACAACCGATCTGGAGCTAAGCCCACTGAAATCCGAGGTATGAGCTGACAAAGTTGCGAAAAATTAGGGTTTTAAGAACCCTTCTTGCTCGGACCTAACCTTGACCAGATCTGACCCATTTTCTTCAACCCTACGCACACCAATCTGATACACACCAACACCTGAATAATCTCGAAGCTTTAGTTGAAGGTGTGGTTGAACACTCATGGTCGTCTCAACCACCCAGTTTGGCGAGAAACCCTACGGCCGAATGACTCTCTTCATTCGACACCCACCATTCGACCACCACCACCCTCATGCGCCGGTGACCTCATTCGCCCTAGCCATGCTTATTCGACCAGTGATCTTCATTCGACCAGTGACCACCATTCGACTGAACCACCTTCATTCGCCAAGGCTACCTCCTTCGGCGGCTATGGTTCCCTATTCGAACAACAGCTCATTCGCCAGCCACACCCTTCATTCGGCCATGTCTGTTATTCGGTCAACTACACCATCTCACCTGTATGATGCCATTCGCAAATCATGACACTCAAACCATCCTTCGTGAACCCATGTCATTCGGACAAAACTTCAGTCGCTTCACATGTTTCATTCGGCCAACAACCTGCACACAAGAAACTGTTATGGCCCAATATTGACAACCAGGGCCCAATAACAGCCCAAGACACAAGCCATAGCCCAAAAATCATTGTTGCGGCCCAGCACATTAGTTCACAGACCAGGTCAAATAAATAGGGCCCATACCCATCCACGGTTAAAGTAAAAAGAAACCTTAGTGGTCCAAGAACCCTAAGGCAGTATAACATCTAGGCCCAAAGACATTCAACAGGCCCATCGGCTCCTTTAAGGCCCAACCTAACATTAAGTAGGCCTAACAACATTTCTGGGCCCAGCAACAATGTCTTTCGGCCCATATCATCCTAGGCCCAATGTGAAGCCCACAAGGTTTAATTATCAATGATATTGGGTAACAAGTGGTAAAGAAGGATCATGTCACTAAAATGTTAGCATAACAACGAAACGGATGGATTAATTATGAGACAAGAGAGTTATAACCTTTAATCTACAATCTAAGTTTACACTTAGAACTATTTTGTCAAAATAATGAACTAGAGGACAACTTATAACCAATGATTGAATAAAGTAACTTAAACCTAGTGGGTTAAACGTATCAAACCTATAACAGATAGGTGGGGCCGAATGATGATCGAGACCATCAAGTGACGATCATGTAAAGTTAACACATACACGCGAACAAATTCCTTCAACTTATACTTATAATATGCAACAACGTGAAATCAATACAGGATCGTGAAAACAAACTCAATTACAATTCAGAGCGCGTGCATTCTTCGTTTAAGCTAAGTCAACCCAGTCACAACAAGGTGAGTTCATATGCCCCTTTTCTTTAATCTTTATTGATTTTAAACTCTCGGGGCTGAGAAACATGCTTTACTTTTATTTATTTAAAAGTTTTGCTTACTTATTGCTACTACTTTGATTATTTGATATTAAATTGCTTATTATCATAAATCATTGTATGCATGCTTGTTTGAATTCAAGAATACAGGAAAGATAAGATGATGATATTTTTAATATCATAACTCATTGATACAATAGAATAACTTAGTAGTAAGTTAACTCTTACAACACTTAGTTATTCTTACAAGAAATGGCATTGTAACAATTACAAGGAAACATGATGACATGATTGCAAGAGCAAAACACAAGAATGATATAAAGATAATATATCTTTACTACATCATTCAATACAAGAGTTAAATAAGTGTAATAAGACTAGTTCTTATAACACTTAACTTTACAACTCAACACATATTACAAGAGAACAAGGAACATGGAATGATAATCATGATAACATAATTTCTTGATAACAACATCATTCACTCAATTAATTAACATAACCTAATAAGACTAGTTCTTATTTAACTTTGTTAATATCACGGAGAACATATGACAATGAGAACAAGAGTACAAGTGAATACAATTACAATTAATTACATTTGACCTGTTTGCATTATATCACTTCAATCATGTGCCAAATTGTTCAAGTTGATCATGTAAGCCCCTTTAATTCGCTGACCAGTTAGTTTGACGTGACTAAACCGACGATAGCATAGTGGTACCATAGGTTTGACAAACCTCTAGCTTGTAGGGCTAGTATGTTGATCGTATTGATTCATTGGCCGGTAACGTATGACCGGTGACAGGGCGACCTCAAGTCAGGTTCTGGTAAGCGACACATGGTGATATTAATCTACAGTGATAAGTAATTAATCCAGCGAAAACCCTATTGACTGGTAGGTTGAGAAGGTGATCTGCTCTCATGTTACACTACTAGTAATAGATTTCGTTGAGGACAATAGACATACAAAGTGGTAGAGATAAATCGGATGCATTGAAATCTGATTACGTGAGGATTTCAATGGATTCCTTTTAGGCTCTATGCACTAGGGTTCAAGGACAAGTTACAAGGGGTTAACTCACACTCTTAATATTTAATAGAGTATCATCAGTTAACCCACCTCAAATAAAGAATAATACAAGGACAAGATTATATTAATCTATAATTCCTTAATACATCGAGGGTTATCAACTCTTCAGTTGATAATTAAATCCCATACAGTATATTATTCTATCATAAATACAATAACTGAGTACATATCAAATACGATGAACAAACGGGTAATGGATATCCTTAGTTGTATCGCAAGTAGGGTAGAACTTGACTAGGTATGTGGTGGGATAGCGTCTGGGCTTGACCCTTTCAGGATTCCCTATATATAAGCATACTTGTTTAGGTGATACTCTACTTGTACATATAACTAAGGAGAGGCCATTGGGTGGTACAGATGAAACAAGTATTACAAGTAACAAGTATGACATTGTGGATGTGTGCATGATCAATCCAATGGTTTCAATCTACTTATTTATGAACTCACCAACCTAGTGTTGACTTTGTTTAAATGCATGTTTTCTCAGGTGACGAACAGGTGTAGATACAATTGTGCAAGTGTTAAGCTAGTGGACTCTTAGAAGACCTAGCTTACTTTTGACTGCATACTTTTGATATGACAAAACATTGAATCACTTTTGTATATCTTGTACAGTTCAAGATATAAACTCATTGATTCTTTTTGAATAGATTTACTTAGTTAAATTATGATGTACAATGTAGTTTAACTTTGTAATTCTATTTCATGTCATGATTAGCATTTCTCATTTATATCTCATGTGCTATGTAAACAATCTGATCAATTGATTATCACTCAAGGATATCGCGCCCCGGGAACCTTCCGCCCGACGGGGAAACCCGATCCGTCCCCGCCGGCCCGGGGTGTGACATATTAGGCTCGAACCGGGATTAAAGCTCTGATTCATTCCTTCACCTGGGTATCCATTAAATTGCATTTAACAAGGTTTGAAACCAATATCTCCACTTTGAAAGTGTGAGCCTTAACCAATTGAGGCAATTCTTCGCATGTTTCGAGTCTAGTTGATTGGGCCGGAGTATGATTTTACTGTCAGAAGTTACAGAAGTAAACGGGTCTGAGTCCGAGTATGGGTTCGGTTCCGGGTCCGGGGATGGGTCGATTTGAGAAAAGAGACATAAACCCTTGAGAGACGTTGATACTAGGGTTCAGTTGTTCGACAAACACAGTTTCTGATGTCGACCGCAACGACGAAGCAGAAGAAAGCGCAACAACAGGCTGAACTTCTTAGCACGCTCGATGATTTCACCAGCAAAGAAAATTGGGACAAATTCTTCAGTATCAGAGGCACCGATGATTCTTTCGAATGGTATGCCGAGTGGCCTCAGCTCCGTGATCTTCTTCTTACACAGCTTTCGCCACCACCGGAAGCCACCGGAGAGTCACCGGCGGAATCGGAGGTTCAGATTCTTGTACCCGGTTGTGGCAATTCTCGGCTTTCTGAACAGTTATACGACGCCGGATTTCGTTGTATTACTAATATTGATTTCTCGAAAGTTGTGATTGGAGATATGTTGAAGCGGAATGTGCGTTCTCGTCCTTGTATGCGGTGGAGGGTCATGGATATGACTAGTATGCAGGTATTGTGTTTTCTTCAGTTTCTTTTACATGCTATTATCAGTTATAGTTATCTGTTGCAGTGTTGCCACAAACACAAATTGGCCTGTTCACAGAAACAACTATAGAATGTAATCTGTCTATGCTTTCCAATGACATTGTTATATATAGTAAACAAGCTGTTTTCAAGTGAGTTTTTTTATTTTATTGTTATTATTTTTTGAACCTTTTAACAGCGAGATTCAAGAGAGTTTGAGCTGAGAGTTTTTAAACGGTCCAACCTACAATTTACAAACTTCTGGTGTAATAGTTGATGCATTGAATTTATTTGTGTGAATACAACTTAGTTTTTAGCTATAACATAGACTGTGAAGAAATGCAATGGTTTTTAGCTAAAAAAGAATTCAACTAGTTTACAATAACATGATCCATAGTTAATATGAATGAAGCAGGGTATGTGTTTTAGTGTTGAAACCTTTTTGATTGCTGCATGGACTATATAGGCATTATAGCAGCTTCCTCACGGTTCTTTCTGTTGACTGTAATCATGGGTGAGTTCTTCTATATAGCCCTTTTATAGCTTGTCTAATTTGTTTTGGACTTGAAACTAACGATTCATTGAGAGAAAAGAAGTAAATGATATATACCGAAGAAAAAGAAGAAATTGATATACATTAAATAAGTGCATGTAACTGTATGCTGTTTGACATCATACATCACGGAGAACTTCTATTCATACGCTCCTTTGGTGAACAATTTGCTAGGATTTGGGACATTAGAAGAATATTTGGCTAGGGATCTGGTTTAGCATTGAAAATGAAAACTAAATGGATTAAGGAATACTATTGAGAGGGATTCATTTATCAAAACAAACAGGGAAGTATAATCATAAGTGTCTTTGATATAACAAGCTGGCTGGGATATCACGATACAAGTAAGATTAAATTAAATTCAATAAAAATTCATTTAAATAAACAAGGTTATAGGCAAGATTTAAAGCAACCTATAATTTTTTTTAAAGAATTTGGTTTTACACTTTTTACTTTTATCAACCCTCTTTTCTGACCGCTGTTTCTTTCCAGTTTGCAGATAAGTCATTTGACATCGTTCTTGATAAGGGAGGATTAGATGCTTTAATGGAACCTGAGCTTGGGCCTACGCTTGGGACTCAATACGTATCTGAGGTCTCTTTGAGTCAATTTTGATTGCAGTTTGCAAACAATGTTTAATTTCATGTGTCCTGAAAAGTGGATGCAACTTACCTGAATGAATATTGGGGATGTGCTTTACCAGGTGAAAAGAGTTCTGACAGATGGCGGAAAATTTATTTGTCTCACCCTTGGAGAATCTCATGTGTTAGGTATCAATTCACACAGATTCTGTTTTTGCGTTTGATGATTCACACATTTTCATCAATTCATAATTGTATTTTTTTATACCTAGAGAAGTTTGAGATGCTTTTTATCACTATGTAGATTTTTAATCATACATTATTTCGTCTTTTTCAGGCATGTTTTTCCCCAAATTTCGTTACGGATGGAAAATTAATATTCATGTACTGCCTCAAAAACCATCTAAAAATTATAAACCAAGTTTAAGAACTTTTTTGGTGGTTGCTGAGAAAGCAAGTCCCAATACACTGCAGACGATATTGACTTCTTTTCATCATGATACACTCGGTAACGGTGATCAGGTACATGGATCTATTGGAAATTTGGAATTATTTTTCTTGGGTGGCATTTTTCTCTCAATTTACTTACCAATGGGTTGATTTAGGTTGTGTTTTGTTTCAAGCACGTCAAATAGAAATATTTGAGAAAACAAAGTTGTTATCTGAAGATTTTGATTATTGTTATTTTAAGATTCTGAATTAACACATGAATTTTATTGATGAACATTTTAGATAGACCATAGAAGAAAAAAGCTATTGTTGGTCAGCTCAGTGGCCTGTCTCAGCCATACTAAGCCCTTTTAACACTTTAGCTGAGTCATCAGACCTATCCGTTCCACACAATGTGCCACCTTTACTTTTTCTATGGGGGATATATCATATTTTTATTGCTCTTGACATAATCAAACCTTTTTTTGCATGTAATATTGCATATACGTCTAGGCTTGTGGTATTACTGAAGCACTTGAAACGGAGAACAAAATCAGAACAAATTGGTCTAGTGGTAAAGATATACTGTACTCACTTGAAGACCTAAAGATAGGTGTCAAAGGGGATATATCAAAATTTAGCCCGGGTCTTCGTGTACAACTCACTTTAGGTGGACCCAGGCAGTCTTGCTTCTGTTACAACACTGTACTTCTTGATGCTCGGCAAAACTCAGACGATTTTCTGTATTATTGTGGGGTTTTTATTGTACCCAAGGTCAGTCTTTGTTTTAAGATGCTTACCTTTGTACTTCTCAAGGAAAGAACACACACATGCACACAGACGCATATAGACATGCAAATTACATATATAGGATCATTTCATAACACAAATATTTTAAGAACTGCAAGAACTCCTGTCAATAGTTCATACATTTTGAAGTTTGTACTTTTATACAGGGCCAGCCTCCCTTCACAAATATTGAGGCAAGGTTTTGGGCCCCAACCGTGCGGGTTATGTTCGCTTTTCGTACATATTATTTATTTTGTCGTTTTAAATCTGAAAAATTAGAGAGTCTAGTTGTATTATTAAAATAGAGAGTTTGTTTAAGGTTTGTTGTTTCCAAATAATTACACCTTATACGTTTTTGTTTCATCTCTATTTGACGTTAAAATAAATTTTTTATTAATGGTACGAGTGAAAGATTTAGACTAACTTTCTAGGTGATACACAGGGTAATCAAATTGATTAACAAAGAGATGCAAGATTACAAAATATTATCACTAAGTATTATATTTTATAGCATTCATTGTTTATATCACTTATGATTATCATCGGTTAACTCTAAATATGAGTGAATTTATGTAAATAGAGACAAACTAACATATTTTTCATGTTTTAAAACTTACGAACCATTGGCGCAAGAAATTTTTTTTTTAGGAGAGGGCCTCATTTTTTTTACTTGCCTTGGGCCCGCGAAAAGCTTGAGCCGGCCATGTTTTTATATATAGTTGCTTACTAATTATACTTACGTAAAAAATGATTAAAGTGTTTTTTTTTTCATATGTTTTAAAGTTTCTAATTTTTAAATTACATATGTGATATAACCTACACATGAGTTATGCATGTGTAAATAATATAAATAAACGGAATTTTTTTCTTTTGTTTTAAATTCTACGAGAGGTGAATAAATATTGTATTTCCATCATTTTCTTAATAAAACATTAAAAAAACATGTGGTTGATAGAATTTATTGTGATTCTTAATATTTATAAGTTATGAAATGATCCTAAGGCTACATATACATATATCCATTCACACACATACACACATTAACGTCAACAATCAGTTATGTAGATTTTATTATAGAACATGGAATTATATTATATAATTCAGATTCGGGCTCATGAATGGCTCTTCTCTTCAGAAGAAGGACAATGGAAAATTGTTGAGAGTTCAAACTCAGCTCGGCTGATAATGGTAGTTATTTTTTAAACTGCAAGTACAGTTTTTTTATTTATAGAATCGCCCTTTTAATTGAAAACACCCACATTAACCATTATTCCTTAATTTAGGTTTTCTTAGATGCCAGCCATACTGGCACCAGCATGGAGGATATACAGGTGAGTTTTTATGCTATGATTAATGATTCAGGGGTAGATGTTAGTGCCACATGTCTATCCAATATCCCTAACTATTAACTTGGTAATTTTTTTCACCTGTTTTCTTCTTTCAGAAGGATCTTTCCCCGCTGGTTAAACAACTAGCACCTGCTAAAATTGAGGATGCAGCTCAAATTCCGTATGTTATAGTAATATACCACATAAAGTTTACCTTTTATTTTAAAAAAGTCTCTGCTAATGATGAAATTTTGAATAGCTTTATGACAGCAGGTGATGGAATCAAGGAGAGGAAAGTTGTTCACCAGGTTTTGGATCATTTTTTACTAGTTTATTTTTTAGAGCATTAATCTGCTTAAGATGATATTTTATTATTTCTGTGCTATTAGCCATAAAGCTGATAAAAATGCTTGGTTTTTATAGGTGATGTCTGCATTGACTGGTCAAATAATTGTTGATGATGTGGTATATGATAAAAATGATGGTCAACCTGGTCAACCATCCCTCTCCAATGGCCGTGTATTTCGCCGGCTAACTTTTGAAAGATCAAAAGGTTTGATACAATCTGAAGGTTTACTAACAAGTGAAGTATCTCAAAAGAAAACTAGTGAAAATGGAAATAAGAAATCCAATTCTTCTTCAAAATCAAAGAAAAAAGGAAACCGGAAAAGAAATGATTCTCAGTTGTCAGCAGCAGATGCAAGCAATGATCTGAGTGTTGATCATGGTTATTTAGCAAGCTCTTATCATTCTGGTATATTATCTGGATTTATGCTGATCTCTTCATACTTGGAAAGAATGGCATCATCTGGAAGAACAGTAAGAGTTTCTGCATTCATATTTGTTTGATTACATTAATTCTTTTTTATTCCTATGCTATACATTTCTTTATATCTTACTAGTTTAGAAACCAATATATTAAACAGGTTGAATAAAGATAATATTAAATAGTGTATGGGTTAAGCAAGAAAATAGAGGGTAGAATAAAGGATATATTAAATATTACATGGAGAAAAAATAAAATTTGAAGGGTTGACATAAGAGAAACAGAAAAAAGAAATCTTAGGCTCACAAAATTGTTACATGTGAATATGTGATGCAATTACTTACTTATTTATAGAGTATAGATTTTTGTTGCTATATATTGTTGTTAGTTACTTAGGTTCTTCATGTTCTCAGGGTAATTCTGATTCTTTCTTGGTTGCACTCCACCAAATTTTAAGGCAAAACACTTGGTAATTGTTTACTAGAGGTGGCTCTTTTAATCCTTTACTCATGAACAGGTCAACATGGGTTGTGTGTATCTAAACTGGATCGAATAAAACTTTTAGCTAAATGAGGAGCAGCTCAAATGAGTCAGCTAGTTTGGAAGTCGCTCAAAGTCTAGTAGTCTACATATAATGCATACAAACTCCTAAATTGTTTTGTTCAATTATGTAGATTGTTATTGTAATAGTATTGTTTATGTGTTATTTATAAAAAAAAAGTTGAACCAAATCACTAAAAATCTAAAATAAACTTTACCTGTTTTCAGGCTAGAGCAGTTGTAATTGGTTTGGGTGCTGGGCTACTTCCTATGTTTCTCCATAGATCGCTTCCATTTCTGCAAGTTGAGGTAAATTTAAGGTCTAACTAAATAAATGCCTAAAAAGTATACATGGCTTAAAATCACCCACTCAAATTTATCTGATACTTCAGGCTGCAGAATTAGATCCAGTTGTTGTGAAAATTGCTAGGGACTATTTCGGTTTCAGAGAAGATGAACGCTTAAAGGTATCTGTCAATTGTGGTCACCTATTTAATCAAAACTGTTCTAAATTTGCATTTGTTTTTGAATCAACTTTTGTGTAATATATCTCTATATCATTGTTTGGGTTGTAAACGAAACAAATGAGCACGACCAGGGGCATGTTCATGTTTGCTCGCTTTCGCGTAACTGAACAAATTAAGGAATGCAAACACTTAAACAAACAAATTTTCTTGTTTATGTTCATTCTTTTAGAAAATATGTTTGCTCGTGTTCTTTCATTTGTTAGATATACAAATATACGTGAAAAGATTTAACCATTTTAAATAATACCCTATAAAAATGCTGTAGTTAATTAGATATATTATTTTTTTATACATTTGTTCAAGTTTAGGAATAGATATATTATTAGAAAGTAGTCACTTTATCCTCGTAAGAGTATATTTATATGTATAATAAAAATAATTATAATGTGTTGTATTGTCTCTTACTCTCTTTAGAAGCAGTCACTTTATCCTCATAAGAGTAAGGTTTGCCTTTGTCTACCCTCTTCCCTTTTTCTTTCTCCCAAAAAGATTTTACCAGTTTTAGTGAAACTTTGCTACCTAATCTTTGCTTGTTGTCTCTCTCTCTCTCTACACACACACACACTGATGTAAGATCTTAAACGGAAAACAATTTGCACAAACACATAAAATAAAATAGCCTTGTACATGTAAAATAACAATCATGAAAAAAACAAAAGATTTGGGTTGATCTTGGCGGAGTTTGTTAGGCTGAAAACAATTGTAACAGAAACAGCACACACAAGAAGAAAAGGCTGTCGGCACAGCTTCTATTATTTTATTGCAGAGAATTGAGGGGATGCATCAACAAGAGGATTCTTACCTCTTAAATAAAGAAAAGAACAGAAACTAAAATAGGAAATTCATAAAGAAGAAAAATAAACACCCAAAATAACTTATTGACTTTCTTTAAATCTGGCCAGCACCCATAATCATTGGGATTTTCGAAATCAACTAACATTCACCCCCTTGATTTCGGTCTTCTTATCTTCCAAGTCTTCAACACCTATCAAGGATCTCATCTCAGCAAACTTAATCCTTGAAAGAGCTTTGGTTAAGATGTCTGCCTTTTGTTTTTCCCCACTCACATGTTCAATCTTCACTAACTCTTCCTCGACACATTCCCGAATGAAATGATATCGAGTGTCAATATGTTTACTCCGTCCGTGGAACACTGGATTTTTCATCAACTGGATTGCAGATTTATTGTCCACATGAAGTGTAATAGCTTTCACACTTTGTCCAGTAATTTCTTCCAGCAGCCCCTTTAGCCAAATTGCCTGACATGCTGTTGCTGTTGCTGCCATAAATTCTGCTTCACAAGAGGACAGCGCAACCGTGTTTTGCTTTTGGCTGCACCATGCTATCGGACCACCCCCATAATAAAAATCATTCCGGTTGTGCTCTTGCCATCGACCTGATCAGTTGCATGTGAGCTGTCACTGTAACCTTCAAGAATTCCAACACCATTTCTACTGTAGCGAACCCCGTAGCCTGTAGTCCCCTTTATATATTGCATCAGTTGTTTAACTGCTTGTAAATGCCGATGTCTTTGGAGACTCCATAAAGCGACTAAACAGTCCAACTGCATAACAAATATCTGGTCGCGTGTGAGTTAGGTACTGAAGGCAGCCAATAATCCTCCTATATTCTGTTGCATTAACACTCTCCTGATCTTCGTCTTTTCCAAGCTTTAAACCTGGGTCCAAAGGGAATGTTGAAGGATTGCATTCCAACAGATTTACTTCTTTGAGAATCTTCCTGCTGTATCCTTCTTGCTTTAAGAAAATTCCTGCTTTATCTTGCTTTACTTATATCCCCAAGTAATATGTCAGTAGCCCCATATCACTCATTTCAAATCTGTCTTTCATCTGCCTTTTAAAGCCTTCAATTTCTTCTTTGCAAGGTCTCGTGATGATTAAATCATCAACATAAACTCCTACTATTAACAGACCTGCATTGGTATTTTTCTTGAACACAACATGCTCACGTGGACAACGGCAAAAACCAACTGCTTCATTGTTTCATTCAGCTTTGAGTTCCAGGCCCTTGGGGCTTGTTTCAGCCCGTACAAGGCCTTTTCTAGCTTGTAAACTAGATGTTCTTTGCCTGGTTTTTCAAACCCCTCAGGTTGAGACACGTATACATCTTCCTTCAACTCTCCATTCAAAAAGGCTGTTTTGACATCTAGATGGTGAATTTCCCACCCATCACGTGCAGCTAGAGACAAGAGCAGCTGAACAGTCTCCATACGAGTAACCGGAGCATAGACCTCGTCATAATCGATACCATGTTTTTGAACATACCCTTTAGCAACCAGCCTTGCTTTGTAGCGAGTTATGTTTCCTTTGGCATCTCGTTTGGTTTTATAAACCCACTTTAAACCGATTGGTTTCACTCCAGTGGGAGATTGAACCAACTTCCAAGTATTGTTCCTTTCAATTGACTTCAGCTCCTCTTGCATAGCTATCCTCCATTCCATGCTATCTTTAGCCTCATAAAAAGTTCTTGGTTCTTCATTCAGCAACAAGAGCTCTAGATCATCGAAATGAGGTGGGTCAAATGGAATTTGATGCAATGATTGTGTCCTAGAATAGACATTATTCATAGGACGAAATCCTTTGGGGGGCGTGTCATCATAGTGTGAACTGGAAACAGAATTCACACTTGATGAACTGGATTGCTCATGAGTAACTGGGGTGCTGGGGTTATGTGATTGACTGGATGGGCCGGAGGAGAACTGGATCGGGCTTCCTGATTCATTCAGTGGGCTGTTATTCTCTGTTGGCCCACCAGGAATAGTCTGATTGCTGATTTCTGGTGCTGAGTTGGGTCCATCTGATTCATAAGAGGCTGCAATTCCCTCGCTTTGATTGGGCGAGGTCTGAGAATTATTGCTGATTACATAGGCTTCATTTTCAACAGTAAAATCAGCCCAATCTTCTTGGTTCTCTGCTTCAGACTCTGCTGCCCAGCTCCAGGGTTGATCTTCTTCGAATTGTACGTCCCGACTAACTACAACTCTTTTGCTATGTGGGTTGTAGAGTCGGTAAGCTTTGCTGCGTGGTTCAGTTCCGAGATACACCATAAGTTCACTTCGGTCAGCTAGTTTTGTGAGTTTGACTGAAGGAACCTTAACATGAGCAGTGCATCCAAACACTTTTAAGTGTTCCAACCTTGGTTTCCGCCCCTTCAATACCTCATATGGTGTTTTTCCTTCAACAACTTTGGTTGAGACTCTGTTCAAGATGTAGACAGCATGTCTTACACCTTCTCCCCACATCCATTGCGGCAGTTGCATAGCTTTCATCATTGACCTTGTGGTTCCTAAAATAGTTTGATTCCTTCTTTCCACCACACCATTTTGTTGTGGTGTATAAGGAGCTGTCAGGTACCTTTTTATTCCTTCTTCACTGCATAATTGTTCAAAGTTTGTAGATACAAACTCTCCCCCACGATCTGTCCTCAAGGCTTTCGCTTTGTACCCCATTTCTGTTTCAACAGCCCTTTGAAATTCTGTGAAGGCTTTGAATGCTTGATCTTTTGATTTTATCATGTGTACCCACATGAACCTGCTAAAGTCATCAACAAGGAGCAGGAAATACCTGTTTCCTGATGGTGTAGCAGGTGTAATTGGTCCGCACAGATCAGCATGGATCAATTCCAAGGGGTGTGATGCTCGATATGATGTTTTGGACGGAAAAGGCAATCTCCTTTGTTTCCCCACAAGACATGCATCACATAATTGTGTTTTGTGATTAATTTGAGGAATTCCTTCCACCATTCTTTCTTTGGTCAGCCTGTTTAAGGTATCAAAATTCACATGACCGAGACGGGCATGCCAAAGCCATGCTGTCTCGTTCACCTTAGCAAGTAAACAATTTGGTGGTGAGGTTTGGAGTTTTACCTTGTAGAGTCGATTCTGAGTTCTTTTAACTTTCATCAGCGCTGCCCCTGATCTCTCAAACAGCCATAGTATCCCATCATTGATAACTATTTTACAGCCACCTTCATCAAATTGGCCAAGACTTAGAATGTTATTACATAAATCAGATATGTAATAGACATTTGTAACGAGTCTTTGATCACCATTCTTGCATTGCAAAAGAATTGACCCCTTTCCTTTGATTTCAACTGCTGATCCATCTCCAAATCTGACCCGTCCAACTGTTTTTTCATTTAACTCACAAAAGTACACCCGGTTGCCGGTCATGTGATTGCTAGCACCATTGTCTAGATACCACGTGCTTGCTTCACTATTTTCTTTAGCATATACATCTGGAAATACCTTTTCTTCATTTAGCATTACAACATCGTATGACACCATTAGTAGAGTTTGGTCATCATCTTCTCTTGTCAAGTTTGCTTCTGCTTCAGCCTTCCGAGGAGCACGACACTCGGCTGAAAAATGACCTATTTGGTCACAATTATAGCACCGTAGAGTCTAACGATCACGCTTGTTGTTGCCTTGTTCTTTTTGGTCTACATCACGACCATTTGTGGTGTGTCTACCACCCCTACCACGGCTGTTAAATCTGCCTCGACCACGGCCACGACCCCGCTGGTTGAATGAACTGGATCCTCTTCCTCTACCGGTGTTTTTCCATTCTGTACGCTGCCACTCTTCCTTGGTCAGCAGCAACTTTCCTGTTGACTCAATTGTAGCCGGTTTTACCCTCTCTTCATAAGCTTTGAGGCGCCCAACAAGGTCCTCAAACACCATGGTTTCCAAATCAGAAAACTGCTCTATTGCAGCTACAACAGGGAGAAACCTGGTTGGAGCAGCACTTAACAGCTTTTGTACTTTGGTTTTCTCGTCCATCATGGTTCCAAGTGTTCGAAACTTGGAGACCACTCCACCAATTCTACCAGCAAAATCATCTATGCTGTCAGTTTCCTTCATGCTCAATAACTCGAACTCACGGTTCAGAGTTTGGATTCGTGCCTGCTGCACTCTATCCGCTCCAAGGAAATGGGTTCTAAGGGCTTCCCATACAGCCCTTGCTTCTGTATGACCAGCAACCTGCAACAGAATATCTTCGGGCAATGCTTGGAATATGAAGGCCCTAGCCTTCTTCCCGAGTCTAACATCAACGTTAGCGCCCGCAGGAGGTTGTATGGCATCCCAAAGACCTTGGGCATCCATAAACAACTCCATTTTGATGGCCCATGAAGTGTAGTTTGTTGCACTCAACATTGGACACTGGTACGAGGTCGATCCTCCTCCTTCCCTCACTTGAACAATCTGATTTTGTGCAGCATCAGCCATTTGAACGAACTCCGGATCAGACTCTTCAGAACAGGCTCTCCAGAACTAACCTGCTGCTCTGATACCAATTGTTAGGCTGAAAACAATTGTAACAGAAACAGCACACACAAGAAGAAAAGGCTGTCGGCATTGCTTCTATTATTTTATTGCAGAGAATTGAGGGGATACATCAACAAGAGGATTCTTACCTCTTAAATAAAGAAAAGAACAGAAACTAAAATAGGAAATTCATAAAGAAGAAAAATAAACACCCAAAATAGCTTATCGACTTTCTTTAAATCTGGCCAGCACCCATTATCATTGGGATTTCCGAAATCAACTAACAGAGTTATCTAGGTTAATGCAGTTAAGATGGGTTAAGTGGTTAACAACAGATCCTTTCCCTATATATATTATTTGTACATAAATTAACATATACTAACAATAGGTGTACCATTTGCTGGAAAGTTAATTTATTTATAAAACAAGCAAGAAGCTTGTTCTTGTTCATTTGTTTAACTAAATGAACGTAAAATCTTGTTCATGTTTGCTTGTTTTATAAATAAATGCACTTTTCATTAAAGACATTTAAATTGTTTGTTAAAACATATCAGGTACATGTGACTGATGGCATCAAGTTTGTGGGAGATGTTTCCACAAGGTCACATAATTCTAATGAGAGTTGCAGAGAACCTAAAACCGAAGGTGGCATCGACATGGTTGACATACTCATAGTAGACGTGGACTCCCCAGATTCGAGGTTATTAAATATTATAAAGTAGAGGAAAAATATATTAAATATTTAAATATTGAAAATTTTCACTTTTTGTGCAGTTCTGGAATGACCTGTCCTGCTGCGAACTTTGTTGAAGAATCTTTTCTCAAAACTGTTAAAACTTCCATGTCAGAGGAAGGGCTTTTTGTTATTAACTTGGTATCCCGATCACCAGCCATAAAAGAAATGGTTATATCAAGAATGAAAGGGGTAAGGACCGGTTTTAAGACTGCTTGTTCCCAATTTCCTACTAATATTACTCGACGTTATAACAACAACCACCTTACCCAGTATATTCCCACTGTTCAGTAGGGTCTGGGGGGGAAGGATAGATACAAACCTTACCCCTATCCCAATTGGGATAGAGAGGCTGCTCCGAAAGAGTCCATGGCTCAAAGTTATCGTTTGAAGTTGATCATCCCAATGATTTTAACGTCATTTTCACAAAATAATTGAAATAACGTTAAAAGTAGTGCACTTTTACTTTTGCCTCTTAAGGGCCCACACATATATACATTATATGTGTGCATCACAAATGGGGCCCACACATATTACTCGACGTTATAACGCGTCTAATTAAACCGACCAACTTTTTTTAAATTTGAAAACGATAATAATATAATTAAACATGTCTTTGATATTTTAAATTAAAAAACTACAATAATTATTGAAACTAGGGGTTGTTCATTGTCTGATTCTAGCGAAGTTTAGGGCGAACCGCAAACTGCGGTTTCGTGAAACGACAGCCAAACTGCCTGGTTGGGTGGGTCGACAAGACAGTTTTAGCTGTTTGAACAATTTTTTTCATTGTATTGGAACTTTTAAAATGTTAAAGACGATTAATCACTATAATACATATACATAATTGCATATTCCAAAAATAAAAAAGTATACAAATTATAATGGTGAAGCGGTCAGCTATAAGTTCCAAGTTGTAAACCGTTGACCGAATTGACAACCCACCAAACCGAGCTGTATGATTTTAAAACCAGCTGAATTGCTTTGGTTTGGGCGGTTCAATTGGTTTCAATGGCTTATTATGAACACACCCATCTGAAATAATGAATAATTTTTGTAATCATATTTAACACACACCCTTCTACAACAAATTTAGAAATCTTTAACAAGAAAGGTCAATCACCCATAACCATTTTTCAACAATACCCATGTTTGATTTCAGGTGTTTAGCAAACTTTTCTCGCTTCAACTCGAAGAAGACGTGAATGAAGTTATCTTTGCTCTCAACTCCGAGGGGCGTATTTCATCTGAGTCTTATAATCAACTTCAGAAGCTATTAAACGTCCAAAACCATGATATGAAAACGAGCATTTTTGATTCTGCAAACAAGATTAAAAGCCTTGATTGATGGATGGTTGATGCTAACAGCTCTGTTTTATTGTTGATGTGTGCAACAGTTTCAGGTTTGTATTTAAATTTTTTTTCAATTGTTTAATTTTCAGATTGTTTAATATCAAAGTATCTATTCAAGAATTCTTAGTATCTGAATCATAAAAGAAAAAAATTGAATGCATCTGATTACCCAATAACATAAAATGTTTAACAATTATCCCAAACATGATATATATATATAGGGTAAGGATATTCTACAAAGGAGGAAAACCATAAAAAGTGTAAGAAGCAACAAGAAAGCGACATGTGTACATTAGGTTAAAGGGTATATATGTCAAAACAAAAAAAGGAGGTTGCACATGCAAGTCACATGCAAGTTTCTCTCATTTTTTTAAACGTTCATAAATTTTGTATACTTCTAAAAAAAATTACACCATAAAATCAAGCGTTTTTTTATCTTTCTAATGAATATAATATTAATATATATTTAAAAAAAAAATTAAAATAGCGTTTTAAGTTTTATGGCGTTTTTTTGGAATACTATTCAAACTAGACTTTTATGGTGTTTTTTTAAGACGCATCTGTACGTTTTATGGTGTTCACGTTTTATGATATTTTTCGAAATATATTATGGTGTTAATATTTTATGGTGTTTATGGTGTTCGGGTATTAATGAAACTAAAACAAGACATTTTATGGTGATTTTAAAAAACTAAAAACACCATAAACACTTAAAGTGTGTATATTGTGTTTTTTAACTTAGTTTTATGGTGTTTTTTCGAGATATTTTATTGTGTTTATAGTGTTCACGTTTTATGGTGTTTTTTCAAGTTATTTTATTGTGTTTATGGTGTTAACATTTTATGGTGTTAACATTTTATGGTGTTTATGGTGTTCGAATATTTTTGAAACCAACCTGGGCAATTTATGGAGTTTGTGAAAATAAAAACACCATAAACACTTAAGTTTGTAAATGGTGTTTCCAAACTAAGCAACTTCATATATAAACACTAAAAACACCATAATATTTTACCCTTTTTGTTTATTTAGAGAAAAAAACACCATAAAATGTTCAGTTTTATGAACTTTCGAAAAAACAATATGAAATGCTTAGTTTCATGAACATCAGGAAAACATATAAAAAGTCACCATAAACGATTGTTATGAAAAAAACACCATAAATACAATAAAACGCAACATTCATATACACCAATTTAGGTCGTTTTTTTATATAACAATATTATACTTATTGAAAAGATAAAAAAATGCTGGATTTTATGGTGTAATTTTTTTTAAAAAATAATAACGTACAAAAAAGTTATAAACGTTTAAAAAAAGTAGGGGAAGTTGTTAAAAAGTCAACAATGGCTACAATACCTATTATATCCTTTCAACCACATAAATTCCCTCTTAATTCTCTCAAATGAGGTGACATCTTTGCAACTATTCATCTTAAAAATCAATGGTTAAGAATTCTTCATACACTTTTTAAGGTTTTAACCATTTTTAGACTAACCATATACTATATATATATATAGGGAATAGATAATTTGAAAATTACTTCTTAGTGCGAAAACCGTGGAAACATGCAAAAATCATGTAAAAAAAACGTTTTTTTTTTTGAATTTTTTTTACAGGTTTGTAACACTATTGGACACATTTTTATAAAAAAAATCAAAAAAGCGCCGATCAAATATTAATTTTTTTTATAAAACCATGTAAAACATATGTAACGCCGCGTCAAATCTAACAAAATTTTTTTACGTATTGTTACTTATGTTTTACATGGATTTATAAATTTTTTTTTTTAAAAAAATATTTGGTCGGCGCTTTTTTTATTTTTTTTATAACAATGTGTCCAATAGTGTTACAAACCTGTAAAAAAAATTAAAAAAAAACGTCTTTTTTACATCATTTTTGCATGATTGTCACGGTTTTCGCATGATTTTCACGGTTTTCGCACTAAGAAGTAGTTTTCAAATTATCTATTCCCTATATATATATATATATATATATATATATATTTGAATTAGCCAATCATAATTGACATACAACTTATCTAAAAATAATACATTATTATAATATGTCAGGTTAAACTAAATAGGCTCCTTATTTTGAAAGTATAAGAAGGATCATGAGTAACTAGTTTTATACCCGTCCGGTGGCCGGGTACAATGGTGTAATCGAATTAATTTAGTAAATTTCATTTTACAAAAAATAATAATTGTTTAACTGAGATAAATAGGATAGTAGAGAAGTAGAGATAAATTATTTTCATAACTAACTCTTAAATTGAATTTACAGTGCTGAGATTTTTCTAAGCCATTTTAAACGGCTAGAATCTTCTCTTAAGGTAGTTAAATTGATCAGAAACCATATATATAAAATAATGTCTAAAAAACCTTATATTTAACAGTAAAGTATATATCGTTTCTATCTATTTATTTAATTTTCATACAAATTTTCTAGTTAAAAAACATGAATCGAAACAATATAATTAGAGTAAAAAAATGGTTGTTAAAGCAAATGTAAATGCCTTTTAAGTCATTAGTAATAATTTTAATTTTATATTTAAATTAATATGAAAATAAATTGTTGGAAAACGTAATGAAATAAAGAATCTTTGATATGCAAGAGATTTTTTCTTAAATGACACTAAGACCATGGGGTATGTTCCATGGTTCACCCACTCCATATAGACGCCACGTAGGGACCCACCATAACAACCCACTCCATCAAAAGTGGGTTAAAGAGCCGTTGCCCACTCCACGTCATCATCACCCGCTCCATGGTAAAAAATGAGGCTCAACGGGTGAAAGAGCCGTTGCCCCAATCACCCACGCCCACTCCCTTGGCACACCGGATGGTATAAAAGAATGAGTGTATAAGTGAGGTGATATTAATATTATATTTTATAAATTTTGTGTGTATTTTATCCTTGAAAGTATAGATATGATAAAACGTGTTTGTACGTGTATTATAAGACTATCCACAGCGGTCACCCCACTGAAAATCCTTCCCCACTGAAATTTCATGCCACGTCATCACCCCACTGAAAACCTTAATCACCCACAATGGTCACCCCACTGAAAACCCTTCTCCACTATTCCACGTCATCAACATTTTTTAAATTTAATTGATTTATTTAATTTTTTTTTTGCAAATAAAAAATAATAAACTTAGAATTTAATTAAACAATTCAAATAAAGATCCAAATAAAATAAAAATTACATTGCAAATTTAAATAAAAAAAACCATACAAAAAAAACTAACAATTCAAATAAAATTTAACGATATTTATCCAAGAGTTTCTTTTTCATTTTTTGCATTATTTCACGATCTTCGTCGTCGAGCATGTCGGGAGACATAGACTCAAGTGCTCTGAGGTCGGATCGGAGAGTTTTCTCTTCGTGCATTTTTTTCCTTTCTTCGTGTTTTATTTTTTGAAAAGTTGTGAAAGCTTGGAGTTGCTCGGCGAGTTCGGTTGTTGACGTGTTAGAGGAGACGGTTTGACGACTCGAAGAGGACGCCCGTTTTGTTGTATCTCGACCCGTCGGTCTAACCGGTTCCGGTGGGGTGTCGAACTCGGCTTCTTCTTCGTCATCCTCTAGGTTAACCGCGTAATTTGTATGTGCGGTCGAACCCCCGGGCGAATACTCGTTCGATTCGGAATTTTTGGTTCTTTTTGAAGAACCTTGGACCTCGTTACCTTCTTGGCAAAGAACACGGAATTTTGGCGAGTCTTTTATCGCCACCCAAACGTGGTAGTGGTTAAACGTTTGGCTGTTACTCTTTAGTTGGTATTCCTTTTCGGCCCATTTCAAAACGTTCTCGTCGCTCATCCCGCTTTTTCGGTTGTTTGCGCAGTTGCTATAGATCCCACTAAACTTTGTTAACTTGGTGCACATATCCTTCCACTTTGAATTTAGTTGATGATACGTGCGGTATTCGGCATCGAAGCCCATCACATTGTGCCAACTAACGGTTACTTTTTTCCAAAAATTTTCCCGTTTTTGCGAGTTACCTACAAAAAAAAATTTCAAAAGTAAGTTAAAAAATTAAACCCTTTAAAATAATATATAACAAAACTAAGTAATAAAATTTTTACCTTTGGTTTTGTTCTCGGATTCGTCCATGTAACATTTTCCGAGAGCGATTTCTTCATCTTGAGTCCATTGCTTCGGTGCCATTGGACCACTACTCGGCCCTGTTCCAGCCGGCTGTTTGTTTTTCTTACCTTTTTTGTGTTTCTGAGTGTCTTGTGTCTCCGGCACGACCTCGTTATCATGTTGGCTCGGGGAAACAAAATCAGATTCGAACCTAGGTTGAGAGAAGGGAGCAAAACCGGGTTGAAAGTTTGAAGAAGATTGGAAGTTTGGTGGATGTTGTTGAAAGTGTCGGATGTTTGGGTTTTGTTGTAGTTGTGCCAAAAAATTTCTAAGCGATTCGGGATCGTACGAGAACGGGTTGAATTCGGGATTGGGATTGTTAGGCCTTGGATTCATGTTTGTGTTTTTTTTTTAAAAAATATAGAGAGAAAGATGAAAGATGAAGAGATTTGGATGGTTTTTTGGGTAAAAAAAGTTGGGTATTTATTTAGTTTTAAAAAGTTGTTGTTTTTTTTTTTTTTTTTTTTTGATTTAATACCGTTCAACAACGGTCAAATGATGCAACCAATCACATCGCTTGAAAATCCACGGGGAGCGGGAGCCGTTGGGGCCGTTTGAGCGGGGGCCGCTGGCTAGGGGGGCGGTGTTCCCGGTAGTTGCCGCGGAAGGGACGATCCCGCGGAGGAGGGCGGGGCAAGGGCTGCGTATGGTCTAACTATTTATGTTTTTACAGTTTTGTATCTTTAGTTTCCTTTAAGATGTATAATTCTGAAATGCATGATGCATGATAGCATTCTACATACATCATAAGAATGAATACGATAGAACTCAGCTATGGCATGCACATTTTCCTATATAAGCTTTCTTATCTTGTATGTATGCATTACAAACTTGGACACTGATATGTTTTTACGTATTTAATATGGGTAGTGTTAAACTTACACCCCAAAATATTGTCTGCACACCCCTCAAACGCCCCGTAGTGGCCACTACGGGGCGTTTGTGTACGAATTGTACTAGCTCGGTCAAACGACACGTACCATGATTAGACCTAAACGCCCCGTAGTGCCCACTACGAGGCGTTTTCGTACGAGGTTCTGCAAAAGCTTCCGACATGTCAGTTGATTAGACCCAAACGCCACGTAGTGGCCACTACGGGGCGTTTAGGGTTAACCCTAAACGCCGCGTAGTGACCACTACGTGGCGTTTAATGTTTAAAACGTGACAAATAGGTTGCAACTTACGAATTCATCGTCCATATATACACACATACTGAGTTACAATATTACGCATTCTCTCGAATCACTCTCCAAATACTTGAACCAGTTTCTCTTGTTTCGTTTAATAAATATCCACACTACAGCCGTATTTTTTATTTGAAATATGTCTTGGTGGGACGGAGACTTTTTCTTTGGTCAATATTCCGACGTTTCGCGTGTGGCTGAAACATATCAGGTACGAAACTGTGTATACTTGCTTTTATTGTTAATCAAATGACAAACTAATCATAATGTTTTTAAGGATGAGACTGGTGTGCAATCGTCTGAGGCGACAAATAGACCCGCATTGCCAGATCTTAACGAAGAGGTTGCGGGTCAAACTTCGTACTGGCAGTTTGATTTGAACCAGGAACCTTGCTATGATGAAGACGTTAACAGGGAATGTTACGGTGGTGAACAATCACAACCACCCCAAGTGGCCGTTAAAAATGAAGAAGCTGACATTGTATACCAAAATATGGATTGGAATACCAATGAGGTAATATATTTTAACTTGTTTTTAGTTAGATGGACATTAGTTTAATGACAACATTGTTTTCAGATATTCAATTCTGTGGAGGAGCTGATGGCATGGGTGAAAACTAGAGCCCTTGATAATGGATACATCGTAGTTACCGGACGATCTAAGAAAAAGAAGGGGACCGATGAGGTCAACAAAATCTGGCTTGTGTGTGATCGTGGTGGTGAACACAACAAAATCTGCGGGGCCCCGTACCATTTGTCTTTAGCCGAGTTTGGGAGCGTACTCGGTTTGTACACCGAGCAGGAGACTCAGATGCCGATCTACACGACGGCTATTCATACAGCTGACGACGCCGTCGTCAGTGCTTGGTGGCCTCGGATAGGCGACGACGCCTTTGACCGCAGCGCCCGGGTCACGCGTATTCGTGACCCGCTCATTCGGTATTTGCACCGGTGCATTGCCTCGTCTGTTACAGGACGTGGCATGAGCCAGGAGTGGTGCACTTCACAGGATTTATTTTTTTTGTATTGTATATTGAGTGGGAGACCGTGCAACCTTGCACGTTGTCTCGCCGAGTACTTTAGCACGTATTACCACCGCCAGGAGAGGGGGCTGATCTTCGGGGGGGTGTATGTGACACGTATTGCTCGTTTTAACGGGCTTATAGATATGGAGCCTGCCGGTATGGAGGCCTTTCATCCAGTTCGTTTAGATCGACGGACAGTGCTTGGCATGCGTATCGCGCAGACATTCCCACGGGTCGGGCTTCGATTTTCGCTCCAGAGGGGGGTCATTTGGCAGCCGGGGCCAAATGATCTCCATTACAGAGACGAGGACCCTATGCCTGTGTTCCCACAGCCGCAGCCACAGCCACAGCCGCAGCAGCCGCCACCGCCGCCGCCACCGCCGCCGCCACCGCCGCCGCCACATGGCGAGGGGGAGCCGCATCAGGATGTGCCACATCAGCATCCTGAGCGCATATACAGAGCGGTGCGGCTTCCCGCTCGTGTCGAGGCTATGATACAGGAGATAGCTGATTCGACGCAGCAGCTCATCCAGCAGCATGAGCACATGCAGCAGCAGCAGCTCGAGCTCACGCAGCAGTTGTTGCAGATACAGCAGCAGCAGACGCAGATCCTACAGCAGCAGTCTGATCAGACGCGACGACTGGATCGGTTGGAGGATCTGATCTCGTGGCATGTGCATGTCGAGCTTAGGCATGCAGAAGGTGAGGGTATTCAGCTTCCTGCAGTTCCTCGGCCACGAGATTATCCTCCTCCACCTCCACCTCCACCTTAGTATTTTCAGTCATATTTGTATTTGTTAAACATACACTTGTATTCATGTTTATAGTTTGTATATATTTGGTTGTTTTGGTTGATGATGCGTGCATATATCTGGTTGTTTTAGTTAGTGATGCGTGTTTATTATTTAAATATGCTTTGTTGGTGATACGTGTTTATTATTATATGTTTTCTTGTTGATGCGTGTTTATTATTTAAATATGTTTTGCTTGGTGATGCATTATTTATCGTATTATTCTGTAACATCAGTATGCTTAAACAAAGAACGTCATTCATATATAAATTATTTAATATATTTAAATTTTAATTAAATCTAAAAAGTAAAAACATTTTTAGCTTTCAAAACTAAATGTTTTAAAAAACAATTAAAAAATAAACGAACTGAGAGACCGTAAAAAATAAAAACAAGTTTTAAACAAAAAAATATTAGATTTTTACAAACAAAAATACATGCGTTTAAAAAAATAACTAAACTTTTACGTACGAGAGATACGTCGTCGTAAAATAAAAATGCTACGAGAGATACGTCGCAAAATACGCAAAATATAAAAATAGTTTTTAAAAAAAAAACTATATTTTTACACCTCAAAAATCATACCCAAACCCCCCAAATCACCCTCAAACGACCCAAGATGGTGCGCGTTTGTTTTTTTTAGACCTAAACGCCCCGTAGTTGTCACTACGGGTCGTATAGGTCCTGAAAAAGCTGACAAAAGAATTCTGTCGTTTAAGGTTGTCAGTCTGTGGCTCAAACGCCCCGTAGTGGCCACTACGGGGCGTATGGGTGGCTGCGGGGTGTTGATTTAAAATCCTGGGGTGTGTAGATAACCCTTCCCTTTAATATTCGTAAATCTAAAGAATGTAAATATGTAATCATGATGGCGTATAAAGCAAATAAGTACATGATATCAAATCAATAGCCGTACCCTAATCTGCAAAAATCGAAAGCTATGTATTTATTATCTTTCTACTTTTATTCAATAGTTGTCTCTCACACAACACATACTTATTCCTTTTGCGTTTTGAAGTCATCTGACGACGACGAGGCATCCATTTGTCCTCATCCACTAGCACCTCTGGTTTGGCCATGACCACTGCCGCTGTCACCATTCACAATCACATCCCCACGCCAACGTTTGGTCACCCTCGTCTTCATATTCTTTTGATGTATTCTCTATCTGTAGTGTGTTTCTCTACTTTTCGGTCGACGACAAGTGCAAAGACGGTGATGATGGTGGTGGAGGTGGCATGCCAGTGGTACGGCTATTGATTTGATTGGCTAAAAACAGATGGTGTCTTGGTGGCGATGGAGATGGGTTGATGGTCACGAGAGAGAAGCTAGAAGATGAGATATTAGGTGGATAGTTAAGGTGAGGGAAATTGCCGGTGGTCGAAGCCTCTCAAATAAGGAGGTGTTCCGTTGTATGAGGTGGTTACCGGAAAAAAGGGGTGGCGACGTGGGATAGACGGAAGTGAAACATGGGACAGTTGGCCATGTTCAAGAACCTACTATCAAAACCGCCGGTAACTGGCTGGAAACCGCCCAACCGTCGAATTTATACGGTTGTGATTTCATTTCAGGTATTTTAAACGGCCAGATCTTCTTGTTTAGACAGTTGATTTCACCGGCGTCTATATATTAATAATTAAATCATTATTCAACGGCTTTTATTCAATCAAGTTGTTAAAAAATATTTTAGTAATGACTACTTTTGTTGATTTTTTATCAAGTTTCCCTACCTTTAAACGTTCATAACTTCTAAACACGACATTATTTTTTGAAAAAAATATAACATAAAAACAAATATTTTTGTCATAGTCAACAAGGTTGAAACTTCCAGGAAAAAATCTTTTTATGGTGGTTCTTCATTAACTTCAAAATACGTATAACGTTGCTTTAGAAAAAAATTTTGTTTTTACAATTTATTGTGTTTTTTATACATGTTATTGTGTTTTTTTGTGTTTTTCTTAACAATTCAAGATACAATAATGTTACAGGATGTCAAACAATGATGACACAATGAACAATACGAATGACACGATTACCTTTAAAAAAGACACAATAACATGTAAAAAAAACCCAATTACTTGTAAGAAAAATACAAAAAACTGATGATAAGCACAAACGTTTAAGAATGACATCATGATGATAATTATATACAACTAGTATTTTGACCCGCCGCATGTTGCGGCGGCGTCATAACGGTTAGTAATTAAATTTATACTATCGATTAAAAACATATAGGGATAGACTTTTAAGTGACGTCTTACAAAATTTATGAATGGAACGTAAAATTATAAGAGTTAATCATAAAAGTTTTAATATTAAGTGTATAAATAAACTTTTAACTCTACAAACTTAAGGAGGGTCAAATCGACGCTTTACGAAGTCTAGGGATAGAGCATAAAAGTTTAGAAGTTAATCATAAAAATTTTGATATTTAGTGCAAAGGTAAACTTTAAATAAAAGGTAGAAAAAAAAGTGAAAAAAAGAGAGATTATTAAAAATAGTTGGGAAAAAGATGGGAGAATATGAAAAAAAAAGTTTTTGAGAAGGATTCGAACCTTCGCACAAAGCTTCCAAGTAAAATCCCCTTACCATCTCATCCAAAGCTACAATTGTTTGTTGTAATCAAAACTTGTTTATTTAACCAAGTAATAAATGATAAGAAAGAAAAGGATGAAAGCCACCGACGTTGGTTTATATATATATAGGTAATGTTAGAAAAATAAAGATAAAAAGATTAGGTTAAAAAATGATGAATTAATTAAAAGGAAAATGCAATTAAAAAATTTAATATAAAAATATAAAGAAGAAAAAGGAAAAAAAAAAGAAAAAAAAGCCACGTCGGCTGGCCACCGACGTTGCTTTTTATATATATAGGTAATTTACTAAAAAAATTTCATTTTTTATTGCAACACTATACTAATTTTAAAGATAAAAAATGTCAGTTTTTATGATATTTAAAAAAAACATAACATCGTATGTAAAAGTTGTGAACATTTAGAACAGGTGGAAGGAAAGTAGTCATGATTAAATTACACTACAATAACTTTTTTCCTCTAAAATTTTGAATTTTCTCTAAAAATTTGATTTCATAAATCTTTAACTTTTTATGATAAGAAACATATTTAGCTGAACTTAACCTATTACTCATATAAATTAAACTTTTCACAAAATGAAGTAATTATGAATTTACAATCTATATTTTGAATCTTAAAATCCTAATAGTCATGAAGAAACAACAATAAGTTTTTTTTAAATTATTTTTTTTTTGTTGTATTAGTATGAAAAACTTTTAACAAACCTAAAAGGCTAAAACCCAACATCACGCAATGTTATATACATAAAAACAATCAAATACACTATGTCAAAAGAGATTATCAGAAGGGCTATGAAACAAGTGCTATTCTCTTCATTTGCCATCTATGTAACTACTATGAAATAAGTGTTAATTAGGATTGTAATGGAACGCAACCAAAGTCGAGCCGAAATTTCATACCAAAAACTTTAGCTCGAGCTCATAAAATAACCTCGAGACACTAAGTGACTTGTTTTTTTTTATCTCCCTTTACTTTACACACATATTTTATATAATATATATGTAAGTCATCTTTCTCGCCTTTCTCTTCTAATAAAATTTGCATGTCAACTTTATTTAAATTTTAATTTTCTTTTCATCATCTCTCTTTTATTAAATATTAATGATTTTATTAAATTTGGTAAATAATGTGATTACATTATATATCGATTATTTATTAATTTTTTAATAAAATGTCTTTAAAAATTGTATGGTATGCTATATTAAACAAGTCCTTTTAAAATTCAAATATTTAACAAGCTTTAACCTAGTATATATATGTTAATAATATATTTTTTACATATATAATATTTTTTATGTATTAGATAGTGTGTGTGTGTGTTAAACATTGGATCTACATCAAATAATAATATACTTTTATTGTACTAACCCAAATAACTCAGTCAAAATCAATTTGGATCTTTTGTTTTGTTTTATTTTTCAAAATCTTTATTTTACATTTATGAGTTTGTGCAAATTCTTTTTCATTATTTACACTATTGTAAGAATTTGCACAAAAAAAAAAAAAGAATACACTCTTGAACATGTAAAATAAAGATTTTGAAAAAAACCAAAAGATTTGGATTGATTTTGGTGGAGTTATATGAGTTAATACAATAACGAGGGTTAACAACATATCTTCTCCTATCTATATATATATACATATATATATATATATATGTATGTATGTATGCATGTATGTATAGGGATTGTATTATATGAATACTTGATTTTAGAGAGTAGCTATTGATTTGAAATCTTAAAAATAAATATATGGTTCATATTAAACCATATGTGTTTATTTAAATCCAATTTTTTATTCACGTTTAATGTGAACCACATATTTATTTTTAAGATTTCAAATCAATGATTTAAATATGTTTAAGGACTTTCTTTATAAAATTGAGTTTTCAGTCAAAATCAATCTGGATCTTTTGTTTTGTTTTTTTTCAAAATCTTTATTTTACATTTATGAGTTTGTGCAAATTCTTTTTCATTATTTACACTGTTGTAAGAATTTGCACAAAAAATAAAAGAATACACTCTTGCACATGTAAAATAAAGATTTTTAAAAAAAAATCAAAAGATTTGGGTTGATTTTGGTGGAGTTATATGAGTTAATACAATAACGAGGGTTAACAACATATCTTCTCCTATCTATATATATATACATACATACATATATATATGTATGTATGTATGCATGTATGTATAGGGATTGTATTATGTGAATACTTGATTTTAGAGAGTAGCTATTGATTTGAAATCTTAAAAATAAATATTTGGTTCATATTAAACCATATGTGTTTATTTAAATCCAATTTTTTATTCACGTTTAATGTGAACCACATATTTATTTTAAAGATTTCAAATCAATGATTTAAATATGTTTAATGACTTTCTTTATAAAACTGAGTTTTCACAGGATACAAATCTTATATATATCGAGCCGAGCCACTGAGTCGAGCCACAAGCTTTTTTTTTCTATCCAAGCTCATTTTGAGCCGAACTTTTTTCGAGCGAGCATCGAGCTGCAAGCTTTTTGAACAAATTTAATGTTAAATTGTCACAAAAATTTTGAAACCAAATGATCACAAAAATTTTGCGCTTTACCAAATAATGATCCTATCTGAACATTCGATTCAGATAGTGTTTTGGTAAAATTTCGGATATTTCTTATATCTGAATTACCCAAAATATCTATTATACTTAATAAATCAAAATAATTGGAGAACACTTCTCACAAATTTAGAGCATTTTCACACTAATTTTCCCGTTTATTCCTCCTAATAAATACACAACTTTAAAAAATACTAATTATATAATCATATATTCATATATTACATAATAGTATTAAATACTAATTATATTATATATACCTTTTATAAATAAAAAGGATTTCTTAACATAATAAAAAAATATTTTGATATTAAAAAGTCCACTTTTAAAAAAATCAAATTATTATAAAATAAGAAAATTTTCCAATAATTTATAACTAATAAAATCTTTTTATAATTTATAAGTCTTTATTATTAACTATTTATATATCTTTTAAGTTTTTCATAATTCATAAATAAGAAGATTTGAATGAAACCTTGAAATATTTTATTTATTTATTGCATATGATTTTTTTTACTTTGAACTTTTTTATTATAATTTAAAAATATTTTGTTAGTTTTTTCTGTTTGTTGGATATCTTTTTCATTATCTGAATTCGAATATATAATTTCAAATATTTAAATCGAATATCTGGAATTTCAAATAAGGATTTAGATATTGAAATCAAACTTTCCAAATTTTATAAACAACTAAATTTCCCATATCTTAATTTGAATAACATACTCAATGCTAAATACAAAAAACAATTAGAAACAACTAACATTACCATGTATGTTATATTTCTTTTATAAACAATTCAATTTCTCTTAAATGTTGTATCTTGCCACTAGATATCATTTAATTTTAATGTAATCATCAATTTTTGTATTTATTATTAAGTAGACAATACTTTTTTTTTTGAATGACAATGATCCTACGTAACACGTATTTGTCTTAACAGGGTCCACCGGGCATAAGAGCGGCCACACCAGGTGCGCGGGAACCCTTTGAAATGGGCAAGCCCTCGCCTCCATTAGTTTAGATGCCGATATTAAGCTAAAAATTCCTTCTCTCATCTAAATGTCATTTAAATCGCACATGGCATGGCTTAATTAAACCCATGACCTCTCTGTCATACTGTGAAACTCTAAACAGTAGGCTGAATTCGCAAGACAAGTAGAGAAGACTTAATCACGTGTTGCTGCGAATGATTGACCCGTTTAACACGAAACCTCACCATGCGTCGGTGGCGAACCAATTTCGAAAAAACTTAAATGAAAACCGAAAGTTAAGCGCTAACGGGTAAAGTAACATTAATAATATGCAAAGGGTGATAGGAACAAGATCTTGAATACTAAAGTCATTAAAAATTCTAAGGAATACACACTTCTAAGAGTCAGTGTTAAGAAACCTAAATGTAAAAGTAGCGGCAATGATAAATTGTAAAACTATTATCTGTTATAAAAGCGAGCATTAAGAAATCCAAAAGTAAACGATACGAAACAATATACATAAAATAAAACAAAAAAATGGTTAAGAAAAAGAAATAAAAGAAAACAAATGAGTAAAATAGATTCACTATTTCATAATGTATATTATAAATATAGTCATGTAAACGTTAAGGTTTTAGGTAGTCGTAAGGATAGATGCTTGAATTATGCCAGTTAACACTTAGTATAATTCAATAGAATACTTATAAAATTATAAAAACTGAATATATTCAGTATTCCATTTTCATAAATTAAGAAATATTACCAAATATACATTTTCCATAATAGCTCAAAGCATATCATCATCTCAATCAAATTTGGAAAAAGATTTGTATAACGTTGACCAAATAAAAGTTAAATACTATATGTATATTTTTTTTGACGAAAGCATCAAACAATGTATTAAGTAAATATTTAATAATAACTAAATTTATTATACAATAAAAGATCAAAATATTAAAATGATAGCAGTGCTTATTTATTCATTTACTATCATATTAGCCCGTGTGTTATACATGTTGAATTGAAAATAAATGAAAAATAAACAAAAAAATTAAAAATTATAAAATGATTTTTAATATAAAATAGAATTGAGATTGTAGATAACTTAATACTTTAACAAACAAAATAATAATATAATTCTGAAACATTCATTTTCTAAAAGTTTGTTTTTAAAACATCTCATTTTAAAAGAATTGTTTATAAAAATAATGATATTATTTACAAACATGGAGGATAGTATCCTTATATCACCCAAATTAAATAAAAAAATATTAAATACTTAATAATAACGACGTATAAATTAAATGATAGTTCAACGTAAAGTATGATTGAAATTACATATAACTGAATAACTTAAATAATAAAACAACAACATTATTTTTTAAACTTTCATTTTTAAAAAAAAATTATTTCTTAAACATTTTGTTATAAAAATATTTCAGAAAATGTCTTTCTTATTTAAAAAAAAAATAGATTAGTGCCGGTATATAACACCATTTAATAAATAAAATTTCAAAGAATTAATATTGAAAATTTACAAAGTATAAAACAATATCTCGAGATAAAATATCATTAAAATTACGCATAAGTAAATAATATATACTATATAACAAATGAATAACAATATTTCACATTAAATCTTTCTAGCATATTCATATTACATTTGTCACATGATGTTTTTCTAAACTATTAACATTACACATTTAATAAGTTTAAAGATTTACTTTGTTTAATAAAATCAAGTCAAACTTTCAAATTACAATATTCATTTTTTTAAATATTAATAAAAATGGAATCATTTCAAACTTTGAATTAAATATCAATAATTTCAAAACTTAAAAAATTCTACATTTTATTTGTATTATTTAAAGAAATTGTTAAGAGACCTATTAAATATACTCTTTTTTAAATGGTACAAATTTTACATTATTTGTATACCTATTTTTTTATTAGTGATCGCTTTGTAATGATTATTTTTTATAAATTCTGTGTAATACACATATCAATAAGCTAGTATTATAAACAAAACAATAATACCGTTTTTTTACTTTCGTTTTTCAAAAAGGTTTATTTTTTAAACATTTTATTTAAAAAAATAGTTTATGAAAAAATATATGTTATTTTTATTAAATTTAATGTTTTTTAAAAACTTTGATTTTGAATTAATATTTCTTTAAATTTTTTCTTTTTTTGAAAATATTGTATTTTTTTATTAAAATTTTATTTTTAAAAAAATTTGTTTTAAAAAATTCCTGTTTTTAATGTCAGAAAAGGAAAAAAGGTTGACGAGTGATATAAATTTTTTTTCTCTTTTTCATATACACTTATTTGATATTTTTCTTCCAAGACTTTTTGTGTGAAACTATGGTCTATGGATACGAGAGTTTCTAAACAAAAGGCAGTTGACTGACTTACACATATGAAACTGCTACTGTTCATATACAATTATAGGACTTGCTATAAAATAATCTATCTATTATAATAAATAAAGGTTTCTAAGGACACATGTCATGTTCTTAGAACACCTCACATTTGGTTTCCCTCCTCTCTCTCATATTAAATACATTTTATTATAAATATACTTTTTTTTACATTATTAAATTAAAAAACTTAATGCATTTAAAATATATTTTTTAAAAACATACTTTTTAACAAAAATCAAATTATTATAAAATATATAATTTTTATTTTTTTTTTTAATTGAAGTGTTTAAAGAAACAAACTTTGAAAAATGTAATGTTTAAAAGTAATATAATTATTACTTAAAGTATAAATTATACCAAATTTTAATGATATTTCATACTAGAATTTAGATTTTCATTTATTATTATTCATTATATTTTTTCTATTCAACCCGTGTAATACACGGGATATAAGCTAGTAATCCATTAAATAAATTCTTGCATTAATTTTGAGTTGATGTTACTTTGCTCTAAAGCTCATAAAATGAGAGGGTCAATGAGATGGTAACATAAAGGTGTAAACGTGTTTTGTTGATGGTTGAAACACGCTGCTTCTATTTAATTGGTTGATCTAAAACAATATTTGTTCTAGTTTTTTTTTTTCTTATAAATAATCAGGGTCAAATATATTAAAAATGAAAATATCTCAATAGAAATACAAGTTTTTGAATAAAGTGATTTAAGAATTAAGCAGTGTTCCCATTAGGATTCATTGACTATATATTAGAAACACAGAAAATCAACTCTTCTTACTTTGCAAGAGTTCAGACAGGTGACTCCCTAATAACCTAAATGTCATTACTCTTAACTAAAATTGTTAAATTTACATTATCTTTTACATGCATATGGTGTCATGTTTGATAAGAGGGTAGACCATAAAGCTATTGGTAGGTTTTTGTTTTGTGACCTTAAAGTCATGAGGTCAAGATGTGAGGTTTAGTTTTTTACATAAATATTAGGATAACACTGCATACATCATACCGCGAAGTGATCCGATCCCTACATAAAGTAAGACTTAAATCAAATACTGTATATGTCCTATTAGTGTAATCTTTGACAAATTCTCTAAAGATATCAACCATTTGAAGATCAAACAAAGAATCATAGCAATAAATAAGTTGAGGCAGGTTAAAAGTTTTAGTTGCATATCTCCGTCTTGGTGAATATAAATATAAAACATCCGTACAAGAATTCTTATATCAAAGGCCAATTGGTCGAGCGATAGTTGCATGACTTTCCTAACGAGAGATTATGGATTGAAGTATCACATATTCACATAGAGCACATTTTGATCTAGGTTGAGCCAATGAGTTTTTCCAGTTGGGAGTTTCTTTCTGGGCGGGTGGTTTAAGATTACCACACTCTATTCTTCAGGCAGAAGGATAATTTATTTACAAGAGTGGTTCCAAATGACCGGACATTTGATGCAAAAAGAAAGAAGAATTCTTATCAGTCAAAACTTCACTCTCACAAGATCGGGACAATTTGGTAGATGCTGCCTTGAGAAGCTTGAAAGGAACTTGATTCTACTTGGTGCTATCAACAATTATTAATTAAGGACAATTTTTAGAAAGATTCGAGCATAAAGTCACTATTTGCTCTCATATTGTTTTATTATTCTAGAAGTTAGATGTGGTAACGTTACGTTTTGCTCTGATAAAACTTTGGACAAAGTAAGTTTGTAATTTCATACTTATGTCAAATTAAAGTGAATACATATGCAAGACATTATTTTTCATACAAGTCTTACTTCTTGAATTTACACCCTGTTTATAACTCATAAACTAAGAAAACATTCATTTTAATAAAATCAAACAATAAAAATTTAAGTTAAAAAAACAACCATATTTAATTAAATTTGATTCTACACAAATATAGAGGCAAGGGTTTAGGTTCTACAAATTTTTGGGACCCAAACCATTCGGATTATGTTCATGCTATCATACACATTATTTATTATGTCGTTTTAAATATGGAAAATTAGAGAGTTCACTTGTATCCATAGAAGAGAAAGTTCCGTCTACGTTTTTGTTGCATCTTTACTTGACGTTAAATAAATTTTTTATTAATAGTACGAATGAAACGTTTAGACTAACTTTCTATTGGTAAATAGGGTAATTAAAACTAATTAACAAAAAAAAGCATTAATAATAAATATCATCACTAAGTATTATACATTCTAGCGTTCTTCGTTGATATCATTTATGATTATCATTAGTTAACTGTAAATATGAGTAAATTTATGTATATAGAGATAAATTAACATATTTTTATGTTTTTGGAATTTACAAACATAAGCATAAGCAAAAAAAAATTACGAAAAAAACTATTTACGAAAGGGCCATCATTTTTTAATATACTTTGGGCCTCCGAAAAGATAGAGCCGACCCTACTTCTGATGCATGGTAATCTCTTAAACTTGAGCCTACTAGTGTCTTTTATGATATACCTGTCAAATTAATATTCATAAAAATTCAGTAACACTAAATGAGTTCTACTTTGTTTTTATGTAAACAATAGTTTATAAAATAACACACTTAACTTCAAACTCTTTAAAAACATTTTCTTTATTATACATTCTAGTGTCTTCAAAACCGTCACTATAAGTTTTCTTTCTTTATTTTTATCTTAATTTAACTTTATCTTTAACTTTAACTTTGATTTTAACATTTGACTTTACATTCATCGTGTATACCTGGTTTGTACAAATACAAACAAGAGTACTTCATACCTTTATATATGCTCCTTTATTTAAGTAACACTGCAAACAAGTTGAGCATTACACCAAGTAATACTCTTCTTGTCATGACATACTAACGCGATTCATATTATGGGTATATCATGCCTTTACATGTTCCCCTTTAATTGAGTATAACTATTGTCAAATTTAGCATTACACTAGGTGGTGCTCTTCTTGTCATGTTAGCCGTAGGACCAGTCGATAAGGGACGCCTAATGGTGGCGTTCACCATTTTTTTAGGCAGTACTCTTCTTGTTATAAAATACTGATGCAATCAAACTCTGGGTATCTCAGACTTTTACATACGTTCCTCTAATTCTATGTTCTTAACATGTTTTTTACACTTTTCCTTTTCGTTTTCGATGCTATTGCTTTATAGCTTTCTTAAACTTAAAATATCGTTTTGTATTTTTAAATGCTTATTATAAACTATCTAATTTTTTTTCTTTATTCATCATTTCAACCAAATGTAATACCATTTTTTTAGGAATACATAAATAAAATTTGGGAACTTCTTTTTTTATTATGTAATTATGGTGTGTATATATGGATATTATATATGATTATATAATTTATAGAGTAGTAAAAGTATACTGACGACTATGAAGTAGTTCACATATACCAGATATCACACTTGAAATATTGTTTGATTTTCTCTAATATATATTTGTAATTTTATAACAATAAATAAACACAATGATCTAAATCATTTTATAGTCTAGCTGTATTTAGCCAAATTATATTACTTAACACTTTTATTTTTTATATACTTGAACAACAAAATAGACTTAGATTGATGGTTAAAACTTATCACTACTTAGCCCCAAGCTATGTTTCAATTTTTTTAAGAAACAAGTCAGATAAAATATAATGGGATAATATCATATATCTCCTTGTTAAACATCAAAATTACAAATATCCTTAATGTTAAACTAAAATTACAAGTATTCCCATGTTCCAAAATTGCCCCTTAGTAAGGAGAAATATATAAATTGTTTTTAGTTAGTTCATTAAGGGTAAAATAGGAAATACATAATTTGTTTTTTAATGAAATGGATAAATATGTAATATATTTGGTTTAGAAAGATGAAATATGTAATTTAGTATTATGATTGTGTAAATATGTAATAAATTGTTTTAGCAAGAGGATAAATGTAATTGACCCAAATATAATAGGTTTTTATTCTACAGTGTAAATTTGAGTTGATTTATGTTTAGGCGTAAATTTTGTTCGGACTGAAGACATTTGATAATAATATTCTATACTAATTTGTAGACTCAATACACATGTTTTCTTGCGGAGTTAGTTTGTACATGTTTTTGAGTTGACCAATGACACGTTTTGTCCGCATGACAACATGATTATTTACTTTTGATATATTATATTTTTTTGATTTTCTTATATATTTTTATTAAATTCAAATCTTAAAACTCTTTTGCCATATTCTATATTTTTATCCTAACTAGTGTTAATCTTGCGTGCGTTGCGGCGCGCTAAACTGCTAAACAACAAATGATATATTTATACGAAAATAAAATAGCAGTTCTATCGTCCAAAAACGTACTGAGAAAGGAGTTTTTCGACAAATCAGTTGACAAATTCAAAAACATTTGAGATCATTTTAGCAATTCTTGTTGAAAATTTTCTTAGTTTTTGTAAAGTCCTTTAATTTCATAATCACATCATTGGTAGCCTGCATTTTAAAGAAGTTGAAATAATCAAGTGGTCATCAAACATATTTCAAGAAATTACAAGTGAATTATGTAATAAAAAATGAAATCATGTTCCCAATATCAGATAACAAAATTAGGGTTTTTTCTTTTCTTTCTCTCTCCAAAGCTAGAAGAGTCAAATAAAAACGAAGTTGATGATGATATTTTCTTCCTACGTATAATGCCATGATAGCATATATAGGTTTCATACCATACATATTTGTTAATTCATATGTGGCCTCTTATTTTATACGGTGCCATAATGCAAGATGTTCCATACCCATTCCTATTTGATAATTTCATTTTTGGCAAAACTTAAAAATTCAAATAATTCTATTGAATCAAATTCCAAAACTTTATAAATTACACTATTCCTTTCATGAGTTTTGATATATATTATATTATAATTATAATGTATGATCATAATAGATAATGTAACTTTATATATACATTTTAATTTACATAATTAATATGTCATGTTTTCTTATGTTTTTTTTTTGTAAATTCTATTTCCACTTTATAATTTGCTAATTTCAATAGAACCATCATGTCGCAACAAAATGCTAAATTTTGCTCGTTAGAATGAAAGAAAAAAAGGGTGCTGTTATAGTTACATCCTCTTTTTCTAAAATTACACCATGTGCACGGGTAATACAGGCTAGTACGATCCGTCTCTATCCCTGTACTAGAATTCTCTAGCAAGCTGAGATAATCATTGGAGGCAAAACGACCCGTACTTCACTGTCGGGCTCGTCTTGCTTTTTCTATCTAACATCAGCTGACATTATGGGACAATGATTTGGTAAATACGGGTCATATAGGGCAGTATTGAAAATTTAAAGACACTCACTTCGTGTATACTGTGACAGTTGCATACAAGAATTACGTCATTAATGGTGTGAGCACATTTGATCGTTCTAGAAATCCGTGCTAATTTGGCACGTGAAATTACTACAGGTTGATAGTATACGAAAAATGATGAACGTGGGCGAAAACCGTGCACAAAACGGAGTCCTGGATTGCCCGGAAATGAAAAACGAAGAAAACGTTCTAAGTATTGATCAAATGGGCTCGTCGCGGTACGCGATGCATGAAAAATATCTGAAATTCCCGAAAATCTTCGCGGTACGCGACGGGTGTGGCGGTGCAATGATCTGATCTACTTCATCAGATTTCCATGCAGAAGATATTTCTTCTTCTTCTCGCGTCTGTTCCACCTTCAAACGAAGAAAACACACAAAATCACCATAAAAATTCTATTTTGAAGCCATTAGAAGCAGTGGATCGCACCAGGAATCATTTCTACAAGCCCTGATCATTGTTTTAACCACAGATATCCGTCAGATTAGGTAATGATCCGTTTAAACTTTCTGGTTTGATTTTGATTGATTAGATCTTGATTTTGAACGTAATGACATAGTTAGGATTGTTGATTATTGCCTAGATGATGGCTAGGATTGATTATAAACAAAGAACACGAAGTTTTAACGGTTAAATCCTTGTTTTAATCCGTTGTAATGCCCGGTTTGCATGAAACCATACCCATGATTATAATGGTTTAATCCATTTGATTATAACAATGTAGGTGATTAGTTGGATTAATCCTTGAAATGCAAGGTTAAATCCAAGTGTTTCAAACTAATCACGATCATTAACATACTCATTGGAACGATTATCTGATGTTTATGATAACAGTCAGATTAGTATGTTAAACCTGGTTATTACACCTATTCTGATGTTACATTGTGATATTTCATGATATTTGTGTAATCAATAACAAGGATTGATCATTCCTAAGCCATTAAGCCATCTAGAAACTGTTTTAGCATTATAATCAACAACATTAACTATTTGGTTAATCCAAGAATATTCTGATTAATCAAGAGTGTCATCAACCTTGTATTAGGAATCTAATGCAATGTAGGTTCCTACATTATCATACATTGTATGATATAATACTAAAGTAACCAATTAAACATTTAATATCGGTTTGATGACTTACAAAGTAATGTCTTTGACATTGAACGTTCAGAAAGATCTAATCAGTAAACTAGAACATAAATAACTCATTAAACATAACTAAATGCAGAATTACCCTTTATTATCAGTTGGGAGATATTCTGCTACCCTTATATCATCAGGTGAGTTTCGTACAACCCCCTTTTCTTTTTAGTGTTTTATAAACATCGGGGTAACTCTGCAAACCCTTTCTGAACATATGATATGCATCACTGTTATCTGTGTGATTACATGTGACTTTTGTGTGATTTCATGGGATTTTGCCGTTAGTATCTCTATCACAATATCAAAAAGTCCTCATCTCTTGAACTGTATCTAGTGAACCATGTGGGGCCGAACAGGAATCATTGATAGTACTATTGGCTGACAACCCATTTGCTGGGAGGATTGCATCTCCCCTTGTGTGAATGTTTGGTACCTGTTTCCAAAACAACTTCTTAATGTTTGTGATAGACATTAAGATCATGAGGCACTAAGATATTTACCGACGAATATTATCTTCATGAACGTACAACTGTCCGAAAGGAACTAGATACGGGTCCCATGGTTATCCGGAACTGAACTTTTGAGAACATACTTATCATATCATATTGTTTTAAATTTGAACTGTCGAACTCACCAGCTTTGTGCTGACGTTTTAAACTCAACATTTTGCAGGACAACGGTGACGACTCGGTGAGGATGCACTTCACTTAGTTGAACTTAAATGTATTAGATTATGTACTAAACTTAGTTGTAGACTGCAGTGTGTATGTTAATGACGAACCTTCTAATGTATTTACTTTAAGTTAATCTGTGTGCTTGTGATATTGGATCAAGTAAGTCACCCCTCACTTCTGAGACATCACCACTATGCTTCCGCAACCGTTTCAGTGACATCATCAACAGGTGACGAGAGGTGGGGGTGTGACAGGGTGGTATCAGAGCCACAGGTTATAGAGAATTAGGTTGACTTAGAGACCTAGACTATAACCATAGGCTCGTATAGTGACACAGAGAGCACCGAACATAATTAACGAACAACACTTGTTTTGAATGAAGCCAGAATAATCAGGTGGTACAAATTCCAGTTATGAATGGCCAGCATAACTGAAATTTGCAACATGTGTGCATTCTAGTTTAATTTAATTCAAGCAGAACATTAATAACTATAAAGACGAATAGTTGTTTGGAGATAGGAAAGAACATCATATCATGTCCATGTTTATGTTAAATATCGTTATTTAATATTTACATCATGATACTGATCAGAAATTTTTATTGTACAGCGATGGCCGATCAAGCTGAACAGTATATTTACCAGAGATTTCCCTATCTGAGGTTGGACGACACCCCGAGTTCTAGTACAGGAGCAGACTTGGATCCTAGTGAGGCTTCATCTGCAGCCTCTCAGGCGACCCCTGCTGGACCACATACACCATCATCCCCCAGACCTGTTACTCCACCACCACCACCATCACCAGTACTACCACCAGCAACCCCCATTGTACCCAGTCCTCCACATTCACCCTTGGTTCATACTTCTGCTGAGAGGAGACAAAGCTCCTCTCCACGGAGAGTCCCTGCGTGGGACGGATTACGACGGATGCGGGGACAAGCCCGCAAGACCACGGGGCTACCCCCGAGACATCAGATGGCTCCCTGAGATGAGCCACAGACCATACATGAGGTGGGAGAATCCTCTCACCAAGCTGAGCTGCGGGCCCAACTGCAGCAGGTCTCTCAAGACCTGCAGGGCCTGAGGCAGGACCTTCATCACCATCAGACTACCCTGGAGGATACTCGCACCACAGTACTTGAGATTCTTACCTCACACTTGACTCTGATGGAGCAGGTGAATATCATGGGTACTGATGCCCAGACTTGGAGGGCGACCATAGAGGAGCGTTTGAGTATGACCTGGCGACAGGCACTGGTTGCTGCATGTTGGCAGCAAGTTGCAGTCTGGAGAGGGAGACTGCAAGGCTGGATTTGGATGCTTGGTACACTGAGCACTGAGGCTAGACTTTTATGTTTAGCTATAGTATTGGCTACTATAGCTATTATACTAGCCTGTTTACCGTATTTCCTACGGTAAATGCGATCGAGCATCACTCATTTTGGGACTTGTCATTGTACATACCGTGGATGGATATGTTGTTATCTGTATGGATGTTGTAGTAACACTCGTTTGTATCAAACTCTATGATAGTGCTAATAAATGGTTGTTTTGTGTATTTAATTGTGTAATGGATTATATATGTTGTGTGTGATTGGTGTGTTAATATCAAATTCATGTAATCAACAACTAGAGACTAAAAACAATTCCAAGTAAGAACATATCTATTGCCAGTATGGCAATGTATCATATCACTGTGAGAACATATCAGCTTGAGAACATATCTATTGCCAGTATGGCAATGTAACATTTCAAAGTCCTGTGTGGCAACATATCAAAGTCCTGTGTGGCAACATTTCAATTGTCTGTGTGACAACATTTCAAAGTCCTGTGTGGCAACATTTCAATTGTCTGTGTGACAACATTTCAAAGTCCTTTGTGGCATCATATCAAAGTCCTGTGTGGCAACATTTCAATTGTCTGTGTGACAACATTTCAAAGTCCTGTGTGGCAACATATCAAAGTCCTGTGTGGCAACATTTCAATTGTCTGTGTGACAACATTTCAAAGTCCTGTGTGGCAACATTTCAATTGTCTGTGTGACAACATTTCAAAGTCCTGTGTGGCAACATATCAAAGTCCTGTGTGGCAACATTTCAATTGTCTGTGTGACAACATTTCAAAGTCCTGTGTGGCATCATATCAAAGTCCTGTGTGGCAACATTTCAATTGTCTATGTGACAACATTTCAAAGTACTGTGTGGCATCATATCAAAGTCCTGTGTGGCAACATTTCAATTGTCTGTGTGACAACATTTCAAAGTCATGTGTGTCATCATATCAAAGTCTTGTGTGGCATCATATCAAAGTCCTGTGTGGCATCATATCAAAGTCCTGTGTGGCAACATTTCAAAGTCCTGTGTAATATTTTGACAGGTTGTTGAATTATCAGGACTGAGTATAACTACGAATATCTGTATGATCTGTGTGTATCGAGAACATGTCTGGACTAAATTCATGTAGTTATACTGTATTCTTTATAATCACATTTCAATATAAATTTCAGTGTAACTGAATATGATTGAATTTATGTGATATAACGGGTTATATCTTTAATGTTTTTAAACTGACCTGAGTTTGTCTGCTTGTGAGCAGATTAATGGCTCCTAAACGAGGTCGACCAGCTAAGAGAGCTACTCAGAACATTACAAACCCTGAACAGAATCAAATTCCACCTTTGAATGTTGAATCAAATCCGGATCCGCGTGTAAATCCGGAAGCGAACATGGTTCCACCTGGGAACTTGGAAACAAATACTGCTCCACCAGTGAATCCTGGAGCAAGCACTGTTCCACCTGCTGGTACAAGTAGATCTGAAACAAATGAAGCTATGATAGCACGAATTGTGCGTGAACAATTATCTGCTTGTGGTGTTCTGACACAACACCAACCACATATTACCGCAGGTTCTGGTGGGGAACACGATCATGCTGAACATAATGCTACTAGTGGTCACGTCGAAACTCATACTACCACTGGTGCAACAACCACAAAAACAACTGTTCCTGATCCACCACAGCAAGGGTGTACATATAAGTACTTTGCTTCTTGCAACCCTTCTACTTTTACAGGCAAGGAAGGAGCGGCTGGTCTTTTACGGTGGATTGAGGAGATGGAAACCAAACTCAAAATTAGCCAATGTTTTGGCAGAGCATAAGGTGTCTTATGCTGCCTGTTCTCTGAAAGACTCAGCTTTGACCTGGTGGAATACCCAGGCCAAGACTTTGGGTTCAGCCACAGTTGACTCGATGGGCTGGAATGATTTCAAAACTCTGATTAGATCAGAGTACTGCCCAATCACTGAAATTCAAAAACTCCAGGAGGAATTCTGGAATCACTCTATGATCGGTGCTGATTGTCTGGCTTACACCGATTGGTTTCACGAACTTACTTGCTTACTTCCCGATATGTTTACTACGGAAGCAGCCTTGATCGAGAAGTACATTAAGGGTTTGATTCCCCATATTCGGGGAATGGTTACTGCAGCTGAACCTATAACTCTGAAACATACAATTCTTTTGACCACTAAGCTTACCAATGAGGCGGTAAGGAGTGGTACTCTGTCTTTGAAACCTCAGACGGCTCACATCCGTAGTGATGTCGGTACCTCTAATGTTTCTAAAGGTACTAAACGAAAGTGGTTTGGCAAAACCAAGGCGAAAGCTCCGGCTGAGATCACCCAGAGCAAGCCAACTGTGAAAAACTATGGTGCTGCTATTCCTGAGAGGAAAACTTATACCGGGCAGGCGCCCAAATGCAACACCTTTAGTTGTGGGCAATCCTTTTTGAAGTGCCCCAGCTTACCACACTCGAAACAATCCTTCTGTGCGTTTTTCTGGTTGTTATTCTGATTGTTGGAACTGTTTTGCAGCTCTCCGCGGCAATCCTTAGCTGCATGTCCTCCTTTGCCACACCGTTGGCACTTAAACTTATCACACTGATTCCCAGCATGATGAAATCCACACTTGTTGCACTTTGGGTGCTTACCAATATACCCCCCTGATGATGATGACTGCTGACCACTGTTCGAGTTGTGGTAAGACTTGTTTGAATCCTGTCTTCGGTTCTGCTGAAACGGCTGTTGGTTGAAATTCTTGGTGTTGCTGCTTTCTCACTTCCTTTTGTGGTCTCCCACCTTAGTAGCTGATGTTCGTTTAGGCAGAGTTCCCTGTAACACTGCCTGATAGTCAGTTGGTGCGCTAAACGAACAGCTTGTTGAATTGTTGTGGGATTTGCAGAAGTGACCAATCCCTGGATCTGAGGCACCAATCCCCCGATGTACCTCTCTATCCACTTGCTTGCTGTAGTAGCCATGTGTGGTAGGAGTCTGGCCAGTTCATGTGACCGAGTCGTGTACTCCTCGATGTTTGACCCCTCCATCTTAAGGTGCCAATATTCCTCTTCCAGTTTCTGCATTTCACTACGAGGACAGTACTCCTCTTGCAGTAATGTTTTGAATCCATTCCATGTCAGGGCATTCGCTTCTCCTAATCCTAAAGTCTGAACATTGGAGTTCCACCAGGTTAATGCTGGACCCTCCAACGTACCCGTAGCATACTTGACCTTGTTTTCGTCAGGACAGTTGCACATTTCGAATACTGATTTTGCTTTTTCAATCCATCGAAGGAGTCCAATGGCCCCTTCCGATCCTTTGAAATTATGAGGTTTGCAGTCCAAGAAAATCTTGAACGTGCATACCGGTGGATTCACCAATCCCCCTGCTGGACCCTGTGGCCCTGTAGTGTGTGTCCTGAGTGTAGTTCGCGATAGCCTCCGCGACCTTGTTGTTAATCAGCTCATTGAGCTCAGCAACTGTCATTTGAATGTTCTCACCGGCCATTATCTTCCTAGTTAAAAGAAATGTTAGAGTGTTATCAAAGTCCAATGTGAAACGTGTAAACAATACAACAAACAACAAACTTGTAATGTAGGAATCAACACAACTGTTGGCAATAAGTAATAGTTTTCAATAGATAATAATCTGATTTGGGTACAATACTTTCAAATTCAAAACATAAGTTTCTCAAACATCTAATGTAGGGACACAACCCGCCCCTAATAAGTTTTTAAACAAAATAAAGAAAGTCAAGCATCCTCGATAGTGGAGTCAGCATCAGAATCAACATCCTGTACTGGTACCAACTCCTCCTCCTCCTCCTCCTTTGCCTCAGATACAAACTGCTCCTCTAGTGCAATCAACCTCCCCTCAGCAATGTCAGCTCGGTGCTCCTCCTCCTGCACTCGAGTAGTCAGATGCACAATGTGTGACTCCATCCCCTGAACCACACTATAAAGCTCTGCGTATCGGGCATTCACATCCCGAAGCTCCTGTGCCATGTGCTCAATCCGATCATTCGCCCACTTTGACTCCCATGTCAATCGGGCGATATCATCTGACTCGAATCGTGGCCTCTTACAGGCACGAAACCTAGGTGGCATACGATACGAAGACTCCTCGGCGGAATCCTCCACAGGTGCTTTCTCTGGGTTTCTTTGTGGTTTCTCCTCAGGATCCTCCTGTGGATCCTCCTCGGGATCCTCCTATGGATCCTCCTCTGGGTCCTCCTCTTCTGGATCCTCCTCCGGGTCCTCGTCTGAGTCCTCAACAGGATCCTCCTCCGAATCCTCCTCATGGTCCTGAAATACTGGAGCTATCGGCTCCTCGTCATCAGACACGATCACATGTGGAGGAGGTGGTGGTGGTGCTGCCATACCTGTTACATAAGGCCATATGTAAATGCCTCTAAATGTGCCGACCAGTGTTTAGGAAGTTTCAATTGTGAGTTTTCTTGTCGATTAATATGAGATTGATAGCTAATGGGACGGTTTCAAGTGTTTGTGTCCGGTTTTTGATTAATTACAATGATTGCTTGATCTAGTAACGCACCAAGTTGTTTATGATCATTATTGTGATGATTATTAAAGTTTCATTCGGTTACAACCTTATGAAATTATGAAATTTCAGTTTCAATTGAAGGAAATCCGAATTTTGACTCTTAAAAGTCAAAATTCAAAGGTTTAGCATAATTACAAAATTGATCCTTATAGATTAATTGTCTTGCAACCGATTTTTGTTTACTTCTAACCCTTTAACTTTGATTTTGATCAATTTCATGCCATTTCGATTACTTCTGGGGTAACGGTGTTAATCCGAAAAGTCGAATTGTCACATCATCCCCTTGTTGAAGAATTTTCGTCCCGAAAATTGTAAAATGTTAGAAGTAGTTAGGACACTACTTGTGAGTTCAAATTGTACGTGTTAATGTGATGTCTGATCCTTCTGTGTGCTTGTGTGTACTCATACACAAAATCCAATGTTTGCAACATCACAACTAAGTGTGATCGTTCTATGTAACTGTTTGCGTGTACACTAGTTAGTTCACCTAACTGTGTATGTTTGTGTTTGATCATGCTGTGCTATGTAATCTCGCACATAGTGAGTGTTCGCAACTGTTTGTACTATATAACCTCGTACATAGTAAAATGTGTGTAACTAATCATGTATGTACTACCATAACATGTAACATATGAAATGTAGCACATAAATTGTAATGACATAAAATGTAATGTAACACAATGTTTATCACAAAACCAATTGCATAAAGTGTTTGTGCTTACAGTTTGAAATCTGAAATGTTGATGTGTGAAGCATCACGTCATCCCCTTGTTGAAGGAAATTTCGTCACGAAATTTAACGTTCTTTGCAGTGTTTGCAGTTGCTGTTTAGAACAGATGAGGATACTTCTTCATCATTTGATCTTCTCTTTCCCATGTTGTGACACCTCGCAATTTCAGGTCAGCATTTATTTTATTTTAATAATAATGTGTATTATTATTACATACGTGGCACTAGAATATTTGTATTAAGTGTGACACGTGGCACAACAGACCAAACACATCGATAATTCAAGGAATTGTCGCACAACACTCGCACGTGTCTTGAATGACGAACGTTGGTGAACGGATCAAAACACAGTACACTTACACTGCACAATTAGGTTCCGGAGAACCTAAGTTAGTAGAACAACGCTTAAGTGTCGAGAAACGATGATCGTATTCGAGAAATACGAGAAATTCGATTCAAAACAATGAAATTGGGCTTATTGGGCTCAACTGAGACCCATCGCGGTACGCGATGGGCACCCAATTGGGCCTTCGCGATACGCGAAGCTCGAGCGGGAGAATTTGAATTCTCCGAAAGACGTCGCGGTACGCGACGACCGATCATCTTCCACCATCGCGGTACGCGGCGTGTTTCGGGAACAGAATTATTATTTTAATCACCGCGGTACGCGGGGTTGCTTTTTGTGCAGCCTCCGCGGTACGCGACGACCCCAACACGCCAAATCTTTATAAAACCAAGACTAAATCATTTCTGCCGAACCCTTAACCAAATTTCCGAACTACCAGCGATCACTCTTCGCCATTATCACCTGCAAACCATCCTCTAGCCTCTGGAAAGCCATTTGGAGGCCTTAGAGACACCATTGGAGGCATTTGGAAGCTTGGAGTGAACTAGAGAGCACCAACCATCACCTTGCACGAGTTGAAGCTACTGTGGGGATTGTTTCTGGACATCTTGAAGCCACACACACCTGTTCCAGCTCTATCTTGATCACCTTGCACCTTCTAAGGTAGTTTCCTAATACTATTTCGGGTTTTAACCCTTGAAATCACACATGCAAGGGGAAATACCCACATGCATCACCATCACCACTTTAGTCACGAAATTTCTATGTTATGGATCTATTATTTTGTGGTATTGTTACTGATTTGATGATCTAATATCGATCTATGATGATTTTGAAGTGACTAGATGACTATTTGTTGATTTTGTCACAAAATGGCTACTTTAAACAACATGCATACATGATCTATAATGTTTTATGTAAATTTCAGTATTTAAATGTTCTTAGAATTGATATGTGAGATGTTCTACATGATTTAGAATGATTGATTATGTCAAATATGGTCATTTGGTGATTATTGCTAAATATAGTAACTTTAGTGCTACAAATTGTTCATTTTTGATGAAATGGTATTATGCATGTGATTTGATCTAAGGTTTATGCTTAAAATGATGTTTAGAAACTATTGTGATGATTATTTGATGCATAGGAATGCTTAGAATTGTCAAAAGGATGATTTTTATAAATGTTACTATAAATAGTAACTTTTTGTCACAAATTTGCAACTTGATAATAAGTATGATAATGTCTTGAGTCTAACATGCTCATTTAGTGATTATATGATGATATTGGAAGGAATATGTTATTGGGAAACTTGATTTTGTGTTATTTTCATAAGTTACTAAATATAGTAACTTTATTTTGCTAAGTTAATGATTCGTCACATGCTAGGTGGAACAATCATGATTAATGGGTTAATTAGGACTAAGATAATGATATTAGACGATGTTGGTTGTTAAACTTGATGAAATATGCTTATTTTAGAAACTTTCTAAAAATGGAAACTTTTACGCGCTAACTATGTTAAACCGGCTATGTATAACTATGTGCTATGTGATAACATGCTCATTTAGGATAAATATGCATGTTAGAATAATCGGAATATGATCTTATGCATAACCTGCCAAATATGGAAACTTTCCTAAAATAGAAACTTACTATAAATAGTAAGATTCCTCATAGGAATGATTTTGGTATCCGTACACGTCACACGACACTAAACCGCACATTACACGAACACTTGATCCAAAACCGTCACCAACGGGTCGTTAGGTCAAACACGATCGACACGGTCAAACACGGTCAACTCGACCCACATAACCACTTAGTGTCGTTGAACACTAACACGGTCCGGTGAGACCCACATACGCAAACACGAACTCATAACACCTACATGATATAGGTGATTACTAGCCGGCGAGCTACACTACTCTTTTGAGCTAACGCATATCTAAGCACAGGTGAGTTTACGGCCCCACTTTTACTCTTTAACTGTTTTTGTTAAACTATTGGGGTGAGAATACAATGCAACTGTTTTAGATGTATGACTGGTATGTTGTGAAAACCATTTTCGAGTGTAACTATTATCGCATAAAGTACTCATTTATCCTTACCGTTAGTTGTGTATTCAAACGAGTCGTAATTACGTAGTACTACTGGGTTTGACTAACCCCACTTGGCACCAATGTTGACTGGAGGTCATAAAGAGTGTAATTTCGATGGGAATGCGGGTTCAGCCATGACCTGCGGAGGCAAACGGGAACAGTCTAGTTTCGATAAGATGAACTGACACACTCCACGGATCGTAGTATCCAACAACTAAACTTAACATACCCAGTATATGTCTGTTTACTATTTCTGTCTGTCTAAACCTGTGAACTCACCAACTTTATAGTTGACACTTTTTCGCATGTATTCTCAAGTAACTAATGGAGCACACGCTAGGACGCTCACAAGGACACACTAAGGAGTCAAGCTTACATATAGACTCATGTCCTAGGCTTGTGTGCATGTGTTCTGTTTGAAAACAATTTAATCTTTGTAGTGTCTTGAACAATTACTTTCCGCTGCAAACACATGTATTTTTGATATTTAACACTTTCCGCTGCTTATTGAATGAAACTTGTATTGTTTTACAATCTGTGTGAATGTGTAACTCATATAGAGTCGTTCTATATGACCATGAGCTATGATCCTGGCCACGTCACACCCACGTGGACTGACACTACGAGTGGGAATTTGGAGGTGTGACAGACTGGTATCAGAGCCTTGGTTATAGGGAACTAGGTTTGCATATAGTAAACTTAGACTATAGCCACTGCTCTACATTAGACACTACACTAGAACTTGCACACTGATGTTGTTATTATTATTATCGAACTGTTGTTTACTAATCTGAGAATTTACAGGATGGCCGATAACAACAGAGATGCTAACAGGAACCCGGGCAAACGCCCAGCGGTCGATGACTTGACTGAGGAGAGTCGACGCAGGATCGACAGCATCGTGGCTCAGGTAGATGCTGAGATGGAGCGACGCGCCCAGGTGCTAGCCAGGGAACGATACTGGGGATGGTTGCCTAACCCCCTACGAGATTGGGTAGTGGGAGAGCGGGTGCCTACGCCACGATACAGGGGCGATACCTCAGAGGGTCCACGACTGCCGGCACTTGGGATGCCGATGGAGAGAGCCTTCGCGGCTCATGTTGCTGTAACCCGGCGGGAGCTTCGGAGAAACGCCGAGCTGTCCGACGAGGTTCGTGTTCTTCGCGAGAAGAATGATCGCCTGGAAAGGCGAAGCGACCGATTGGAGGAGCAGAACGATCGCTTGGAGGAGCAGGTGGAGGCATTACGTCTCCAGGTATCTCAGCTCATGTCTCAGCATGGCCAGATAGTTGATGTCATGCAGGAGCATGACGGGCGCATTACTGAGAATCGGACGGATATAGTCGAGACTCAGGCAATGGTACAGGCGAGTGACGCCATGCTTAACGCATGGGCGGCACAGTTTATCGAGGAGCCGCCAGCTGAGGATGACGGACCACAGTTCGAGGCCGAGGACCTCGAGGAGGGAGAGTTTGACGAGGATCCCGACGAGGATCCGGAGGAGGACGATGACGATGATGGGGACGCAGCTAGTGACATCTCCCATGTCTCCATGGACTCGGATTAGTAGATTTTCTTATTTTGTATCGTTTTCCTTTTATTTTATTTTGGCCTAGACGAGCGGGATGTGCTCGGAGAACTCGCATTGAACTTTCTTTTCAAATTATTGTACTTCAAGATTGATATTAATGAAAATTATGCTTTATTATTATTATCTGCTTTATTATTACTACTGTTATTTGAAGCCTTGTTATGATAGCTAACTTGACATTTGACATGACAACAATCCTAACTTTGGCTAACACTTAGCATCTGATAACTAACACTCTAACCCTCTATATAGAAACATGTCGGGAAGAGGAACCAATGCCCTTCGACTCAAACGCAAGGCCGAAAAGGCACGGATCGACATGATGGTCGAACGGAAATTCAACAAGGTACTAGCAGAGTACGAAGCCAACCGACACGCCAGTGAGACGAGTGGCTCTAACAACGGTACTAACTTTTGCCTAACATGACTAACATAGTATAGGCGGCCTAGACACTAACACGTTGCAATGAACTCCGATGCACAGGATCTCATGGGGGAGTAGCAAAGGGATGCTCGTTCAAAGCCTTCTTGAGCTGCCACCCTCACAAATTTCAAGGTACAGAAGGAGCAGTCGGACTACTCCGTTCGATCGAGAAACTGGAATCGGTCTTTGCTATGGCCGAATGCTCGGAGGAGAACCGAGTAAAGTATGCCACCGGGATTCTCGAGGGACCTGCCCTCACCTGGTGGAATACGCATGTCCAAACTCTTGGACTTGAGACTGCCAACACTATTCCTTGGGAGGAGTTCACCGGGATGCTTCGCGAGGAGTACTGCCCGCGTGACGAGATCAGAAAACTGGAGGAGGAATTCTGGGTGCACAAAATGGTGGGTTCGGAAATCGAGAAATACTGCACTCGATTTCATGAGTTGTGCAAGTTGTGTCCGGCAATGGTGACGCCGGAATACAAGAAAATCGAGCAATTCATTAGTGGATTGCCCGAGCAGATCCAAAGTATGGTAACTGCTTCTGACCTCTCCACCATCCAACCACTGATTCGCTTGGCACATAAGTTGACAGACCAGGCAGTAGCTCAGGGGAAACTGCCTAAGAGGGGTGAACACCTGAAACCCCAGGAAATCAAGCGAAAGTGGGAACCCAGCAATAACCGTACCTTCTCACCACAACAACCAGCTCAACACCGACCCGCACCTGCCAAAGTCTTCACCGCCACACAGCCAAACACCCAAAGCAAGGGGGGATACCAGGGCAACAACCCAAAATGCAACACCTGTAACTTCCATCACTTCGGCCCATGCAAAAGAGCCAAGTGCACAAAATGTGGAAGGAACGGGCACGTAGCCAAAGAATGTCGATCAAACCCCAACAACAACAACAACCAAAACACTCTCAAGGGGTGTTATGAATGTGGCAAACCGGGGCACATGCGAAAGGATTGCCCGCAGCTGAAAAAGGGTGGGGGAGGTGCAGCAAAGGGACGAGCCTTTGTGGTTGGCTCTGGAGAAGCTAAAGACGATCCACATGTCGTCACCGGTACGTTTCTTTTAAATAATGTCTATGCTAGTATATTATTTGATACCGGTGCCGATAGGAGTTTTATCTCTAGCGACTTTAGCAAATTACTTAATATGACACCAACACCACTAGACTATAAGTACACCGTAGAGTTAGCAGACGGCAAGCTGATCGAGACACAATATATCATCAAGGGACGTGTTCTAACACTAGCGGACCATCAACTAGTGATTGACCTGATGCCAGTAACTCTCGGGAGCTTCGACGTGGTGATTGGAATGGATTGGCTATCTGCAAACCACGCTGAGATCGTGTGCAACGAGAAGATTGTGCGAATTGCGTTGCCAAGTGGAGAGCAGATCTCAATCCAGGGAGAACGGCGCGGGATACCGTTAAACATCATGTCCTGTATGAAGGCAAGCAAATATCTGAAGAAGGGATACACGGCTATCCTAGCCCTTATCACCGAACAACCAAAGAAGGAACGAAAGATCGAGGACATTGAGGTTGTTCGCGATTATCCGGAAGTTTTTCCTGACGATCTACCGGGACTACCACCAGCACGACAAGTGGAGTTCCAGATAGATTTAACCCCCGGAGCAGCACCAATAGCCAAGGCACCGTATCGATTGGCCCCTACTGAAATGCAAGAACTATCTAACCAACTGCAAGAGTTGTTAGATAAAGGATTTATCCGACCGAGCTTCTCACCTTGGGGAGCACCGGTCTTGTTCGTTAAAAAGAAAGACGGTTCATTCCGTATGTGTATAGACTACCGAGAACTGAACAAAGTAACGATCAAAAATCGATACCCTCTACCTCGAATAGACGACCTGTTTGATCAACTACAAGGGTCAAGCTACTATTCGAAGATCGATTTAAGATCCGGCTACCATCAACTCAGAATACAGGAGGACGACATACCAAAGACAGCCTTCCGAACGCGATACGGACATTACGAGTTTCTAGTTATGCCTTTTGGGTTGACTAACGCACCAGCAGTATTCATGGATCTCATGAACCGAGTATGTAAACCGTATCTCGATAAGTTCGTAATCGTGTTTATTGATGACATCTTGATCTACTCTAAGACTCAGGAAGAACATGCCGATCACTTGAGACGTGTCTTAGAACTACTGAAGAAGGAACAACTATACGCGAAATTCTCCAAGTGTGATTTCTGGATTCGCGAAGTTCAGTTCCTTGGACACGTAGTAAACGAGAAAGGGATACACGTAGACCCAGCCAAAATCGAGGCAATCAAGAATTGGGCAGCGTCTAAGACTCCAACTGAGGTGCGACAGTTCTTAGGATTGGCCGGGTACTACAGGCGGTTTATCGAAGGATTCTCGAAGATCGCGCAATCATTGACTTCCCTCACACACAAAGACAAGAAATTCGAATGGGGAGAAAAACAAGACGCTGCTTTCGATCTGTTGAAGCAGAAATTGTGTAGTGCACCAATTTTATCGCTACCAGACGGGTGCGAGGATTTTGTGGTGTACTGTGACGCATCAAAGCAAGGACTCGGTTGTGTGCTGATGCAACGTGAGAAATTTATAGCCTATGCGTCACGACAATTGAAAGTGCACGAAAAGAACTACACAACTCACGATCTAGAGTTAGGAGCCGTAGTGTCGCACTAAAGATCTGGCGACACTATCTGTACGGCACCAAGTGCACAATATTTACTGATCATAAGAGCCTACAACACATTTTCGATCAAAAGGAGCTGAACATGAGACAACGCAGATGGGTCGAACTGATAGGTGATTATGATTGTGCAATCAAATATCATCCCGGTAAAGCTAATGTAGTAGCCGACGCACTGAGGCGAAAGGAAACAACCAAACGCGTACGTGCACTACAACTTACCATCCACTCTGAGCTACCAAATCAAATTCGGACCGCACAACAAGAAGCTCTGAAAAAGGAAAACCTTACCCTCGAAGCCATGCGGGGGATGGACAAACAGATGAAACAGAAGGATGACGGAGCTTACTACCTAATGGATCGAATTTGGATTCCACGCTACGGGTATTTGAGAGAAGTAGTGATGGATGAAGCTCACAAGAGTCGATACTCAGTACATCCAGGTTCTGACAAGATGTACCACGATCTAAAGGCAACTTATTGGTGGCCTAACATGAAGTCAGAAATCGCAACGTATGTGAGTAAGTGTCTGACTTGCTCAAGGGTCAAGGTAGAATACCAGAAGCCTTCGGGATTACTCCAACAGCCGGAAATTCTAGTATGGAAATGGGAGCAAATTTCCATGGATTTCATCACGAAGCTACCAAAGACAACAAGTGGTTGCGATACCATCTGGGTTATCGTAGACCGACTCACGAAATCGGCACATTTCCTACCGATCAAAGAAACTGATAAATTGGAAAAGTTAACCCGAATCTACTTGAAGGAAATCGTATCCAGACACGGAGTCCCAATCTCCATAATATCAGACCGAGACAGCCGTTTCACGGCTCACTTTTGGAAGTCCTTACACAAGGCACTCGGGACGAGGTTGGATATGAGTACTGCTTATCACCCACAAACGGATGGTCAGAGTGAACGAACTATCCAGACCTCGGAGGACATGCTTCGAGCATGTGTGATTGACTTTGGTAACAGCTGGGAGACTCACTTACCTTTGGTAGAATTCTCATATAATAACAGCTACCACACCAGCATTGGAGCTGCACCATTTGAAGCACTTTACGGACGCAAGTGCAGATCACCACTTTGTTGGGCGGAAGTTGGGGAAAGCCAACTGACCGGACCCGAGCTTGTGCACGAAACAACTGAAAAGATCGTGCAGATACGCAACAGAATGGCAGCAGCTCGGGATCGACAGAAGAGCTATGCCGATAAGAGGCGCAAACCTTTGGAATTCCAAGTAGGAGACCGAGTACTTCTTAAAGTCTCGCCTTGGAAGGGAGTGATTCGATTTGGGAAACGGGGAAAGCTAAACCCTCGTTATATAGGACCATTCAAGATCACTAAACGAATAGGCCCCGTGGCCTACGAACTACAGCTACCACAGGAATTGAGTAGTGTACACAACGTGTTTCACGTTTCGAATCTCAAGAAATGCCTGTCAGATGAAACGCTCGCAATTCCTCTAGAGGAAATCCAAATCGACGAACAACTTCACTTCATAGAGGAACCGGTGGAAATTATGGACCGGGAACTCAAGAAGTTGAAACACAGTAAGATACTCATTGTAAAAGTTCGATAGAACTCACGACGAGGACCGGAATACACCTGGGAACGTGAGGATCAGATGAAGAAGAAATACCCTCATCTATTCGCCGAACAAACCAACACCGACACGTGAAACTGAATTTCGGGACGAAATTCCAACTAACTGGGGGATGATGTGACACCTCGCAATTTCCAGGTCAGCATTTATTTTATTTTAATAATAATGTGTATTATTATTACATACGTGGCACTAGAATATTTGTATTAAGTGTGACACGTGGCACAACAGACCAAACACACCGATAATTCAAGGAATTGTCGCACAACACTCGCACATGTCTTGAATGACGAACGTTGGTGAACGGATCAAAACACAGTACACTTACACTGCACAATTAGGTTCCGGAGAACCTAAGTTAGTAGAACAACGCTTAAGTGTCGAGAAACGATGATCGTATTCGAGAAATACGAGAAATTCGATTCAAAACAATGAAATTGGGCTTATTGGGCTCAACTGAGACCCATCGCGGTACGCGATGGGCACCCAATTGGGCCTTCGCGATACGCGAAGCTCGAGCGGGAGAATTTGAATTCTCCGAAAGACGTCGCGGTACGCGACGACCGATCATCTTCCACCATCGCGGTACGCGGCGTGTTTCGGGAACAGAATTATTATTTTAATCACCGCGGTACGCGGGTTGCTTTTTGTGCAGCCTCCGCGGTACGCGACGACCCCAACACGCCAAATCTTTATAAAACCAAGACTAAATCATTTCTGCCGAACCCTTAACCAAATTTCCGAACTACCAGCGATCACTCTTCGCCATTATCACCTGCAAACCATCCTCTAGCCTCTGGAAAGCCATTTGGAGGCCTTAGAGACACCATTGGAGGCATTTGGAAGCTTGGAGTGAACTAGAGAGCACCAACCATCACCTTGCACGAGTTGAAGCTACTGTGGGGATTGTTTCTGGACATCTTGAAGCCACACACACCTGTTCCAGCTCTATCTTGATCACCTTGCACCTTCTAAGGTAGTTTCCTAATACTATTTCGGGTTTTAACCCTTGAAATCACACATGCAAGGGGAAATACCCACATGCATCACCATCACCACTTTAGTCACGAAATTTCTATGTTATGGATCTATTATTTTGTGGTATTTTTACTGATTTGATGATCTAATATCGATCTATGATGATTTTGAAGTGACTAGATGACTATTTGTTGATTTTGTCACAAAATGGCTACTTTAAACAACATGCATACATGATCTATAATGTTTTATGTAAATTTCAGTATTTAAATGTTCTTAGAATTGATATGTGAGATGTTCTACATGATTTAGAATGATTGATTATGTCAAATATGGTCATTTGGTGATTATTGCTAAATATAGTAACTTTAGTGCTACAAATTGTTCATTTTTGATGAAATGGTATTATGCATGTGATTTGATCTAAGGTTTATGCTTAAAATGATGTTTAGAAACTATTGTGATGATTATTTGATGCATAGGAATGCTTAGAATTGTCAAAAGGATGATTTTTATAAATGTTACTATAAATAGTAACTTTTTGTCACAAATTTGCAACTTGATAATAAGTATGATAATGTCTTGAGTCTAACATGCTCATTTAGTGATTATATGATGATATTGGAAGGAATATGTTATTGGGAAACTTGATTTTGTGTTATTTTCATAAGTTACTAAATATAGTAACTTTATTTTGCTAAGTTAATGATTCGTCACATGCTAGGTGGAACAATCATGATTAATGGGTTAATTAGGACTAAGATAATGATATTAGACGATGTTGGTTGTTAAACTTGATGAAATATGCTTATTTTAGAAACTTTCTAAAAATGGAAACTTTTACGCGCTAACTATGTTAAACCGGCTATGTGTAACTATGTGCTATGTGATAACATGCTCATTTAGGATAAATATGCATGTTAGAATAATCGGAATATGATCTTATGCATAACCTGCCAAATATGGAAACTTTCCTAAAATAGAAACTTACTATAAATAGTAAGATTCCTCATAGGAATGATTTTGGTATCCGTACACGTCACACGACACTAAACCGCACATTACACGAACACTTGATCCAAAACCGTCACCAACGGGTCGTTAGGTCAAACACGATCGACACGGTCAAACACGGTCAACTCGACCCACATAACCACTTAGTGTCGTTGAACACTAACACGGTCCGGTGAGACCCACATACGCAAACACGAACTCATAACACCTACATGATATAGGTGATTACTAGCCGGCGAGCTACACTACTCTTTTGAGCTAACGCATATCTAAGCACAGGTGAGTTTACGGCCCCACTTTTACTCTTTAACTGTTTTTGTTAAACTATTGGGGTGAGAATACAATGCAACTGTTTTAGATGTATGACTGGTATGTTGTGAAAACCATTTTCGAGTGTAACTATTATCGCATAAAGTCGTCATTTATCCTTACCGTTAGTTGTGTATTCAAACGAGTCGTAATTACGTAGTACTACTGGGTTTGACTAACCCCACTCGGCACCAATGTTGACTGGAGGTCATAACGAGTGTAATTTCGATGGGAATGCGGGTTCAGCGATGACCTGCGGAGGCAAACGGGAACAGTCTAGTTTCGGTAAGATGAACTGACACACTCCACGGATCGTAGTATCCAACAACTAAACTTAACATACCCAGTATATGTCTGTTTACTATTTCTGTCTGTCTAAACCTGTGAACTCACCAACTTTATAGTTGACACTTTTTCGCATGTATTCTCAGGTAACTAATGGAGCACACGCTAGGACGCTCACAAGGACACACTAAGGAGTCAAGCTTACATATAGACTCATGTCCTAGGCTTGTGTGCATGTGTTCTGTTTGAAAACAATTTAATCTTTGTAGTGTCTTGAACAATTACTTTCCGCTGTAAACACATGTATTTTTGATATTTAACACTTTCCGCTGCTTATTGAATGAAACTTGTATTGTTTTACAATCTGTGTGAATGTGTAACTCATATAGAGTCCTTCTATATGACCATGAGCTATGATCCTGGCCACGTCACACCCACGTGGACTGACACCACGAGTGGGAATTTGGGGGTGTGACACATGTGAATTCAGGACCATGTCTTGAATTCCACCGGACTTTGACTATCGGAATCTTGCTTTGTTTAAGTTGTTTGACCTCTCGGTCCATAATTTCAGCTGGTTCTTCAATGAATCGTAACTGTTCGTCCACTTGTATTTCCTCCAGTGGTACAATCAATGTCTCGTCAGAAAGACATTTCTTCAAATTTGAAACATGAAAGACATCATGATCTCCACTGAGTTCATTAGGTAGTTTGAGTTGATACGCAACCACACCAATTCTTTTCAGAATCTCAAAAGGTCCTACGTAACGTGGACTAAGCTTCCCGTGCTTGCCGAATCGTATCACACCTTTCCAAGGTGATACCTTTAGAAGAACTCGGTCACCTACTTGAAATTCCAACGGCTTGCGACGTTTGTCAGCGTAACTCTTTTGTTGATCCCTGGCCGCTACCATACGGTTCCGGATTTGAACTATCTTCTCTGTCGTTTCGTGTACTAGTTCTGGACCTGTAATCTGACTGTCACCAATTTCAGCCCAACAAACTGGTGAACGACATTTGCGACCATACAAAGCTTCAAACGGTGCTGCCTGAATACTTGTATGATAACTGTTGTTGTAAGAGAATTCCACTAATGGTAAGTGGTTTTCCCAGCTATCATCAAAGTCAATTACACAAGCTCGTAACATATCTTCGAGCGTTTGAATCGTACGTTCACTCTGACCGTCGGTCTGTGGATGATATGCGGTACTCATATCCAAACGAGTTCCCAATGACTTATGAAGTGATTTCCAAAAGTTGGAAGTAAATCGAGCATCCCGATCTGATATGATGGAAATTGGCACGCCATGACGTGCTACTACTTCCTTGATATAGATACGAGTCAATTTTTCCATCTTGTCGGTTTCCTTGATTGCCAAGAAATGTGTAGATTTCGTTAATCGATCGACAATTACCCATATCGTATCACAACCACTCTGTGTACGGGGTAATTTAGTAATGAAGTCCATCGAAATCTGTTCCCATTTCCACATTGGTATTTCTGGTTGTTGCAGCAAACCAGATGGTTTCTGATATTCAACTTTGACTTTTGAACAAGTCAAACATTTGCTAACGTATCTAGCAATGTCAGCTTTCATGTGAGGCCACCAATACAATGCCTTCAAGTCATGATACATCTTGTCTGATCCCGGATGGACTGAATATCTAGACTTGTGTGCTTCATCCATCACGAGTTCCCTTAATCCACCATGCAAAGGTATCCACAGTCGGTTAATGAAGTAACGAATTCCATCAGGCTTAATATCCAATTGTTCCTCCATTCCTCGTAAGAATTCCTGTACCAAGTTTTCCTTTTCCAAGGCCTCGAGCTGAGCACTGCGTACCTTGTCAGGTAAGTCAGTCTGTATCGTCATCATAAGTGCGCGAACCCGTCTTGTTCCTGTGGTGTCTTTTCTGCTCAGGGCGTCAGCTACTACATTGGCTTTTCCCGGATGATACTTGATTGCGCATTCGTAGTCGTTCAACAACTCGACCCATCGTCGCTCTCTCATATTAAGCCCCTTCTGATCAAAGATATGCTGCAGACTCTTATGATCAGTGTAAATGGTACATTTGGTTCCATATAGGTAATGCCTCCAAATCTTCAAAGCAAAAACCACTGCTCCTAACTCCAAGTCGTGAGTAGTGTAATTCTTCTCGTGTGATCTCAGTTGCCTTGAAGCATAAGCAATCACTTTATCACGTTGCATCAACACACATCCCAAACCCAGTGCAGATGCATCACAATACACCACAAAGTCTTTCGTCCCTTCCGGTAAGGACAGAATCGGTGCACTACAGAGTTTCTGTTTCAATAACTGGAATGCAGCTTCCTGTTTATCCGTCCAGTTATATTTCGTTCCTTTGTGCGTAAGAGCTGTAAGTGGTTGAGCGATCTTTGAGAAACCCTCAATGAATCGTCGGTAATAACCCGCCAAATCAAGGAATTGTCGTACCTCGGTAGGGGTCTTTGGAGCTTCCCAATTCTTAATCGCTTCAATTTTCGCTGGATCAACATGTATACCCTTTTCATTAACTATATGACCCAGGAATTGAACTTCTCGCATCCAAAAGTCACATTTCGAGAATTTCGCGTACAGTTGTTCTTGTTTCAATAATTCCAACAGCAATCGAAGATGTTCAGCGTGCTCCTCCTCAGTCTGAGAGTAGATGAGAATTTCATCAATGAAAACAATGACAAACTTATCAAGATAAGGTTTACAAACACGATTCATGAGATCCATGAATACAGCTGGAGCATTTGTCAACCCAAATGGCATGACCAAGAACTCATAATGGCCATAGCGCGTCCTGAATGCTGTCTTTGGAATATATTCTTCTTGAACTCTGAGTTGATGATAACCCGATCTGAGATCAATCTTCAAGTAGTAACTCGAACCTTGCAACTGATCAAACAGATCGTCAATTCTAGGTAACGGATACCGGTTTTTGATGGTAACCTTGTTCAGTTCCTGGTAATCGATGCACATACGGAAAGTCCCGTCCTTTTTCTTGACAAATAAGACTGGAGCTCCCCACGGTGAAAAACTAGGTCGTATAAAACCCTTATCTAACAACTCTTGCAGTTGTGTAGATAACTCTTGCATCTCAGATGGTGCCAGTCGATAAGGCGCCTAGCTATCGGTGCTGCATCTGGTGTAAGGTCGATTCGAAATTCCACCTGTCTGATAGGCGGTAATCCCGGTAGGTCTTCTGGAAATACTTCAGGAAATTCACAAACTACTGGGATATCTGCAATCTTCTTCTTAGCTACCGGCTTCTCAGTTATAAGTGGTATAACTGCTGTATGACCTTTACGCAGACATTTGTGTGCTTTCATACAAGATATGAGACGCAGTGGCGTACTGGTCTTTTCGCCTTGTACATACAATGTCTCTCCATGCGGAAGAGGTATACGAACGATCTTTTCATGACATACTATTTCAGCCTGGTGTTTGGACAACCAGCCCATGCCAATGACTACATCAAAACTGCCTAAGGTGATAGGCATAAGGTCAATTTCCAGTGTCTGACCCTTTAAATCAAGGGTACATCCTTTAAGGATTTGTTCAACTACAATTAACTTGCCATCAGCTAATTCTACAGTGTATGGGTTTTCTAACGCAGCAGGACTAACATTTAGCAACTTAGAAAGTGAACTAGATACAAAACTCCGGTCTGCACCAGTATCAAATAGCATAGAGGCATAGTGATTATTTAGGAGAAACGTACCCGTGACAATGTTGGGATCCTCCCGTGCCTGACGTCCTCCAATCACAAACGCCCTGCCCCTAGCACCATTGTTGTTGTTATTGTTGTTGTTATTGGTGCCATTGCCATTTCCGTTGCCGTTGCCATTTGCATCATTAGTCCCACCTTTCTTTAGTTGTGGGCAATCCTTTTTGAAGTGCCCCAGCTTACCACACTCGAAACAACCCTTCTGTGCGTTGTTCTGGTTGTTATTCTGATTGTTGGAACTGTTTTGCAGCTCTCCGCGGCAAACCTTAGCTGCATGTCCTCCTTTGCCACACCGTTGGCACTTAAACTTATCACACTGATTCCCAGCATGATGAAATCCACACTTGTAGCACTTTGGGTGCTTACCAATATACCCCCCCTGATGATGATGACTGCTGACCACTGTTCGAGTTGTGGTAAGACTTGTTTGAATCCTGTCTTCGGTTCTGCTGAAACGGCTGTTGGTTGAAATTCTTGGTGTTGCTGCTTTCCTACTTCCTTTTGTGGTCTCCCACCTTAGTAGCTGATGTTCGTTTAGGCAGAGTTCCCTGTAACACTGCCTGATTAGTCAGTTGGTGCGCTAAACGAACAGCTTGTTGAATTGTTGTGGGTCCTCCTCTGGGTCCTCCTCTTCCGGATCCTCCTCCGGGTCCTCGTCTGAGTCCTCAACGGAATCCTCCTCCGAATCCTCCTCATGGTCCTGAAATACTGGAGCTATCGGCTCCTCGTCATCAGACACGATCACATGTGGAGGAGGTGGTGGTGGTGCTGCCATACCTGTTACATAAGGCCATATGTAAATACTAGACAAAACTCAAATGTGTAAACAAGTGTCTAATGTCTAACAGTTATAGTCTAGGTCTATTAATGCAAACCTAATTCGCTATGACCAATGTCTCTGATACCAATCTGTCACACCCCCAATTTTCAACTAATGGAATCATACGTTTTGGGGACGTGACAAACCAGGATCTCAGATCATTAGACATAACGAAGACCTCTATATGATTTTCAAAACATACTTTGGTCTAAAACTGTAATATCAAAGTTCTACGTTGCGGAAGCGTTTTAAAACAAAAACAACCATGACAGTTTGAAAACTGTAAATTACAAAACAAAGTTTCAAATGTTCAAATCCAAATGACAGAAATGTAAAACATGCATGCGACTCGATCTCCTAGACCATGCCTGCTTGCTTGTGTACCTTAGCGTCCTGAGAAAACATGAAAATCAAGTCAACACAAAGGTTGATGCATTACACAGGTTTAAGCATTCACAAATGTTTGAAACAACTGTTTGAACAAAATGTTTGTAGATAACATAATCACACATGCATAGTCATGATAGCTAGTCATTTATACTATTTACATAAGTGGTCGACACCGAAGCTGACTGTTGCATGCTAACGCATGTTTTGCCTTGCCACTATTGTCTAGCACAGACAATAGTAATGTGAATTGGCTAGTCAAACACTTGCGTAGATCCCATCTACCAAGTGAGGTTTGTCAAACCTAATAGATCTATTTCCAACTACCACGCTTTGCACTACGGCAAACTAAACGGTTCGAAATGTAAGGACTTGTAATGCTATGTTTGCACTCAATGTAAACAGCTAACTCATGCAAGTGATATGTATCTAAAAGTGTTTGTTGCACATGTTTTCTCCCCCAAAACAGTTAAAATAAGAAAGGGGCCGTGTACGCACCTTTGATTGTAGCAGAATGATCAAACACACGTGAACTCGCGTAGATAATCCTCTACGAAGAATCTGTGTTTAATCAATAACATAGTGTTATTCGGGATGTCGTTTTGTGATTGTAATCACATACGTGTTAACACATGTGTGTTAGAGTGTTAGAAATGTACATACGTATGTACGCATTACTTTGAAATCGTTTAACAAAATCATATCTTCGTTTATGATTTTATTCAAACAAGCGTAATTATACGCGATTTCGTTTTCGGGTTAAAATATAAATTTTATTATTTCATATTGTTCGGGATTCCGTTATAGTTCCAACGCAACTTGAACGACTTAAATCGGAGTTAGAACGAAGGAGTTATGGCCCAAAAACCAAACTGATTTTTAAAACCCAAAACCCAGTAGAGGCCGGGTTCGAACCCGTGACCTTTACCTCTTAGCACAAGCCCCTTACCAACTCAACTGATTCAGCTTTCATTACCAGACCTCATTTTAACTTGTTTTAATCTACAATGGATCGGATTCCCTTTTGTTTTCTCAAACCGAACCATTAAGCCCAAATTGGGTCCCAATCCGAATCCAATCAAACCTGTAAACATAGGGTTACCGTTCTAATGGTCTAGGCAAGCTCAATCATGTCATTAATTTGCTAAATCATCATCCTAAAGTTCCAATTTCATAACACTCCATGTTTTCAAACGTGAACCCCCAACTTATCATCTAATCTTGTCAAATTCGATGCTTAATAATTTAAATTTCATAGGGTTTTCGTTGTTACAGAGATTCCGAACTGTTCTGTATCAACTATTTCGAGAAACAAGTTCAATCGTTCTAAAAACCCCAAACGGTTTTTCAACAAAAACCCTAAAAATCTAAATCGTTTAATTCATAGTTATTACCTGAAATCAATATATGTTTTTCATTAATTTAAACCTCACGAAAGTGTCTGTGTTGATTAATTGAAATATAAAGTTCTTATAGGTCGAAACCCCCAAACGATTTTTGTACAAAATTTTACAAACGGTTTACATCAAATTGAATCTTTTTTAACAAAATTGATGTTGGATTTAGATTAATCGGACCCTTCTGGAACTAAAGGTACCCTTGAATTTGATTTCTAACCTTATTCCCTCGAAATCCCCCAAATGGGTTTATGAGATAAACCCTAGAATTCGAAATGGTACAATTTGACATTGTGTTGAAAAATTGACATGTGGTTTTCGTTTGAGCATGTATTTCAAGTCTGATGATATATATTAATTTGATTTTCGAATTCATTTTATTGGAATCCCCCAAATCCCCAAGGCCGACGAACCCTAGAATTCGTCTTCATAAAATTCGATGTTTGCTCATGAATTAAGCATAGGGGTTCGCTTAGTCGGTATGTTTAGGTAGTGTAGGAACAAAAACTTACTTGATTAATTGACGAATTGATGAAGATCGACTATTATGTTGTGTTTCGGCCACCGCCGAATCAAATCCTTCTGTCTACGACTTCTTTGATCAATTCTTCGAATGAATTTGCCTCTAAATGTGCCGACCAGTGTTTAGGAAGCTTCAATTGTGAGTTTTCTTGTCGATTAATATGAGATTGATAGCTAATGGGACGGTTTCAAGTGTTTGTGTCCGGTTTTTGATTAATTACAATGATTGCTTGATCTAGTAACGCACCAAGTTGTTTATGATCATTATTGTGATGATTATTAAAGTTTCATTCGGTTACAACCTTATGAAATTATGAAATTTCAGTTTCAATTGAAGGAAATCCGAATTTTGACTCTTAAAAGTCAAAATTCAAAGGTTTAGCATAATTACAAAATTGATCCTTATAGATTAATTGTCTTGCAACAGATTTTTGTTTACTTCTAACCCTTTAACTTTGATTTTGATCAATTTCATGCCATTTCGATTAGTTCTGGGGTAACGGTGTTAATCCGAAAAGTCGAATTGTCACATGCTTTCCTAGCACACGTGACTGAGCACAATTCTCCACCCAAACAAATCACAGACATCCCAGTAGTCAAAGATTTTCCTGAAGTATTTCCTGAGGACATCTCAGGATTACCCCCAGTGAGACAAGTTGAATTTCGAATTGACTTGATTCCAGGTGCATACCTGTTGCTAAAGCCCCGTATCGGCTTGCATCATCAGAAATGCAAGAACTTTCAGGTCAATTGCAAGAACTCTTAGACAAAGGTTTTATCAGACCTAGTTTCTCACCCTGGGGAGCACCAATTCTTTTTGTAAAAAAGAAGGATGGTTCATTCAGAATGTGTATTGACTATCGGGAACTCAATAAACAGACAATCAAGAACCGTTATCCACTACCTCGTATCGATGATCTGTTTGATCAATTGCAAGGTGCTACTTATTTCTCAAAAATCGATTTAAGATCTAGATATCATCAGTTGTGTATTCATGATGATGACGTTCCTAAAACTGCTTTCAGAACCCGATACGAACATTATGAATTTTTAGTAATGCCGTTTGGTTTAACAAATGCACCAGCAGTTTTCATGGATCTGATGAATCGAGTATGTAGACCTTATCTGGATAAATTTGTAATTGTGTTTATTGATGATATTCTCATTTATTCTCGGAACCAACAAGAACATGTTCAGCACTTGAAATTAATTCTAGAACTTTTGGCACATGAGAAATTATATGCCAAATTCTCCAAGTGTGAATTTTGGTTACGAGAAGTTCAATTTCTCGGGCATGTTGTGAATCAAAACGGTATTCAAGTGGATCCCAGTAAGATTCAAGCAGTAAAATAGTGGGAGACACCAAGAACGCTGACTGAAATACGTCAATTCTTGGGATTGGCAGGTTATTATCGCCGGTTTATCAAGAACTTTTCAAAGATAGCCTTGCCACTCACCACATTGACCCAAAAGAATCAACCTTTTATATGGAATTCTCAACAGGAGGAGGCGTTCCAACTGTTGAAACACAAACTCTGCAACGCACCTATCTTGGCATTACCGGAAGGTACTGATAATTTCACAGTATACTGTGATGCATCTCGTCAAGGTCTTGGGTGTGTCCTAATGCAGAAGGATAAGGTAATTGCTTACGCTTCTCGACAACTGAAAGTACATGAGAAGAACTATATCACACATGATCTAGAACTTGGTGCAGTGGTGTTTGCACTCAAGATTTGGAGACATTATCTGTACGGAACTAAGTGTTTTATATACACTGATCACAAAAGTCTCCAGCACATTTTAGATCAGAAAATGTTGAACATGCGACAGAGGCGATGGGTTGAACTTCTAAACGAGTATGACTGTGAAATTCGTTATCACCCAGGTAAAGCGAATGTCGTAGCCGATGCCTTAAGTCGCAAGGAACGAGTCAAACCTTTACGTGTGAAAGCGTTAGGTATGACTATTCAAACCAGTTTAATTCCTCAAATTAAAGAAGCTCAGCAACAAGCTTTACAAGCAACGAACTATTCTGCTGAGGGACTGAGGGGATTAGACAAGAAACTCGATACCAAAAATGATGGACTGTTGTATTTCAAAAACCGAATGTGGATTCCTTACTTCGGTAACTCTAGAACAATTATCTTGGATGAGGCGCACAAATCCAGGTATTCTATTCATCCAGGTACTTATAAAATGTATAAAGACCTCAAAGACTTTTACTGGTGGCCTGGAATGAAGAAACATATTGCTGAATACGTGGATCAATGTTTAACATGTCTCAAGGTTAAGGCTGAACATCAACGACCTTCTGGGTTATTACAACAACCTGAGATTCCCATGTGGAAATGGGATCAAATCTCTATGGATTTCATCACTAAATTACCCAGAACCTCACGTAATCATGACTCTATATGGGTTATCGTTGATCGCCTTACGAAATCTGCGCATTTCATACCCATCCGAGAGGATTATTCTATGGATCGACTCGCTAAACTCTATGTTAATGAGACTGTATCTCGACATGGAGTACCAATCTCTATTATCTCTGACAGAGACAGTCGATTTATGTCACGATTTTGGCAAACTCTTCAGAATGCTCTGGGCACGCAAATCAATATGAGCACAGCTTATCATCCACAAACCGACGGGCAGACTGAACGAACAAATCAAACTCTTGAAGACATGCTCAGAAGCTGTGTGATTGATTTTGGAGGTAGCTGGGATATTCATCTTCCACTTGTTGAATTTTCATACAATAACAGCTACCATACCAGTATTCAATGCGCTCCATTCGAAGCACTTTATGGACGCAAGTGTAGATCACCTATCTGTTGGTCAGAGGTAGGTGCAAGTCAAATCATAGGCCCAGAATTCATTTAAGAAACAACTGATAAGATCGCACTCATTCAGGAACGAATCAAAGCTGCTCGCGATCGTCAAAAGAGTTATGCTGATAATCGTCGTAGACAGTTAGAATTCCAAGTAGGTGATCGGGTTATGTTGAAAGTGTCACCTTGGAAGGGCATTTTCAGATTTGGGAAGAGAGGTAAACTTTCACCAAGATTTGTAGGGCCATTCAAAATTCTTGAAAGAATTGGATCAGTAGCCTACAGACTTGAGTTACCTCTTGAACTCAGTAATATTCACGATGTTTTTCACGTATCCAATCTGAAAAAGTGTCTGACTGATGAATCATTGATCGTACCTCTAGAAGAGATTCATATTGATGAAAAACTTCAGTTCAGTGAAGAACCAGTAGAGGTAATGGATCGAGAAATGAAAGTGCTGAAACGTAGCCGCATACCAATCGTTAAAGTGCGATGGAACTCGCAACGTGGACCTGAACATACTTGGGAACGTGAAGATCAAATGAAATCAAAATACCCACATCTATTCTCATAAACGATTGTCATACAGTAAGTCTTCACTAAATTTCGGGACGAAATTTCTCTAACAGGAGGAGACTGTGATAGTTGCATACAAGAATTATGTCATTAATGGTGTGAGCACATTTGATCGTTCTAGAAATCCGCGCTAATTTAGCAAGTGAAATTACTACAGGTTGATAGTATACGAAAAATGATGAATGTATGCGAAAACCGTGCACAAAACGGAGTCCTGGATTGCCAAGAAATGAAAAACGAAGAAAAAGTTCTAAGTATTGATCAAATGGGCTCGTCGCGGTACGCGATGGAGGAGTTGAGCTTCTTTCGCGGTACGTGATCACGTGGTAAATAACCGTTTTAATCAATGTGTAAATACGTGATATTAGTAAATTTTGGCCCGAAACACGTTTACTTTGAGTATGTTTGTGAATTTCAGGTGTGAAGAGTTTAAATACGTGTTCGGGAGCAAATTGGAGGGTTAGAAGCGGCGTCGAGTGCTAAAGAGGACAAGAATATGGTTTTCGGGAAGCCAAAACTTCGGGGGCGCATAACTGGAGCTAGGAGAAGAGTTACGGGGCCCATAATATATGAAAACTGAGTTTCTCGACGAGACGAAGCCATAGGTGACAACACTTTGGGCGTATGATACGCCCAACCCGGCGTTTCATACGGCCAGCGTACCATACGCCCAGTTTTGAGCGTTGGCAGAATCTGGGCAGCGTAGGGAAGCAGTTTGGGCGTACCATACGCCCAGGCCCGGCGTATGATACGCCCAAAGTCGGAAAATTCGATTTTTCAGCAGATTCTTCCCATATTTAAGGAGATATTCTAGGGTTTCGAAAACAACACTTTTCTGGACGAATTAGGGGCGAAAAAGTGACGATTTTGGGCATCTAAACTCTTCCGAATCCATCCGTAATCGTGGAATCATCACCCGAATCAAGAATCAACAAGTACTAATGAAGATGCGTGGCTAGTTCTTCTTCGTAATCGCTTCCGGATAACTAGGGTTGTGAGTGAAACATTGTTTGAATGTTAAAGCTAGGTTTTTGATTGTAAACTTGATATGATTTCTATTTGGTTGATTTAAACAATAGATTTATGTTTTTTGTATTGATACGTTACCATCAGTGATTCGGTTTTCTTGCATCGTTTACTCATTGGTAATTGTGTAATGCTTTGCGTATGTCTATTGGTGTTTGTGTGAATGAGCAAATCTTAAACGTTCGTTCCATTACCATCACTTCAAGTGAATTGTTTAGCTCAATCGATTTTACATGATTTTGACCTAGGTTTAACTTACATTCATTGTGGAACTTACAACCTAAAAACCGGAAGTGATTACCTTTTTCATTAATTGTTTTCAAATCAAATTTAAAGGTTGTTTCGTTTAAACCATTCTCTTAATTCAATTCAAAGCGAAGTTTTCATTTTTCCTAAATTAATTAGTTTATAGTCAAGATTAGCACTTTCCAGTGATTCCCTGTGGATACGATACCTTACTTACCCTTACTAGTTAAAGGTAGCTAAGACACGGGTTTTAGACTCATCTTTTGATTGACCGTTCGACATCGATCAAAATGGCGCCGTTGCCGGGGAATCAACGCGCAAAGTGCTAGTTTTTAGTTTAGCTTTAGTTTAAGTTTAATTTTAGTTGCATTTGCTTTTCAAAAACATAAAAATAAATAAAAAAAAAGATTTGATTTTTTTTCTTTTATTTTTGTTTTGTTTTGTTTATTGTTCGGATTTACGTGTGGGTTTTCTTTATTTGTGTTGTGCAGGTAATCGTAGAATTGCATGCATACTCGTTATTCAAGGAAGACATCACCGTTGATCTTCGATCCTGAAATTGAGAGAACCGCAAGGCATAATCGGGTGTTGCATAGATCCGGATTGATAGTACCTCCAATTCAACATCAAATTGATCAAGAAGCATCAACCATGAGTCATCACAGTGATCATGGAGCACCACCAAACTACCCAAATCCACCACCACCACCACCACATCCTAGACCACCATCTAACTACCAAGATGATGATGACTTTCAACCTTATCCCGAACCACCTCAACCACCGCCTCAAGCCCCACCTCAAGGTTTATATCGAGGGGGCAACTTACAACCTTTTGGACCTCAACCAAATCCTATCTTTGGGCCACCACCAAATCCACCACCTCCACATAACCCACCAAGGACTCCACAAAGATCTAATCAGGGGTCGTCTGACACACAATCAACTCATTTGAATCGTCATGATACACCTTCTCGTCGAGCAAATAGTTTGTATCAAGAGGACAACATAAGAGGACGGGTTGATGAGTGGGATGATGGAGTGGTCAATGAAGGAGATCAACGTTATCAAGGAGGTTGGGATAATAACAACCCGGATGCTGGATATGGATATCATGGTCATCAACAATATGATTATCATAATAAAGGATATCAAGGTCGACCCGGAGTCCCTAGAAGGCCTGATGTCAATCAATATCCTGATGGAGGATATGACCATTTTCATGATGGTGTGCCAAGGGCACCTAATCGAGGCCTAGTTCAAGGTGTGGAAAGTCATTTTAGACCACACATAGCAGTGAATGCTTCACCTATTGTCCGTCCTGAGGTGAGAGGAAGGTCATTTGAAGTAAGGCCGCAGTTCTTGAACGTGTTGCCCAACTTTTATGGAAAGGCAAGTGAGGAACCATATCTACATTTGTCTGAATTTGAAGCAATGTGTGGTACAATAGGAGGGCAAGGTCTCACACCTGATCAAGTGAAATTAGTCTTGTTTCAATTCACTTTGAAGGATGCGGCCAAGTTGTGGTTTCTAGCATTGCCATCTGCTAGCATTTTCACTTGGGAGGATTTGCAGCAACAATTTCTCGATGAGTACTTTACTCCACAAAGAACAAGTGATGCTCGGCATGCTATAAGGACTTTTCAGCAACAATCAGGAGAGTTATTCTATGAAGCCTTCAAAAGATTCAAGCAATTGCTAAGGACTTGTCCACATCACGGGATTTCCAAATGGGAATTAATCACTGCTTTTCATGATGGGTTGTCTACTGATGACATAAGGGATGTGAATTCCACCACAGGTGGAACATTTTTGTCCAACCCAGTAGATGTGGATTGGGATTATTTGGAAAAGATGGCAGTAAACTCAAAGAGGCAAGCACAATCAAGTAGAAGAAAGAAGTTTGCTACAGTGAAAGCCTCTGGAAGCTCTTATGATAAAGTGGAGAAGTTGGAGAGAGCAAACCAAGCATTGGAGCGAGAGTTGGCGAGTTTGAAGATGGGTGGAAGCAAAGGTGCTACAAGAGAGTACCAAGTGTTCCATGTGTGTGATGGATGTGGAGAATTGGGCCACAATACTTTGGATTGTCCCGGTCAAGGTGGAAGAGAAGAAGAAGTCAACCAAGTCTATGGAGACCGCAAGCCATATGATATGAACTCCAATACATATCATCCAGGTTTAAGGAATCATCCAAATTTTCGTTATGGTAATTCTTCTAACCAGTCTAATCCTAATTTTCAGGGATCAAGTCAAGGAAGCCAACCATACCAGAATAGGCAGTCTAACTACAATAACCAAGGGTACAATCAAGGTGGGAACATAGGCTATCAAAGGAACTATCAAGCAAATCAAGATCAAGGAGCCTCATCCGGCAATGCTGACACTTCCAACAAGGAGATTATGGACTTCCTGAAGGAGATGAGAAAGGACAATGAAGTGAGGGACAAAACTGTTGAAGCTTTGACAAAGCAAATGGGTCAATTGGCTGAGGAGGTAGCAATTTTGAGGAAGGATCCAGGCAAGCTACCAAGTGACACAAAGGTAAATCCACAACATCAGTCAAGCAGTTCTAAGCCTCAGAAATCAGCTCAACTTCATCAGGTAAGTATTCTTAGAAGTGGGAAAGTTTATGACAACAAGGTTGTCCCTCCACCACAGTTTGTTGAGGGTGTGGTGGAGGATGTGAGTGAGAGTGATGAGAGTGAATGTGAAACTGAAGTTACATCAAACAAACCAAATAAGAAAGTCACTTTCAAATTGCCACCACAAAATGATTTTCCAAACGAAACTACTAAGATTATGGAAAAGGAGATGGAGGGCAATACCATTCCTTTCCCAAAAGCCTTGGTAGATTCATCTAAAGTTTCAAATGTAAACAAGAGGGGCCCACAACAAGAAGAAATGTGGGAGGTTTTTAAACAAGTGAAAATTAATCTTCCTCTCATTGATGCAATCAAACAAATCCCGTCATATGCTAAGTACTTAAAAGAGATGTGCACTCAGAAAAGAAATCACAAAGTTCCTAAAAAGGTTGATTTGACTGAAAATGTGAGTGCAGTTGTGACGGGTATTCTTCCACCCAAACTTCAAGATCCGGGAACGCCCTTGATGCCAATTCAAGTGGGTGACTTTAAAATCCAAAGGGCTTTATTGGATCTTGGAGCGAGTGTAAGTATTCTCCCGGGTAGCTTGTACGACCAATATGACTTTGGTCCCTTACAACGAGCCGACACCACCGTGGTGTTGGCCGACTTGACTTTCAAGCTCCCTAGGGGAATTGTGTCTGATGTAATTGTGATGGTGGAGGGTTTTTATTACCCGGTTGACTTCTTGGTTTTGGATTATGCTATCACTGACCCGTTAAGGCAACCCACAGTGATTTTGGGTCGTCCATTTTTGGCCACTTCTAATGCTTTGATTAATTGTAGGACGGGAACAGTGGACATAACTTTCGGCAACCGGAAGCTCCAATTGAATGTTTTTTCTAATATTGCTAATTCTCGAGTCAATGATGAATGCTTCATGGCGGACATTGTTGACGGGTGTTTATCCCACGAAAGTGGAGGAAACACCATAGAGATGTGTTTTGCTTGTGACAGGGATGAGTTAAGCATGGTAGAGGACATGGAGGAAGAAGATCGGAAGATAGAAGTGCTAGTGGCGAGTGATGGTCGCCCACCATGGACAATTCAAGTGGAGAGTCTTCCGGATAGCATAGACTCCAAACTCAAACCCTCTTTGGAGGAACCACCAAAATCTGAGCTTAAGGAGTTACCTAAACACCTTAAGTATGCTTTCTTGGGTGAAAATAACACTTTACCTGTTATCATTGCAGCAAATTTGGATGAAGCACAAGAGGAGGCTTTGATGGAAGTGTTGATGACACATAAAGCCGCAATTGGATGGACCATAGCTGATTTGAGGGGAATAAGCCCTTCCATTGTGATGCACAAGATCATTACGGATGAGAAGATTAAGCCTTCACGAGACACTCAAAGAAGATTGAACCCGAACATGCGTGAAGTGGTGAAGAAGGAGGTTCTAAAGTGGTTAGATGCTGGAATCATTTACCCAATCTCAGACAGTACATGGGTAAGTCCTACACAAACGGTTCCAAAGAAAGCAGGGATTCAGGTAATCAAAGATGACAAAGGTGAGGAAATTGCAACCCGGCCAGTAACCGGGTGGCGGATTTGCATTGATTACCGTAAGTTAAATGCAGCCACTTCAAAGGATCATTTTCCTTTGCCTTTCATTGATCAAATTGTGGAAAAGCTTGCAGGTCAGAAATTTTATTGTTTTCTTGATGGGTATTCGGGATATAATCAAATTGCTATTCATCCGGACGATCAACAAAAGACTACATTCACATGTCCATATGGTACCTTCGCATTTAGGCGAATGCCATTTGGATTATGTAATGCCCCAGCCACCTTTCAAAGGTGCATGATGAGTATCTTTTCAGATATGGTTGGGGAGTCTTTGGAGATCTTTATGGATGATTTTTCCATTTTTGGTCCTTCTTTTGAAACATGTCTTGAACAATTGTCAAAAGTTTTAAAAAGATGTGTTGAAACCAATTTAGTCTTAAGTTGGGAGAAAAGTCATTTCATGGTTCAAGAAGGTATTGTGTTGGGTCATGTGATTTCAAGCCGTGGGATTGAGGTTGATCATGCTAAAGTTCAAGTCATTTCAACTTTACCTCCTCCCACGAATGTTAAGGGCATTAGGTCGTTTTTGGGACATGCGGGGTTTTATAGAAGATTCATTAAAAATTTCAGTGTTATTACAAAACCCTTGTGTAATTTGCTATTGAAAGACGTTCCATTTGTTTTTGATAATGATTGTGTCACTGCTTTTAATGCTCTTAAAGAAAAGTTGGTTGAAGCCCCAATTTTGCAATCACCGGATTGGTCAAAACCTTTTGAAATAATGTGTGATGCAAGTGATTACGCAGTTGGGGCTGTTTTGGGCCAACGGGTTGACAAGAAACCCGTTGCCATTTACTATGCAAGCAAAACCCTTTCAGATGCTCAGTTGAATTATACCACAACAGAAAAGGAGTTGCTTGCTATAGTCTTTGCATTAGACAAGTTTCGGTCATATTTGTGGGGTAGCAAAGTGATTATCTATTCTGACCATACTGCTGTTAGGTACCTCATGGATAAGAAGGATGCGAAACCAAGGCTGATTAGATGGATTCTTTTGCTTCAAGAATTCGATTTGGAGATCCGTGACAAGAAAGGGAGCGAGAACGTGGTGGCAGATCACTTGTCACGTGTCATTCACAATGAGAATGAACAGGGAGTTGATATTAAAGAAACATTTCCTGATGAGCAATTGTTACATGTCTCTACTGAGCCATGGTATGCTAATTTTGCAAATTATTTGGCTGCAGGTACACTCCCGGAACATTGGACAAAGCGCAGGAAGCAACAATTCTTGGCTCAAGCAAAACATTACATATGGGATGAGCCGGATTTGTTCAAAGTTGGAGCGGATCAGTTGATTAGAAGATGCATTCCAGATTCAGAGATTCCTTCTGTGTTACAACACTTGCATGCATCTGCATGTGGTGGTCATTTCAGTGGCCAGAAAACGGGACATAAAGTGTTGTCTTGTGGGCTTTATTGGCCTACAATTTTTAAGGATGCGTTTGAGTTTGCTAAAAATTGTTTAAACTGCCAAAAGATGGGGAGTATTTCAAAGCGAAATGAGATGCCCATGCATCCCATTCTTGTTGTAGATATTTTCGATGTATGGGGCATCGATTTCATGGGACCATTCCCTAATTCTTTTGGGAATTTGTACATTTTAGTAGCGGTGGATTATGTTTCAAAGTGGGTCGAAGTAATCGCTACTAAAACGAATGACCATACCGTTGTGTGCAAGTTTGTCCAACCAAATATTTTTTCAAGGTTTGGGCTCCCTCGAGTGATTATAAGTGATGGAGGATCTCATTTCAAAAATTTTCACTTTGGCAAACTTCTCAAACGGTATGGCATAGACCATCGTATTGCCACTCCCTATCATCCTCAAACAAGTGGCCAAGTGGAAGTGTCCAATAGGCAAATCAAAGAAATTTTACAAAAAACCGTGCGGGCCGACTGTAAGGATTGGTCAACCAAGTTGAACGATGCTTTATGGGCGTATCGCACGGCTTACAAAACTCCTATTGGCACTACACCATACCGATTGGTCTATGGAAAAGGATGCCATTTACCGGTCGAACTTGCACATCGAGCATTGTGGGCAATTAAAAATGTTAACTTGGATTATGACAATGCAGGAAAAGAGAGGAAGCTTAATTTGTGCGAGTTAGAAGAATTGAGGGATGAGGCATACGAATGCGCAGCAGCTTACAAAGCCAAAACAAAAGCCGTTCATGATGCGAGGAAAGCTCAAAAGCAAGTGGACTGGACCGTATTCAATTATACGAGTTGGGAACTTCGGCGATGTCGAGATTGAGGATTTCGAGGATCATTTAAGGCAAGTGGTGAATGGACATCGATTGAAGCCGTACATGGAAGCAAATGATGTAAACGGGTTTGCAAAGCAATCGGAAAGTGTTTGTTGCACTTTTCTGATTAACATAGCCGAGTAACAAGGGCCAGGTATTGTCGAGCTAGCGACATTAAATTCAGCGCTGAACGGGAGGCAACCCGTTATAGTTAGTTTGTTGTGTTTTTTTTTTTTTTTTTTTTAGGTAATTTTGTTTTGAATTTTTCCGTGCTTTGCTTTCATAGTTTAAGTTTCAAGCCACCATTGTTGTTCATAAGTGTGGGGAAGGCGTTGTTGATCGTAAAGGTTCAATTGGTGCAATTGTGGGCAATGCACGAGTGTTTGGGGTATGGAAGGTCCGAGGCTTAATAAACAAACAAAAACAACTTTCAATTTTTTTAAATTTTCAATTTTAGCTAAAGTTAATTTGTTTTTATTAGTTTTTATGTAAAAGTAGGTGTTTGCAATTATTTGATTTAAAAAAAAAAAAAAAGAAAAAAAGAAATTGGCCTTGGGCGTATGATACGCCGACCTGGCCGTATCATACGCCGGACCCCCTACACTACGGCCACATGTTTCTGTCTACGCTGCACCTTACGCCCAAAACCATACGGCCGGCGTATGATACGCCCGACCCCGGCGTATCATACGCCCGGCACAGACCAGCCCCAAAAATTTTTTTCTCGCGTAAAAAACTCATTTTTACACATTTTTCAACCGTTTTTTCTCCAAATTCGACCCACCTAACCCATTTTCGGTACATACCCATCCTAAAACACAAATCAATTCATCCCATCTCCTCTCTTCTCCATTTTTCTTTTCAAAAACCCTAGTTCTTCACCCACATGAAACTTCATCGATCCTTGGCCAAATCGGACAAACTTTATATCAATCTTGGGTAGAATTCGAAGGGGAACACCGATCCACTCTCTATTTTGTGGGATTTCAACTGGTGTGGTCGTATTTGAAGGTTTAAGTTCCGAAAATTTTGACTTTTGGTGGGTTTTTAGTGCAAGCTTTCTATTTCTCTCTTCTCTACCTTTCAATCAACAATAAGGTATGTTTCCTCGTATACATTGCGTATTTTACATGGTAACTTTGTGCTAAAAGGTGATTTTGGGTGATAGCTTGTAACATGGATAGCTTCTTGTGTACCTAGAATGGTGTGATATTGTTTGTAGGTTAATGCTATAAGGGTATCATGGGGGATTACAATGGGAATGATGGATGTTTGGTTTATGTGTGTTTGAATACACATACCTTAATCTTTGTGGGGTAATGAATGGGTAACAAACTTCATGATTTTAAATAATAATCATCCAAAAAGGAGTGTTGTTCTTATAACACGTTGGGATTAAACACTTGAATGGAAATGGGGTTTGAGGTGCATGACAAAGGGGTGAAATGTGGTGTTTTTGATGAGTCCATTGTCTGTGGTACTCTTGTCTTGTTGCTGAAATGGTATTTTTGTACAGGAAACATGTGGAACAGGTTAAGAAAAGGCAAGGGAAAGCAACCGGAACAAGGGTCAAGCTCAAGGCAAAAAGCAATTGCTAAAAAGAGGAAAACCTTATTGGTTGATGAGAGTGATAGTGATGAAGAACAAAATCCTCAAATGAGTGCTAGGGAACGAAGACACATGGAAGCTGAAGTTGAACATATCCCAAAAGCCCACATGGCAACGGGATGACCATTTATCCACATTACCAGAAGTGTGGCAAGAGGACCTTTATTTGGAAAAGATGGCCACATTGAAACGAAAGGAGGATGCAATGGTTACTGAGAGAGCTGTCTTAATGTCGGAATGTACTGCGTTGGGTATAGTCGAATGCTTCCAAAGGTTAGGTTAGGAAGCAGCTCTAACATTCAGAGATGAAGAAGGTAATGACAGGATCCCCATGAAAGCCATTATTAGTTGGATGGCTACACTGAGAAAAGAATTGGGTTCAAATCCTCCCTCAACAATGAAGCTTATAGGAACGGTTGGAGGTGTGGAAGTAGTGATGTCATTTGCAACTATTCGTCGGGTTGTGCCATTTGATTCTTTACCTGCTGGGAGTTATGTTTATCCACCTGATAAACAAATGTTTGATAACAAACCGAGTGGTCCAGAACATATTGCTATGCTTCAACAGTTATTTAGACATGGATCCACAAGTGACATGCAGCGTAGAGATCTTAATATTCTGCCTAAGATTCTAGCTATTATTGCGGGTTCGAGTGTTATCCCTAGGATGGGGGACAAGATGAAGGTGCGTCACTATGAGCTTAGGGTGCTACGGGCATTGTTCACGGGGCAAGAAATACTTTCTTTGAGACATCTTGTGATGTTAAATGTTTGGGCCAACAGAGAAAGTAGGGATCGGAAGATGGTACCCCATTGCAGGTTGATCACTGCACTGATGCGACAACAAGGGGCACTTCTGAGGAAACTCCTTGTTTTCGAAGAATGCATAAACCATTTACTCTGAGCAGGTTGGATAAGAATGATTGGGAATATACCACCACCGACCGATATTACATTTTGAGGGACAAAGCCACAAACCAAAAGTTAAAAGGGCTTAGAACAGGAGCGGTGGCTGGCTCGGATGATGAGGACCAAGATAATGAGTCGGATCATGAAGAAGAGGATGGATCGGATGATGAAGATGATGATGATATGGGAACAGGAGGAGGTGGACATGGCAGTCATAGTGGACATATGGATGATGATCTGTTGGAGGCTATTGTGCGCTCTATGCAACCAAAGGAATTCCATCAATGGCCTCCGATCGCACAATTGAATTGGGACAGAAATTCTCGGGAGTATGAGCTTAACCGGAGACATCGAGAGAGGCAGGAATCGATTGCCCGCAGCAATGCTTACTTTGCCCAACAAGAGATCAACGCCAGGTATATGGATAATGAACAGATTCGTCATTATGAGGATTATTATGCAGGTCGTCCTTATCGAGCACATCCTCAACCTGTTGATTGGAGCACCGCTAGGGAAGTCGATCGATCCGTGGCACATTACCCATATCCGCAGACACATTCATCTTCATGGGTACCGGTGCCACCACCAGCAGGACAGAGTGGATCATCTGACCCTTTCAACCTTGGGTCATTACAGAGTGAAGCAGAAGCATTGTATCAGCAATGGTTTGGAGATCCGGTCCCGAGACCTAACTATGACCCGGATGACTATCGCACTCACTGATCCTGCATAAGATCAGGTCCATGTGCTCTTTTAATGTATTTGTACTGTTGCACCCTTCGTGTCTTTGTTGTGTTGTTTGGGTTGGTCTTGAACTTATCGTGTTTGGACATGTTTAATTGGTAATGTTAAGTTCATGTTTGTTTGAATGACTCGTAACATTGAGGGCAATGTTAAATTAAGTGTGGGGATGATGGGTGGTAAACTGGTAAAACTTGAAAAATTTTGAATTTTTGTAAAACCTTCAACTGAGCTCAAATGGCTTGAAAATCAGAATTTTCAATGTAAATCATCAACTTTGGACCCGTTAATGCATTGGATTTTGGTTCCTTGTCATAACTTGTTCTTTAAGTTGCATGATAGTGGTTGTGGCAAGTTTTTTTTAGAAATCATCAAGGGAACAATGACGAGTTAGGGGTGACATGCTATATTGTGAGTAACATGAATGTTGTGTGTCGTTAACCTTGTATCCACCATTTTTGTGAGAGTTGAGCCCTAATTGTAACACATTTGTGTAATTCATTGTTTGGAGGGATATCAAAGTGATTATCAAAGTTAGAACTTGTGTTGTAATACATGTTGAGATCGTATGCGAATACTTGTACAAAATGAGAGAGGCATTAGGATAAGCCCTTGTGTTAGCCTTATTTCTTTGTTTGTTTGTGTCACCAACCTGAAAACACCCTAGTTCCCCCGTTGAGCAATTGCCTAGTTATTTGTTAACCCCATTGCATTAACCAAATGTCTTGCAAATCATGTTAGTGTAAACCATATAGGGAATCCAAGTTGAGTATGAAAAAAAAAAAGTGCTGAATATTAAGTCAAAATGACCTTAGTATAAAGCAAGAAAAGAAAGAAAAAAAAAATCTTTATAGTATGATGTCAAATTGTGTTTGTTGTTTGGGCTAATAAGTTTGGATTTCCCTTAGTCTTTCGTCACTGTCAAATCCCTTAACTTACCTATGATGATGTGATGGGTTGTAAAACACATCTGGTTTTTAAATAGTTTTTAGTTGATTTTAAGTTGTAAATATGTAGTTTTTGTGTAATTTTAGACTCTTTTTACAGTTTATTGTTTTTACAGGCTTGTCGAATGAAATGAGTGGAAATCGAGTTCGAAACCCGAAGGAATCGAGCCCGGTTGAAATCAAGAGAAAAAGACAAGTTTTAATGATTCTGTAGTCATCGCGGTACGCGATGAGGAAGAAATTGTCCACCGCGGTACGCGAAGGATTTCGGGGGTTCCCGCTTATTTTGTCCACCGCGGTACGCGATAGGTTTTTGAATGCATCTCCGCGGTACGCGACAGTTTTAAATTTTGAAAAAAGTCAAGATTCAAGCGAGATTAAATAGGAGACGCTCCCCAGCCGTTTCAAGGACCATTATCGACCATTTTTGAAGCAAGAGAGAGCTATCCAGGAGCTGAGGAGGCATTTGGGAAGCATTGGAGGGCTAGAAGACCTGTTTACATGTGATATCATCTTGGTCAATCTTTGTTCTAAATTGTTCTTAATTTTCAGTATTATTTCATCTTGTTATGATATTTCTGGGATTTCTTGACTGATGATGATGTTAGTAGGCTAATAGTTTGATTCTACTTAGGTTAGAATGATTGTTTGAATGATTATTGATGACTATTGACTATTGTTTTGATATATGATGGAAAACACTTTTGTAACAGATCTTATGTGTCATTTTGATGAGTTTTGCATATCTAATCTTGATATATCAGTTTATATCATGTTCCATACGGTTTATTGAATGTCTTTCGTGTGTTAGACACGTATTAGGTCATCGACTTGGTGTTATGACTAGTTTGTGGCTTGTTTGATATCACTAGCCATAGGAAAAGATATAATTGATGTTTTTAGGGTTCTTTGTGTATCTAAGTTTAGAAATCCGGAAGGTGATAGACTTGCCGGGTGATCTTTAACATTAGGGTTTTTCATGATAATTACCCGGAATGGTTGATAATTGAAAGACTTAGTGTTATTGTCATTTCGTGTCAAATTAGACATTTTAAGATTACTTCTGCATCTTGGTGTATTGGAATAAGAAAATCAGGAATGTGACTTGTTCATTGAGTACATAAGTGTTATTGGAAAAATCCGGGAGGTGATTCAATTAACTAGTGTTTATTGCAATATTAGGTTTTCTAGTTGGTTTATCTGGTAATTGATCCAGAATCCATTAGATTACTTATATATTGCTGATAAGATCCTAGTTCCATCATATCAAACAAAGTCAATAGTGTCAATAATCACAAACAGGAATTCTACCTAAGTAGAGTTTTCTCATTTGTTTAAGTTTTTCTAAAATTATAAACCATATCTTTTAATTAAATTCGTTAATCTGTTTTAGGGTTTAAATATTAGTTAAATTGCTTTTATAATTTAATTAGGGTAATTAGTTTAATTGAATTATCATTTTTATTCAAAACCCCCCCTTTATTTGTTTAATCATTTTCTACTCTTGTTTCGTTGAGTCAGGTCTCGTGGGTTCGATATCCGGACTTTCGTTAGCTATTCTACAATTGATAGGTACACTTGCCTGTCGTAGTGGTTTAGTTTAGGATTTTCGGTTTTAACTCGTTGTAATAAGTTGAGTCTAGGTTAGTTTTTATAGTTATTTCTTAGACCACTTTCGAGGACATCAAGTTTTTGGCGCCGTTGCCGGGGATACTTGGCAATAGCGAAATTAGCTTAGATTGTGATTGAAAAGAATTAGTAGGTCTAATTTTTGTTTATTTTTTAGTATTTTAGGTTTTGAGTCTTTTCTTTTCTTCTTATTTGCCTAATCGTTTCTTGTCTTTTAGTTGCTAGGTTTTTATTATGTTTTAGGTTTTTCTTTGTTTTGTTTGTTAAATTCCCTACTTGTTATCGTTTACAGTGCATGCCACATACTCGATCACAAAGGACCACCGCCAGTTTTAGCTTTTGAAGAGCCGGAGCAAGAGTTTCACACGAACCTTAGGAGTCGTCTTTCCCAGGTACGTGTTCTTGCCCCGATTTTGTTTTCACCTTCTAGTTCTACACCTAGTTCACCTTCACACACACCCATTTCACCTTTCCCGATCTCACCCGTTTACTTCGACATGGCCGAGGAGATGCCACCACCAGTGAGACGCAACGTTTCACGACCGAGCTTGCGATGGATTCACCGGAGTTCGCAACCCGGTCACTCGTCCCGTGTTTGCCAATGATGCTACTTGGCAATTCCCTTCCTACATCATGACTGCTATCACCAATTCCATTCAGTTTAATGGTCTTGATGATGAGGATGCTCCCGGACATCTGTCCCGTTTTTCTAGGATCTGCAACACGTTCAATCTCCATGGAGTTTCTGAGGATAACATCTGCTTACAGCTTTTCCCATTCTCTCTTGCTAGTCGTGCATCCACCTGGTTCGACAGCCTCCCTGAGAACTCCATCACCACGGGGATGATCTTCGAAAGAAATTTCTGAAGAAATATTTTCCACCTTCCAAGGCTGCTCGTCTGAGGGACCAAATCCATTCCTTTCATATGGAGCCCGAGAGTCTTACTCTGTACAGCTTGGGAGCGATCCACACTTTGCTTAGCAAATGTCCACAGCATGGACTTTCTGAATGGGCACTTGTAGAGAAATTCTACAATGGATTGACATTGAGAAGCAAATCATGTTCAATACAGCTGCAGGAGGGCATATCATGGAGATGAAGGATACAGATGAGTGTATTGACATGTTTGAGAGTTTTGCTGAGCCGAGCAGCAGCAGAAGCCATCCACTAGATCCTCCACCACTAAGGCTACCACACCTCATCCGTTGCTCGAGGGTGTTTATCAGGTCGCTCCTGACACTAGCCTTGCTGCTGCCATAGAGTCTCTAGCGAGAGATATGAGGAACTGAAGACACAACTGAAGAAGTGTGAGATATGTCGAGGAGGACATGCGACTGCCGAGTGCCCCATTACTGATCAGGAGCAGTTAGATTCCATTAATTCTGGTTGGAACAAGCCTTTCACTTCCAACTTTAATTCCAATCCCAATCCTAATTGGAAATCCTAACTAAATTGGCGAAACTCCAACAACAACTGGCGTGGTAACAACTCCTATCAACCACGTCAGAATCAGGCAGCGAATGAGAATTCAGGAGGGGTCCAAGTAGCAGCGGTGACCCAGAAGTGAAGGACATGCTCAAGCAGCAGATGCAGATGCTACAGCAGTTGATGCCAAGGATCAACACACACAGGTGAAGCTTCAGGAGCATGATACATTGCTGAGGAATCAGGAATCACAGCATTTCTGGACCTACAGCGATCGGTAGGTGATATTGCGAAGAGGTTGGATGAGAGGCAGGGTGGATCCTTCTCAGGGAATACTGAGGCAAACCCGAAGGGTCATGTGAAGGCTGTGTGTGACGACTAGAAGTGGTCGTGGAGGTGAGAAAGAGGTGGAGAAGTCACCGGATGTCGATGTAGAGAACCGGTAGACGAGGAGATAGAGTTGGAGACTCCTGATAGGGTGCACCAGAGGCTAGGCCCAGCAAGTACAGCACCAGTAGTAGGAGAGTCTTCAGTTGAGAAGAAGGGAGTTGAGGAGAGAAGAAGAAGATGGAAGAGAAGAGGACTCCCGAGGTTGAATAAGTAGGCTACCATATCCAGCACGTGCATTGCAGCAGAAGTATGCACAGGAGTATGGACATTTTTAGAGATGTTCAAGCAGCTTAAGATTACCCTCCGTTTGTAGAAGCACTCCAGCATATGCCCAAATATGCTAAATTCTTGAAGGATCTTCTGTCTAACAAGAAGAAGCTGGAGTCACTTCTACAGTCACATTAGGAGCTCGATGTTCTGCGTTGGTCCAGAACAAAATGCCAGAGAAGCTCGATGATCCGGGGTTTTTACTATCCCTTGCTTATTTGGTAGTTCTTTCTGTGAACCACGCGTTGGCCGACTGTGGTGCTAGCATTAACTTGATGCCATATTCGACTTATCAGAAGCTAGATCTTGGAGACCCTCGCCGACGCGCATGAGCATCACTTTGGCTGATCGTTCGGTCAAGTATCCACGGGGAATTGTGGAGAATGTTTTGGTGAAGGTTGATTTTGGATAAGTTGTATCCCGCGGATTTTGTCATTCTGGACATGGAGGCCGATGACCGAGTCCCGCTCATTATGGGACGTCCTTTCCTACGCACTGCTAAGGCATGATAGATGTGTTTGAAGGTAAGATTACATTGCGTGGTGGGGTGAGGAGGAATGTTACATTCGACGTGAGGAAGTCGATGAAGCATTCGAACGGTCAGGATGATTCAGTTATTTTCTTGATTCTTTCATTCCTTACATAGATCGTTGTCTAGATTACATCTCTGGATCTGATTTATTGAAAGATCAAGACCTGGGGGTGAGGAGAACCAGACTGTTGAGAGTGATGCTTCTTCTGAGCACATTCCGAGCAGTCTGGCTAGTAAGCCTCCTGAGTACCCGACTGCTTTTGAGGTGTTTGAGAGTACAGATCCGGTTGAGAAACCATCTGTAGAGGCACCACCATCCCTAGAGCTTAAGGAGTTGCCATCTCATTTGGAGTATGCATTTCTGGATGGTGATTCTGATTTGCCCGTCATTATTTCATCTTCATTGACGGAGGAGGAGAAGTCGAGATTGATTGAGGTGCTTAAGGCGATAGGCAGGCGATTGCGTGGAAGTTGATGGACATAAAGGGCATACACCCTTCGTTTTGTACGCATCGCATTTTGATGGAGGAGGATTACAAGCGGTGGTCCAACCACAGCGACGGCTCTTCTCTAAATACTACATGTCTGAAGTTGTGAAGAAGGAGGTTCTTAAGCTTTTAGATGCCGGATTGATCTATCCATTTCAGATTCGCTTGGGTCAGTCCGGTACAGGTTGTTCCCAAGAGGGAGGTATGACTGTCATGTGAATGAGAAGAAGGAGTTGATTCCGTCTAGGACAGTCACTGGTTGGAGAGTATGCATCGATTACAGGAGACTGAATGATGCCACTAGGAAAGATCATTTCCCACTGCCTTTCATTGATCAGATGTTGGAGCGGTTGTCAGGACAACAGTTTACTGTTTCTTGATGGTTTTTTCAGGTGTATTTCCAGATCCCCATAGCACCGGAGGATAAGGAAGGAGAAACCACGTTTACATGCCCATACGGTACCTTTGCGTATCGCCGTATGCCGTTTGTTGGGTTATGTTAATGCTCCAGCCACATTCAGAGATGCATGGTGGCTATATTTCGGATATGATCGAAATTCCATGGAAGTTTTCATGGACGATTTTTCAGTCTTTGGAAGTTCGTGATATCATTGTTTGCAGAAAATTGGATAGGATGCTGCTAGATGTGTGGAGACTAATCTGATGCTGAACTGGGAGAAGTGCCATTTCATGGTGACTGAAGGTATTGTGCTAGGGCACAAGATTTCGCGAGATGGAATTGAGGTAGATAGAGCGAAGATCGAGACGATTAGTAAACTCCCACCAACGACGAACGTGAGAGCGGTTCGTAGTT